>CM042061.1:58030000-58355000 GCA_023525745.1 Arctium lappa
CTTGGAAAAGATGAAATCACACCCTACGAGACTCCCAACGAGGTCCAAAGCATGGGCCTTGATTCGAACCCATGGAAGATGAGATTCCTACTACACCCCTCTCATGTTTCAACCTTAACCCAAGTGGTTTGTGAGATCATGATTTAACCACCAGAGTTATAACTTAGAAGAAACTTACATTGTTGCTACTAAACTATGATGATTCAGATAAGAAGTCCAAAAAAATTTGTGCCATGGGAGTAAAACAAGGCCCATGCTTTGGAGCCCGTTGGAAGTCTCGTAGAATGTGCTTCCATCTTTTCTAGCTTTCAACTGTCATTATTTTCCATCTTTAGAAATCAAACAGCTAATCTTAGTTGCTTCTCACTTACTAATTCTATATAATATATATCATTATCATTCATCAGAGCATAGACTGATACTTGTCTTGTGGGCACTGTTGATTCTGTTGTTTATCTGACTTAACTACAATCTCTGCTTTTCAAAATACAAGCATAGATTGCAGTTGTGACAGATAAACAACAAATCAACGGTACCCACAAGACAGGTAACCATCTATAACATGATGAACGATAATGATATATATTATATGGGAGAGACCCACAGACACAAAGCACCTAGGATTGACGGTTTGATTTCTAAAGATGAAAAATAATAGTAGTTGAAAGCTCGAAAAGATTAAATCACACCCTACGAGACTCCCAACGGCTCCAAAGCATGGACCTTGATTCGAACCCATGGAAGAGATGAGATTTCTACTACACCCCTCTCAAGTTTCAACCTTAACCCAAGTGGTTTGTGATAATAAGTTTCATTTTGACCATCGAGAACGTTTATTATTTCATGGTAGGAAGTAGGATTCGTGTTGTGAGATGATGATTTGTGATGAACATGGACATTATAACAACACCACCGAAGTTAGAACTTGGACGAAACTTACATCATCGCTGCTAGACCGACTTTTGATCTGATTGCATTTTTCCCCAAAATGGGAAAGTGATGCTCGAACGGATTTGATTGGATCCGTATCAATCTCCCCCATAGTTCCTTCCCCAAGTAATTCAATCGATATGATCTCTTCGCACAATTCTACAAGCCATGTAAGTTTTCATGATTAGATTCTGTTAGATTTTTTGGGGATTGGAGATGATTGGTGGACCAAATAATCTCCTTGGATCACGAAAGTTCGCTTTCCGAATACAATAATTCGACCCTTATTGCCTTGGGTATCACGAATTTCGTATTGGGATAATCCAAGAGAAAACTCACTTTCCTAAAGGCTATAAGATCGAGTTCTTATATACATATAGATTCTCATTCACATATTTATATGAGAGATCCACGGTTACGAGCGATTAAAACGGTTAAAACAACTGCATAGCAATTACAATCGTCAATGGATAAGATTTGAAAACAGTTGCAACTAAATCAGAATCGTAAGTAACGTCAGAAGAGGTCCAGATCAAAGGCTCTCATGACACTGACTAAAGACTCTGAAGATCCAGAGAGGCTCTGATCCTCAACACTCGGTAAAATCATCGGAACTCATAGCTCTGGTCTCTCTATACATACTTGGTCAAAATATCACCAAGTTTGGGAACAATTTCAAGAAGGTTTTCAACCTTCTGAAATTCGTCTGGATCATCCCTGGACTGAAAATCCCTAAGTAAACCTCTTTTAAAAATCCGTAGAGGTTTTAGGGCACTGCCCCGAACCCCACAAAGGCGGGCCCTCTCAACCTCGCTAGGGACTATCCCCTTGGACCCCGCCAGGGGGCGCGGCTCCTTGACCCCACCTTACAGCAATTTAAGGTGACAGAGACAACATTTGTGAGTGTGCACTACGCACCTCCCCTCCTAACTCCCTTAGAGCATCTCCAACAGCTTCCCCAAAATTTCTCCAAAATGGAGAACCAAAAGTTAAAATCTCCAAAAATAAAATTACATCCATCTCCAACAGATTCTCCATTTCGGAGAATCAAACATTGATTATAATATTAAAATATTGAATTCATCTATTAGAATATTATTTCTCTCTATAGTTATTTATTTTCAAAGTTTTCTATTGGTCCCTTCAATTGGTAATCATTTTTGGGGTGATCTCCATATTTGGAGAAAAAACTCCTATCTCCTACTTTCTTCATTTTGGAGATAGTTTTGGGGAAGCTGTTGGGGCAAAATATTAGCTCAAAATCCCCATTTTCTTCAAAATGGAGAATCTGTTGGAGATGCTCTTATGTTTGCCTTTATCACCGGTTAAAATAATTGACAGACACTAAAATCACCAATTCTCATTTCTCATAAACACACACACACACACACTAAAACATAATCATCATCATATTATCAACCATGAATTTTCATGCTCTGTGTGTATGTTTCTGTGTGTGAGAGTGAGAGAGAGAGAGATGGATAAAGCCATACCTGGGGGGAAATAGGAAGATGTTAATGGAAGTTGATCCGGGGGGAAATCGAACAAATATGAGAAGGAAATGTTGTCTGTTGCATCAGATTTATCGCTTTCGATTTAGGGTTTTGTTTTGTTAACCGATATAATCGAAGACGAACATCCTGCTGTTTTTATTGAAAAGCTGGATGTATTTTGATGTGTGTATAGATATAGAATACATACAGATTTGAGAGGTGGAGGAATATGCCGCCGTCCTCCACCACCAGCACCTAGTGAAGATCGTCGGGGCGGCCGGCCGTCTGAAGTAAACCATGATCTCATCATCGTTTTATTTTCGTCATTGATTACTTCAAATCCTACCATTTTCAAAGGGCGTTCTTCCCCATTGTCAATGGGAGTACGATTGTAAAATGAAACATCATTGTTTGAGTGGGTGTTTGGGATTGCTTATTTATTTGAAGTATTTTTCAGCTTATTGTGATTTGACATAGGAGAAAAACACTTTTTAAGTGTTTTGGATGGAGAAAAATGAAAAGAGTTTGTAGCGGTGTTAAATAGCTGAAAAACTGTTTTTGATAAGTCATTTTGTTCTAATTTATCAACTTATTTGAAAAATGTTTATTACTTTTTTGGTTATTTTGTATGTATAAGCAATCTCAAACACTTTTAAATAACAACTTATTAGTTTATTACGTTTTTGTACCACAATAATCTAATCCAAACACTTTTTTAAAAACTCCGGTTTAACACCGCATAAGTTAATAAGCACTTTTCAAAATAAGCATAAGTTGTTTTAAATAAGCAATCCCAATTCCCAAACACCCCCTGATAATCGTTAAGAATGAAATTAACATTTGGAGGCGTTTTGGATTGCTTATTAGTTTTTTAGCACGACTAATAAACTATTTTGAGTGTTTGGCTAAAAAGAAAAATGATAAGTTAAGGCTATGTTTGGCCAAAAAAAAAAACTAAATTATAAGCTAACTTTTTTTACTGGTACATGTTTGGGTGACTATAAGCTAGTTTGTCAAACAATGCCTAAGAGTATCTCCAACAGCTTCTCTAAAATGAAAGATTCAAAAGTCAAAATCTAAAAAAAAAATCACCTTCATCTCCAACGGATTCTCTATTTTGAAGATTATACAATTAATTATCTATACTATATTATAAAAGAGATATAAAAAACTCTTAAAAACAACTCATTAAGCATTATGTACTACTCCCTCCGTCCCAAAATAATTGTCTATATTACTATTTTTGTTTGTCACACAAATAAGTGTCCACTTTCAAAAGTAAATTTCTCTTTTCCTATTTTACCCTTAATTATGTGATGGATAAATTTTCTCTCTATATAATTAAAGGTAAAATTGTACTTTTGTTAATTAAAAAAATGTAATAATTACACACTTCTAAAACTTTGTGTCTTTTTCATTGTGGACATTTATTTTGGGACGGAGGGAGTATTATTTAATGTTAATCTACTTAAAATCTCTTAAAAACAACTAATGAAGCAATAGGTACTACTTTTAAATGCTTTTAACCCTAATTAATAAATTCCATTCTTATCCCCCAAAATCCTTATCTCTAATCCCCAAACCCTAAAATTATGAAATTTGAATTCTGATAAACATAATCAAAACAGGATAAACATCTAAATTTAAATATTAAAAAATTAAAATATATAAGATAATTAATGAATCTTAACAAACTACTTAATTTTTTAAAAACATTATATTATTAAGCCTAAATTAAACAAATTTATATAAAAAAAACATTATCACTATCTAAAAATCATCCAAAATCGTACTATAAAACAAAAAATAAAAAGAAACATTAAAATTGTGATGTATCTTGCTGCATTGCGCGAGTACAGTTCTAGTATTATTAAAATATTCAATACAACACATAAAATATTATTTTTCTCTTCTAAACATTTAATTTAAAACAATTTCATTGGTAGAAGAAATAAAATATTATTTCTCTCTCATAAATAATCATTTTTTGAGATATCTCCAAATTTGGAGATTTTCATCTCCTCTCTCCTACTTTCTCCATTTTGGAGAAGATTTTAGGGAATCTGTTGGAGCAAAAAATTCTCAAAATCCCCATTTTGAAGAAGTTGTTGGAGATGCTCTAAATAATTCTGACTTATCATTTTATTTGAAACAACTTATGACTTTTTTGGTTATGTTTACATGTATAAGCAATCTCAAACACCCTAAATAACAACTTATTAACTTATTACGTTTTGATACCACAATAAGCTAATTCAAACACTTTTTATAAAACTTCTTTTCATCACTGTATAAGTTAATAAACACTTTTAAAAAAACATAAGTTGTTTAAAATAAGCAAACCCCAACACCCGATTTGAATTAAGATGGCATGATATAAGTTATCGGGTTTTCATGTTATGTTATTGTTCAATATTAAGAAGAATTGTAAAGCACAATCTACCTTGATAATATTCAAAAAATGTTAATAAATAGAAAAATATTTTTGAAATAAGATAAATAAGAAGTATTACGTTTTTATACAAATAAAATATTTATCTTGAAATTTTTTTATATCATATTTGTTTAAAATATATGTTACTCTAAAATATTTAATTTTACATATAATTTAATAAGAAAATGTGAAGAAGAAAAAAATTGAGCAGAAGTTTTCTTATGAGATAGATGAAAAGCATACTCTCAGTAGATATGAATTGTCGAGAGGAAAAACAAGTAAACCATTCAAAAAAACTTAAAGATATATATTTTTTTTTTGTGCCACATAATCAAAACGAATGTAAGATATCACATCAGTTAAAGAGGAAAACAAAGGTTGTCTTATAAGGACGGGATGCCTCCTCTACCAGACCATTTTAAAACCGTGAATCCAAGTGTGTGGACAAAGCAGATAATACCTAATACGGTTAGTTTGGGATGTTACAGATGGTATCAGAGTCAGAAGTCGGACTAATGTGCCAGTGTCCTCGTTGGGTCCTAAAAGGGTGGGGGGGGGGGTTGTAAGATCCCACATTGTTGGGGAGGAGAACGGATGTTGTCTTATAAGGGATTGTATACTTTCTTTATCAGACACGTTTTAAAACCGTGAGTCAAAGTGTTTGGACAAAACGTACAATATCTGATACGGTTAGTCTGAGATGTTACAGATGGTATCAGACTCGGGAGTCAGACTAGTGTGTCAGCCAGGACACTAAGCTTCCATGGAGGGGTGGGCTGTAAGATCCCACATCGTTAGGGATGAGAACTAAGGTTGCCTTATAAGTGTAACACCCTGGATTTTCATTATATATTATTGTTGTATTCTTGCGTTTACCTTTTGATGTAGACGCCGAGTTTTGAATCGAGAGTTAGTATTTTGGGTTTTGGTTGAAATTGTGGAAACAGAGAGTTACGCGGGCTATGTCGCGGCTTGTAGGCCGCGAGGAAAGTCGCGTAACCCTCTGGAGGATTCCCAGATTGTTGACACGCGCGGGCTATGTCGTGGCTAGTAAGCCGCGAGCTAAGCCGCGTAACCCACTAGAGTATTTCAGTTTTATGGCACGCGCGACTTTTCCCGCGGCTTGAAGGTCGCGGTGTAAGCCGCGCAACCCTCTGGCCGACTTAAGAGATTTTCAGCCAAAATATCTCATTTTGGATTTCTCTCTCTCTTCAAATCTCTTTCTCTCTCTAAGATTCTCTTTGGTTTCTTCGATCTTTGAAGCTCCGTTGATTGCTAGTATTAAGTGCATTGCTCGGGGTTTCGGTGTAGAAAGCTTCACCTATTCGTCGTGGTCGATATCTGGTTTTTCGGGTTTTCGTATAAACCTGTTTGGTGAGTTCCTACTATCATTTTAAAAAACTGTATACATATCAAAAGCTACCTTTTGAAACTCCTATATATCTCCATGGTTTCATATCTAAGTTTTCTGCATATTTGCTATAACTTGAGTTTTGGGAGATTTTAGGGTTCCCGATCATTTTTGACTAAAATGATGGATTCTATCTTATTTGAAGTAAAAGGATGTTTTACTTGTTGATTATGTAGCTTGTGCAAAAGAATGTTTATGAACTCATTTTTATGATTCTCATACTTACCAGAAGTTGAACTTGAAAATGCATTTTGTTTATAAAATGTTTTGTATACCATATGGTTATATATGGTTGGTCACGAATGATGCTGTGACCAGTCTAGACTATTACTAGTGGATCCCTAGGTTTTGAGTCGATTGATATTATTTGGAGGTTACCAAGTAAAGTAAATATAGAGTTACATGTGCATTAAATTGTGAGGTTTTGGCCGTTAATAAATGTAGAGCTACATGTGCATTAAATTGTGAGGCTCTGGCCGTTAATAAATGTAGAGCTACATGTGCATTAAATTGTGAGGCTCTGGCCGTTAATAAATGTAGAGCTACATGTGCATTAAATTGTGAGGCTTTGGCTGTTAACAAATATCGAACTACATGTGCATTAAATTGTGAGATTCTGGAAAGAAGGTTTATGACCTTATTTTAATGGATTATGTTCCTATCAATGGTGAACTTGGAAATGCTTGTTTGAAATATTTCCGTTTGGATGCAAATGTTTATATCTCTGATCATGTATAAACTGTATGTTCTCACTAGGCTTTATAAGCCTGACACTTTTTCTCAAATGATATGTATTCAGGTTCTTGTTAGCGGCAGGTTGCCAAGGGTTTGAGTGCCGGGACTGATCCCGAGGGATTTTGAGATGTTTAGTATTGGATTGTTGGGCATTGTTAAGTCCCACATTTTTTTGGATGATTCTGGATCAACAACTTATGTAATCTAGATAGTATATGTTTAAATTGGTTTGTTGTTGGGATCCTTATCCGTATTCAGTTTTTTTTTTGTAAAGGTTAAGTACAGTTCCACTTTTTGGGAGGTTTATACCTTTGGTTGATGCTTAATTGTATTGTTTCCGCAGTTTTAAATTTACCATGGAATTTAGGGTGTTACAATAAGAGACTAAATATCTCATCTACCAGATGCGTTTTAAAACCGTGAGTCCAGGTATGTGGACAAAGCGGACATTATCTAGTACAGTTAGGGGTTGTTTGTTATTGACTTAATAGACTTAGGTCCTGTTTGTTTGCAGTTTAATGAGCTTAATGAGACTTACAGCTTATTCAGTTAGCTATATATGACTGTTTGGTAGTGGCTTAATGATATAGAAAGTGACTTATTCAGTAAGATTTCAAGGGGGAGCTTTATGCAGAAAGCCTAGTTTTTTTCCAAACCAATCCCTCACATTAAAAAACATGTTCCTTCCATCTATGAAAAAACTCTCTCAAATTAAAACCTTCTAAATCTATACAGAGAGATTAATCCACACAAACAACTTTATCCATACAAAACTTAATGGAAAACCAACCAAACAGCCCCTTAATGACCTATATAGCTTATTGTAACACCCTCAAATCCGAAAATAGCAACTAATTTAAAATTTTCTAAATACATCGATAAGTAACACATATACAATTACAAATTAACATTTAACTTCAATACACACATTTCGTTCTATGTAAACAGTCTATAATAGGGTCGGGTGCTACTAAAACCCAATAATAATCACTATCTCCATCTGCGGAAGACTTCACCAAACTACTTACTCTCGTGTAAGTCTAATGCTCAACTCCTCAAAGCACTGCAAGAACCAAACCCCAACTGGAACCTGATGCACATACCGACAAATAAAAGGTTAGGCTTGACGTCTAGTGAGCTCAAGAGTTTTCATTAGAGATATATATAAAGCAATAACTTTAGGAAATGTTATTTAAAATCATGATTTCCAAAATGCAATACACTTGATTTGAAAGCAACCAAAAACGAAATACATTAAATCTTAAAACAATCTCTTTTCGTCATTCACCCTTTTCGTGATTAAAATCATAAAACATACGCCTCTTTAAATAAGGCCAAAACCCAAAGCGCACGTAAAACATAACCGACATTATAATGATCAAACACTGAAAACGTAGATAACCCCAACTTCCAAAACATCCTAATAACTCGAATGAGTTTCAATAATCAAAACCTTAAAACATAAATAAATACTCATACTCAAACATCTCCGAAAACATGGATTATAAAACTCCATAACCAAAACCACACCTATTGGTGACAGGGAAGACCCAATTACATTGTACGTGATGGAACACAAAAGTAGGTCACATAATTATGTAGGAAATCAAAACATGTGGGTTACACAAATAAAAACCCACCGAGCTCAACTCCTCTGAGTCTATCACTCGAAAGCATGAAATCAAAACATGTGGGTTACACAAATAAAAACCCACCGAACTCAACTCATCTGAGTCTATCACTCGAAAGCATCAAGTCAACTCCTCTAAGTCTATTCCTGAAAGTTCCAAAACAGGGGAACTTAAGCACAAGGGAATTACACCTTACTGCCTATGAGACGCTGTCCGACCGTATAGGTTCACACCTTACTTATCATGGTGACCCAATGCCTATTCCGTGCCAAGTGGTGAACCAAATGTCCAAAACGGGGACATAGGAACACCGTGCCTATGGATCCATTGCACTAACTAAACCATTACATGACTCAAAACGAATGAACTAATGCATTTAAAACATGTAATTCTCAACTAAGATGCAGTGAATGCAAATCATAACCAAACACTCAACATTGAGCTATTAAAAGCAGACAAGTGTCCTCAAAACCCAACAAAATCCAAACCGAGCCATAAGCTCAACAAATTCAAAGACCCAACGTTGAAATTCATAAAATGAAATCAAACATAAACAACTCGTACTTATGTAAACCCATGCTCCAAAACATATAATTAATTCCAACGTAGTTTAAATTGGGACAAATCGTTTTCTAAGTGAGTTTATAACATTTATCCTTTCCAAAACGTCCCATAACATAAAACCATGCATTTCTCCAAAACACAAAATTAAATACATCTATACTCAAAATCTACTTCCATATAATAGATCATTAAAATGCCAAAATACATGTTTTATTTATCATAATGCCCAAAATTCCAAAGATGTGTGCCATATAAGTTATTAAAGTTAAACACTTTCAAAATAACCAAACTTATCAGCAGTTAACAATTTCATGCAAGACACAAAACACTTTAAAATAAACATTTTGGCATGTACACCGTTTTCACAAATCAACTTGAACTCACCTTGCTAGATTTAGGCTAAATTTAGATTTTACCCCATTTTTAGCTTCCTTGACGAAACTTGAATCCTCCAAGCCAAAACCTCCAGAACCTAGATCCAAGCATTTTCAACCGTAAATAACCATATTCAATCATATAGAAACATTCCCCAAACATTTTATAGCAAAACCTCAACTTATACCCAAAACCCTAATTTTGACCTAACTCCCCCAAAATCTTCCAAATCGAAAATGGAGAAGCATATAATACTTAGGAAATCATCAATGGAGCATTTATATCTTATATTAAGGTTTCGAAATGGAATTGATACACTTACCACTTAGGTGTAACACCCCGATTTCCATTTGGCTATTTTAGAAGAAGAAAAGGGGGGTTGCATGCGCAGGTCTGCAGGGCGCACGGGCCGTGCGTCCTCCTTCAGTTTTTCCGCACGGGTCGTGCGTAGAAGACAAAAGTGTGGCACGGGTCTTCGCACGGGTCGTGCGTTTCCCTTTAGTAAAACCGCACGGGTCGTGCGTCGCATCAGGAGGTAGAGCTGCGGGATTAAATGAGTTATCCCCAATTATTTCATTTCTCACTTCTCTTTCTCCCAAGTCTTTCTCTCCCAACTCTCCCTTTCTTCCTTAACTATTCTAGGGTTCCTTCAACCACCAAACCCTCAACATTGCTAAAATCAAGAGTTCCATCCAAGGTTTCGGTATTGGAAGTTTCTTCACCATCTCCATCTTCATCTTCTCCCTTTCTCTCCCAAACCCTAAAACCGAACCCAAACCTATTTTGGGGGTTTTTCCTCCTCAAACCACATGTTTCTTCACCATCTAACTAGTTGGAACCTTGAACCACAAAACCTCCATCTTCATCTCCCTCGTCAAGTGCAACGGTTGGGAGCTCGGGTTGAAGTGTTGGATTGGGTGTTCTCGGAAGTCTCATCATCTTCAAGGGTAAGTTTTCTTGTATTAAGGTTATAAATACTCCATTGATGGTTTCTTAGTGTTTGGTCTCTCAAATCTCGAATTTGGTAAGTTTTGGAGAAAACTAGGGTTTTGGTCTCGTTTGGGGTTTTGGTATATTGTTTAGGGGAAATACTTCTAAATGGTTGAGTATGGGCATTTATGGTTTGAAATGTTTGGATCTAGGTTTTGGAAGTTTTCGGCTTGAGGATTCAACTGGTCTTCAAAAGAGCTCGTTGGGTGAAACCTATATTTAGCCTAAATATAGCAAGGTGAGTTCAAGTTGATTTGTGAAAACGGTGTACATGCCAAAATATTTATTTTAAAGTGTTTTACATGAAATGGTTAACTGCTGATAAGTTTTGGGTATTTCGAAGTAAAATATGATTTACTTGGTTATTCGTCAAAGTATGAGTATTTGGATAAGTTTTCATATTTGGTAAACTTGGGTTGTGTTAACCTCTTAAAATGTTTATTTTGGGTTTAAACATTTTAGCAACTAAATAGAATGATTTACGTATTCTTGGTGACTTTGTACAAGTAAGATCTATTTCATGATTCATGCATATTTGATGATTTTGTACAAATGGAGTATATTTCATGTTATATGCATTTTGGTGTATATGCATTCATAAACCCTTTGGAAAATCATTAGTCCCATCTTGTGTGGAGTTTTGGGTTAATCTCGTCTTTGAGATATGTGTCATCATAAACGTTGTTTAAAGACATTTCATTATTTGGGGAACCAGCAATTGTTGGTCAAATGGATTTTGAGCATCCTAGCTCGGTATTGGCTTAAAAAGGGGTTTGAGGATATTTGTCCGGGTTTAATGGCTCGATGTAGAGTCCCATTTCATGGTTTACATCTTAATGCATTTTATTGCATATTTATAATTACAGGCTCGAGTGCTGTTGTCACTCAGGTATAGTCGGGTAATTTTAGATTGTGTTGCATTGGATCCATAGGCACATGAGTCAGTCTTGTTTGATGGTCATTTGGGTGGTACGGGGTTGGACTTCGGGACACATGTTTTATGACCTTGTCCGTTCAAGGAGTACACTAAGAGGACTGAGTCCGGGTGGTGCTATCATGGCGTGGAGTAACCATTGGATGGGCGTTTTGGACCTACGCTGGGTGGGGCAATGCCTTGGTTGTATTCCCCTTAGGCCAGGCCTTGGAGCAGTATTTTCGTTAATGTATCGCTAAGGTCGGTTGACTCTTTGGTGTAGCTTAGAGGGAGTCGTAGGGACACTTGGGCTTGTGTGTCGTGAAGTGTCATACGATTAACGTTGTATGAGTGACATACTTTTGTGTTCCTCCACTCTCAACGGATACGGGAAGCCCCCGTCGTCGGCCCGTCGTATTTGGATATTTAATTGTCCACGTTTTTAATATTTCGAGTTCATTCTATTTTATGGTCGTGTGGGTATTATTTCGAGTTGCGGGTTTTCCATGACGCACCATATCTTTATGAATTGTCCTCCGTTATTTAAGGGTCAATTATTATGCCCCACCCCCGTTTTGGGTGAGTTGCGGGTTGCATCGTTTTATAAGAAATGCATGTTTGGGAAACATTGTCTTTAAAAGTGTACATTATGGGGAAATGTGTCGTTTCCATTTTGAAGTATAATATATTCGAAGGATTTTGCTTTAAAACTGATTTCCTGTCTTCTAAAGATTTATTCATTCATGTTAAAACTCTTGAGCTCACTAGGCGTTAAGCCTAACCTTTTTATTTGTCGGCATGTGCATCAGGTTCCAGTTTAGGGTTCGGATTCTAGTAGCCTCACGAAGAGTTGAGCCCTAGCCTTACACACAAGAGTAAGTAGTTGGTGAAGTCTTCCGCAGGTTGGAGTTAGTAATTGTTTGTTGGGTTTAGTAGCACCCGTCCTTGTCATAGATTGTATGTATAGAATGAATATATGTATTGAGGTAAATTCTTAAATTATGTTTGTAGACGAATCAATTATTGATGTATTTAGAAATTTTTAATAAGTTGCTATCTTCAGAATTAAGGGTGTTACATTAGGTTTTGATGAAAACCTAGAAAACCAAAAAATGAGCTAGAGGTTGAAGATGGAGATGGTGAATCCTTGACCATAGCTTTCCATTCTACCACTTGATGGTGTTTTCTCTCCATAAAATACAAGGATTTGAGCCACAAATAAGATAGGGTTTGAAGGGAGAAGATGGAAAACGTTTTGGGAGAGAGTAGAAGAAGTTTGGATGAGAGAAAATGAGAAAAAGGCTGAAAACTCGAACTTAACAGCAGTTTGCACCCCCTTGGCGACATTGACCATGCGACATTTGTTAGTGAATGCCCAAAAGTTAATCATAAGATGATTGTAATTTTGAGTTTTGTTTCATGAAATTAATAAATAAATAAAAGGCATTGCCCAATTTATTGTGTATATGTTATATTATGTGTTTTTAATTATTCATAATAAATAACCTTAGAATAATATATTCTAAATGTCCCTAGTTAAATATTATATTGGGTTTTAAGGTTGAAGTAATATGATAATGACTAGCATATGTAGGGATTCATATAGAGATATTGAATCTACATATGGGTACAAAATGGAGATTTTGTGTATTGGACGTGACTCGCTTTGAGAACACTTCATTGGATGTCATGTGAGTGTCATAAGTGTTTCTCATGTGGTCAATGTACATGTAATTATTTGACTTGAGAAATATGGAGTTTGCTATGTGTGAGTAATATATTTTGATATTTGTTCTAATCATTCTGTAACTGGGTAACAGAATTATTGTTGAGTATGTTATAAATCACATGGTAGAGTTAGCATGTATCGAGATAGGATTTGTCCCTCTTTTATGATGGGAGTGATGTCTCTGGACCCCTTGATAAATATATACTAAGGAAATGCATGCATGCTCAGATAAATGATATGAGATATCAATTTCTGTTTTTATTAGTATATTATGGAATTAAGAAACTATAGATTGGACATAACGAGAATGACACATTTAATGTCTCGTGTTCAATCTAGACATCAAGGACAAATGAAATAAATGTGTAAACTAAAATTGACTACAAATCGATAATTTGTTGTATCACAAATTCTCGTCATTTGGGTGACGATGATGTATTGCTAGATAACGCTCATCGTTTATAAATATAAATACGAGATTTATATTTATTACCAACATGTCGAGAACCCATTGGGTCACACGCTTTGAACATATTCGGATAAGGAGTTTCAATAATTAAAATATTTAATTATTATATCTGATTTGTATTGTTTAATCTGATTAAATAAAAATAAGATATTATTTTGTTGGACATTAAATAAGTTGACTAGGTATGGTTATGTAAGAAAGTGATGGTGCATGACCACTCTTACACTCAAGTAAGGTGTGGAGATGATGGTGATCTTTTAGGCCATACTTTCATCACCATATATAATGTATGACATTGTATACAATTGTTGTTCTTGCAATTATCTCTAAAATCACCTACAACTATATGCTCCATTTCCTTTCTAAGTTTTGAAACCGTGACTAGCATCACGAGAAGGCAAAGGATTCAGATTGTTCGCGTGGATACATTGGAGACATCAAGCTTGCTTTGTTGCTGTGATTCAAAGTCTCGTTAACTGTGAGGTATAATTTTGAAACACCCGATTTATTCCGGTTCGTATGTATCCTTGGAGGGTTACGGTTTTATTTTCCGCTGTTCTTGAGATCCCGTAACCCAACAACATTGCCCTGGGCACTGTCGCTGGTCATAGGCGCTGGTGTGTACCAGCTCGCGGTACACTCCATGCGATTGTGACAGTGCTACTGTGACTCGTCATAGTCGTCGGGCATTGTCGCGAAACCTCACCGGAGCCCCGAAACTCGATTTTTTCACTACCAATACTCCCGATACTCCAAGGGACTTTAAATAATACATTTCCCAACAAAACCCCACTGATTTCAAGTCACAAAAACGTTCGGGTGACATTTACTTACCGAAAGTACGGGTGTTACACTTATTCGGTAAGCCATATAAATGTGTTTGGTTGTGGCTTGTTTGGAAACCAAAATGCTTATTCGCTAATCTCTTCTACTTTTCTTGTATCCATTAAGCTCTCATCTTTCCCATCCTACCCTTCTCTCTTCCTCTTCTCTCACAACTATAACCCTCATCAACCATTCCTTTCCCCCATCTGGACCCTCATCTTCTTCTCCCCCATCTCCATGTCGAGAGACCACCACCAACAGCCTCATATCCCTATCGAGAGACCACCACCAACAACCCCCCACACCACCACTAACAGCCCCCTACACCACCACCAACAGCTCCCATCTCCCTGTCGAGAGACCACCACCAACAGCCTCATATCCCTGTCGAGAGACCACCACCAATAGCTCCCATCTCCTTGTTGAGAGACCACCACCAACAGCCCCTATCTCGCCGTCGACAGACCCATCTCGCCACAACCCCTTCTCTCTTCCCCATCTCTCACAACCATAACCCCTAGTATTCTTTTTTATTTTTCAGTTCCAGCCATGGAAACTTCTTTAGGGTTGGGAATCAAGCCTCTTTATGTGATTTTAGAGTATAATTTGGTGGGTTGATGAAATTACAAATGTTTATAAATGACGGGGATTTGATTTTGATGTTCCAGATTTTTCTTTTGATATTTTAATGGAAATGGGATTTTGATACAAGTTGATCTGGTACCTAGAAACTTGTAAAAATTGGTTTTCATTATTGATTTTTGTATATATAGCAGAAAGTTTTTGAAGAAGATGAGGGGTAAAATAGTCATTTTTGACATTCAGATACTTTATTCAGCACAACAAACAAACAAGTTATCTTAATCTACACAAACAGATTAATCTATACAATCACCTTTATCCATACATGACTTAATGGAAAAACCAACGAAACAACCCCTTAGTCTGAGATGTTACACAAACTGTCATCCATGTCACATCATTTAAGCCATGTAAAAAAAGAGTTAACGGATTTAAAATGTTACAGATTATCCATTATTATGATAAATAGATTTATTAAAATACAATATTTTTAAATAAGTTATATATGAAATAAAAATACAACATGTTTTTCTTCGTATTAGTCCATGTTCATGTTTCTTCTATGCCACTAGAGCATTTTCAACCGTACGGTAAATCAAGGATTTGTCGTGCGATACTGCTCCAATCGATCGGTATAATACGATTCTTGTTTTTGCCGGTAGTGAAATCCATACGACAAATATGGAGAAACGGCAATTCCGTGGAGCCCACCACTATCTATATTTATTTTTAATATTTAATCATAAATTTGATTTAAGAACTAATAAAAGTTAATATATATCTATATCTATACTATATTATAAAGCATGAATAAAAAACTATTAAATACAAATTATTAGACACAAGGTACTATCATTTTATGCAAGATTTTAAAAATCTCTTAATTTACAAGTATCAAAGCACAAAATACATATTACTATTACAAGCTTCTAACACCCACCAATTTGGTATGTGCAAGACCTTCCTTTTATGCAGATCTTTTCATGTATCACTATTAATTAATATATCATATTACTATAATTTTGTTTTTAATTGTATTATTAAATATGTAATTGGTTATTTTTTCTAGATATCATTAAAATATATAAGATAATCATTGAATTCTAACAAAATACTTAATTTTTTTATATAAAAACATTATATTATTAAGCCTGAATTAAACAGATTTATAAAAAAACAAAAAAAAAACGAAACATTAAAATCGTGATGTATCTCACTGCATTGAGCGAGTATGCTTCTAATATAAAATAAATTAGAAATAAGACATTGTTTTTTAATTTATCCTTAATATTTATATCAGGATTAGTATTATTTAATCATGTTTTTAAGTAATTTGAATTAATGTAATATTAATGAATAATTTTTCCTTTTTTTATTTTAACAAATCTTTATTAATAAATTAATTACTAATTATTCATTATTATAATATGTATTCAAATTTTATTATTATTGTTATTAAAAATAGTTTATTGGTAAATAAAATATGTTATTTTAATGTGGGATCCACGAATTTAGTGTTTTTTAGAGTGTGGCTAGAGTTGATTTTTTTTACGTTGATAGACCCACCAAATTTGGTTTTTTGGTATTTTTTTAGTGTCAAAGTTGGAGATACTTTTAGGTGGGGATTGGTTCACATAATGTTTTTAGATGAAATGAAATATGTCAAAGTAATTTGACTTTGAAAAAATTTGAATAGAATGTTGTCGGGTTTAACCACCTGCTTGGTTGACAAAATTGGAATGGAATATGTTAAAATAATTGGAATCTGTCTGTTTGGTTCACGTAATGTAGCTTTGAATTGGAATGAAATTTTGATAAATGACCAAAATACCCTTTTTGATAATTTTAATTTTTCTAAACAAGACATGCTTTAATAAAATATCCATTAAAAATATTTTATTTGTAACGGTGGTTCAGATTGGTGGTGGTCAGTGGCGTTTTAGAATGGTGGTTCAGATAAGATATGGTCGGCGATGGTCGACAGTGGTTCAGATCGGCGGTGGACGGTGGTTCAGAACGGCGGTGCGGTGGTCGTTCAAAATGGCGGTGGTCGGCGGTGCTTCAGATCTGCGGTGGTCGGTGGTGGTTGAGAACAACGGTGGTCGGCAGTGGTTGAGAACAGCGGTGGTTGGCAAGGTGGTTTAGATCGGCGGTTATCGGTGGTCGGCGCCGGCGGTGGTTCAGATCAGCGGTGGGCGGTGGTCGAAGGTGGTCAGTGGTGGTAAGCGGTGGTTCAGATGGACAGTGGTCGACGGTGGTTCAGAACGGCGGTGGTCGACGGTGGTCAACAGTGGCCGATGGTCGGCGGTGGTGGTTGAGAACGACGGTGGTTGGTGGTGGTTCAGATCGACGATTATCGGTGGTCGGCGAGTGGTTCAGATCGGCGGTGGTCGGTGGTGGTTCAAAACGACGGTGGTCGGAGGTGGTTCAGATCAACGGTGGTCGGAGGTGGTAATCAAATTGAGATTTACAATTACAACCTAAGGTGGCGTTTGGTTCGCAGATTCTGATAGAATCCAATGGAATTGAAATTTTAAATTATATTGACCAAATTCCATTCATTTGTTTGACCCATTTTTTTTCACGGAAAGAATTTCTAAATTCTATCAAATTCCACAAATGAGAGAATCTAACATTCCTTAGCAACTACAAGGTATTTTGATGGAATATAATTCTTTTTTTTTTCATAATACCATATATGCCTTCAATTCAAAATAATCATTCCTCAATCGGTTCCTTCTCTAAACTACCGTTGACCACCGTCGATGATTCAGAACGGTGGTGGTCGGTGGTTGGCGGTGGTCAATGGTGGTCGGCGATGGTTCAGATCGACGGTGGTCAACGGTAGTTTAGAGAAGGAACCGATTGAGGAATGATTATTTTGAATTGAAGGCATATATGGTATTATGAAAAAAAAAAGAATTATATTCCATCAAAATACCTTGTAGTTGCTAAGGAATGTTAGATTCTCTCATTTGTGGAATTTGATAGAATTTAGAAATTCTTTCCGTGAAAAAAAATGGGTCAAACAAATGAATGGAATTTGGTCAATATAATTTAAAATTTCAATTCCATTGGATTCTATCAGAATCTGCGAACCAAACGCCACCTTAGGTTGTAATTGTAAATCTCAATTTGATCTCACCATTTCTCTAATTCTCCGTTTGATTTTGGGAGTAATCAAGGGGATAAATTGGGGACGAACCCACAAATGAAGATAACAAAAGGAAACAATGATACATCATAAGAGTATCTCTGATGAAAGATCTTGTAAGAACCTTTTTTTTGCACTTTTTATCGTCATCTTATTTTCAACTTAACAAAATAAGAACTCGTATAAACATCTACAATGGTAGTTCTCATAAGAGCCTCTTTTTGAGGGTCTCGTCTATATATACAATATTAATAATTATTTATAAAGTCAATAAAATAAAATAAAAAATAAGAAAAATGTCACATCTCACAATGGTAAGAACCAAAGTTGTAAAAGAGTTTGGTGTATTATAAGAACTTTTTATGATGGTAGTCCTACAAGCCATTGCAGTTTTGCTTATAAGAACCTTGAATTGGAGATGCGGAAGAACCTAGAGGGACTTGGCACGATGCTTAGTTTTTCCAAGCAATTGCACTTTTTAACTTGGAGATGCTCTAAAAACATTATTATAGACAACGATGTTGGTTCCAAGAATCACCACCTTGTTGAATCGCTTTCTAAATACCAAACAATTGAAGCAAATTCACGGATTGATCCTCATCCATGGCGTTAATCATCTCGAATCACTAGTAATTCGACATCTTATAACTTCTCCATCTGATTACTCTCAAACCATTGCTCATTATATCCAGTTAATTCTTTCCCATTCAAAACAACCAGATGTGTTATCAACAACCTCCGCAATTCGTTATTTCTGCAACAATGGTGGATTTCAACAAGCTTTTAATCAGTACGTACAACTGCAAAGATCGGGTTTTTTACCTTCCACATTTACTGTTGCATCTGTTTTGAAAGCATGTGGGAGGCTTGGTGATGAAAATGGTGGGATCATGGTTCATGGTCAAGTTTATAGTTATGGGTTTTGTGGGGATGTTTATGTGGAGACTGCTTTGGTTGGGTTCTATACGAAACTTGGTGATATGATGAATGCAAAGAAGGTGTTCGATGAAATGTCTGACAGAAATGTGGTGTCTTGGAACTCGATGATTGATGGGTATTTAAGATCGGGGGATTTATCGATGGCGGAACGGGTTTTTTCCGGCATGCCGGAGAAGGATGTTGTTTCTTGGAATTCTATGGTTTCCGGGTATTCGAGAACGGGGGATATGGAGAAGGCGTTGCGTTTGTTTCGAGAAATGCCGGAGAGAAATCGGAGTTCGTGGAACGCTATGATTAGTGGTTATGTGGAGTGTGGGAAAATAGATTTAGCGCGGAATTTTTACAATTCGATGCCTGAAAGAAACACGATTTCTTGTATCACGATGATCGGTGGATACTCGAAGTGTGGAGATGTCGAATCTGCATGCGAGTTATTTCTTGAGATGGGTAAGAAAGATCATTTGTTGTATAATGCGATGATCGCTTGTTATGCGAAAAACAGCCGACCAAAAGAAGCACTCCAACTGTTCGACGAAATGCTTCAACCAGACGTAAAGATTCAACCTGACAAAATGACGTTAGCTACCGTCATATCCGCGTGTTCCCAATTGGGAGACTTAGCTTCGGGGTCGTGGATTGAGGACTCGTATATGAAACAAACGGGAATTCCAATGGACGATCACTTGCGTACCGCGTTAATCGACTTATACGCAAAGTGTGGTTCCGTTGATAAAGCTTTCAAGTTGTTTCACGAGTTGCACAAGAAAGATGTCGTCGCTTATACCGCCATGATTTTGGGATGTGGCATCAACGGGAAGGAACAGAATGCCATCAAACTATTCGATGAAATGCTTGAATCAAAAATCGCCCCAAATTTAGTCACATTTTCCGGGATTTTAACAGCATTGAGTCATGTCGGTATGGTGGAAGAAAGTTATCGTTGCTTCAACTCCATGAAAAGGTACGGACTTGTGGCCACACCAGACCATTATAGTCTCATGGTGGAAATCCTAGGCCGAGCAGGGCGGCTAGAGGAAGCACACGACTTGATAAAGGGCATGCCGATGGAACCACATGCCGGGGTCTGGGGTGCGTTGCTTCTTGCGTGTAGTATGCATAATAATGTCGAGTTGGGGGAAATTGCCGCCACACGTTGCTTTGAATTGGAAGCGGATAGCAGCGGCTATGGCTCGCTTCTTGCTAATATTTACGCGGGCGTTGGACGGTGGGACGATGCTAAGAGGTTGAGAAGGTGCGTACGTGAAAAGGGTTTGGTTAAGGTTCCCGGAAGTAGTTGGATGGATCAAGTACACGAGTAAAAATCAAACCAAATGAATCCAGTAAATCCCAACCGAAAGAAGTGGCTGACAGGGGTTAAGTGTACACATATCTGACCTCAATAGAATTGTTGTTTTCGTGAAGAGCATCTGCTTTTGCAAAAGTGTGAGCAAACAAGTAGCAGGAAAAAAAAAATTGAACTCCGCTCATTGACTAGACGATTACTTGATTCATTGACTCGATGCAATTTGAATTGTATCGTAGTTTATATTAACTATACATCGTTAGAACGGAAAGACGAATGTTAGAGGAACCCGTTTTTAAAGAAAACATGGTCCGATCTACTTTTATAAACTGTTGGAACTTGACTTATATGTGAGAAACTTTGTCTCACATAGGAGGCTCATGAAAATTATACCGGCTTAATAAATACCAACCAGTTTGTGGGTGTTCATGGTGAGATCTATTTGATACATATATTAAAGGTCAAACGATAGGACTTGGGCCTTGTGTGCACACTTCTTTACATAAATATATGCATCTTTTCTATTTGTGATTGATTACTTTAGACTTGTCAGAGTATCTCCAATAGCTTCCCTAAAATTTCTCCAAAATATAGAAACAAAAGTCCAAAATCTCTAACAAAAATTGCTTTCACCTGCAACAGATTCTCCATTTTGGAGATGCCATCATTACTTATATTATTAAAATAATGTATATATCTAATAACATATTTTTTTCTCTCTCTTACATATTTATTTCAAAATTTTTTATTGATGGAATATAATAAAAAAACAATTTATCTATCATAGTAATCATTTTTGGAGAGTTTTCTAATTTTGGAGAAAATTACACTCTCTCCTACTTTCTCCATTTTGGAGAAAGATTTAGAGAATATGTTAAAACAAAAAAATGTGTAAAATCTCCATTTTCTCCATTTTGGAGAAGCTGTTGGAGGTGCTCTTAAATCAAAACTTTGTTATATTTTGAATTATTATTATTTTGTGTTGTAAATTACATCTAATGGTGTTAATGGTTTGATGACCTCACAAAAAGGGTGAAGGGTCAATTTTGTTTGTAGGATGTAACTTCAAGGGGTTGCAACTTTGGTGTCCATTTGCATGACTTTATTTTTCACTTTGAGCCACTCTAATATTAGAATATTTTCATCCCTAATATAAATGGTAATTATTATAGAGCAAAAGTCTAAAAAAAATTATTTCAAATTTAAGTTTCTTTAAACATTTTTGACTCGATGAAGCCAGATAATTGTAGACAGGCTGTTCAACATGTGCAAAACTTAAAAACACATATTTGAACTCAGCTTCAAGTCTTTACTCGATTTAGAGGGGTTAATTTTAAAGCGATCATATGATTAAAAGAAGCAGATAGAGTGAATTGTTGAGCAAAATAACTATACGTTACGCTACGAACTATATAGGCTCTGCCAACTTGACAATGTAGACTCGGTTAGCCATATCAAGTTGTCGAGCTTGATCAATGACAAGATCAAGCCAAATTGGATCAGATTAACCAAGCTTTTTGACAAGATTGAGTCACCTCATTTATATATTTACCAGTAACAGATTTTTATTACATTTATAGTGTAGACGGTTTTAGACACATCAAGAGCAGATAAAAAAATGTTAAGGTCTTCCGTTTTCTTTCATTTCATAGTTTACAAAAAAAAAGTGAGGAACTTTTACGATATGTTCTCTAATCTGGAGAGAAAAGAAAAGAAAAGAAATGGATCGAAACGAATGGGAGAGAAAAGAAAGGAAAGAAAAATAATTTTTTCATTTGTGTTCTCGAAATAGAAGGAAAAGAAAGAAAATAAAATAGTTTTTCATGTTCTTAAACATGAGAGAAATGAAAGGAAAAATGTCATTTTTACAAATATACCCTTATAAAAATATATTCTTTATAATAAAAGATTGGATAGTTTCATAATTTTAATAATTTCAGTAATTTTTTTAAATAATTTTAATTTCTTTAATTTTCTTTCCTCCCACATTTGGGAGGAAAGTTATCAATTCTTTTATTCCGTTTCTTTTTCTTTCTTTCCTAAAAAAGTTTCGAGAACATGAGCTTTTTTTATTTTCATCCCATTTCCCTCCATTTTCTTTCTTTTCCTTCGTTAAATGAGTTTCGAGAACACAGCGTTAGAATGGAACCCACAAAATAAAAATGACTTTGTGTCATTCTAAAAATCAAGGGACCCAAAGTGATATAAATCAAAAGATGATGGATCATTATGAAAAGTTAGCCTGGAAAGTGAAGTCAGTGAGAGAGGGAAGCCGCATATAATTCCCGGTGATTCCTTTTACCAGAACACTTATTACTAAATCCAGACACATCTCGCTTTAAAAACTTGTACATTCTTCAATGAATGTTGTACTAAACAGCTCAACCTTTTCTGAAAAGGCGTATAGCCTATAATGCTGTGATAATAACTTCTGAAAAATGCAAGAATCAGCGGTGAACAGAGTGAATTTTGGATGAGAGAGATTTCTCTCTCTCTTTCTCTATACTTTTGTGTTCACAGATTTGAGTGTTGATTCGTTATCCGATTGAAGGAGATAATAAGAGTGAAAAGAAGAAATGGATAAAGCATTGATTAAGGTTGGAAGCATTAAGGCTGGTAGCTTTTGGGTTTCGAAGAAAGCAAAAGAAGAGATCTCCAACATTTCACAAGATCTTTCGGTATGTATTCAGTAATTTTTGGTTTAAAGTTGTTTGGTAGCTTGATTTTGATCTGTGTTTGGGTAGAAACTTCAATGAAATTGATTACTGGTTTGAATTTTTTTTAAAATTTGATCTGTTTGATATGTGGATTGTGAATGTAGGATCTAGTTTGTTTGTATCTGATTTGATTGTATGTTTATGTTTTTTTGTCTGATTTTAGGGGTAAAATGTCGAGCTTAATTTGATGTCACCATTTTTTTTTAAAATTTTTATTTGATTTTGGGGGTGTTGAGAGGATAAATGGGGATGGAATCCAAAGAAGGAAATGGGTAAAACGAATTGAGGTGATAATTGAATTGATCTTGATTTGGGTGTATTGAGAAATTCTCAATTGGTTTTCAGTGGGTTTGTTGGTTCTACTGAATTTCAATAATGTAGGATATAAGTGGTTAAGAATTATATGCAATATATATACATATATGGGCAGGTTCAAATGAAAACCGGTTTTCGGTTGTGAACCAGGGGTAAGAGGAGGTGCGCCACTTGTCCCTGGGTGCTTGTCCAGGTTATCCCATTCAGTATGAATAACGAAGGTGAATATTCAAGCACTATTCTCATGATGAATAATATGACATTTATGATGAATAATACGGTATTCATAGTGAATAATACAACATTCATGGTGAATAATTCACGAATTCATCATTCATGTGTTATTCATCATGAGTCGTGTATTATACGTCTTGACAATGCTTTATTATTCACCATGAATAATACATGACCCTGAAGGTATGGACACGTGGCGCACTCTCCCTTGTCTCCTTGGTTTAGCGGTTTTCATTTGAACCTGCACCTATATATATGTACTAAATATGCAAGTATATATGCATTGGTGCTTGTACTTGCAGAAATTCATATAATATATATATATGCATCAATGCATATGATGCATATACCGGTTCTTACAGTTCTCAAAATATTTATGGTTCTCATTTGAACCTTCCTTTTTTTTTATCTTTGGAGTTGTTCTGCGGCATCGATCACTCAAGATCTTTTGTCTCTATGCTATTCGTTTGCAAAATTGTGTTGGGAAATCATTGCAATTAGTGTTGTTTTTACATTGTAGTTTTGTAGAAACTCTAAATGGGATTGATTGCATTGTTCTTATGAAGAGCATATGTTCTTGACTCTTATCTAAACTATAGGGGTCTCGATTCATTTTCGCTACCATTTTTCGTCTTTCATTTTCGTTTCCTGGATGATGTGTCGTTAAGAGAACCCAAAATTGGAGATAAGAAATAAACGAAATTAGCAAAGGGAATGTAATATTATGGCCCTCGGGTGCGTAGCTTAGTTGGCCAAATACATAACATATTCAAGTTCGAATCCCACGAGATGCGGACTTGAATCCCATCCCCTTGCATTGGCCGCAAATTCGGGCCACAAAATGCCTCCTCATATGTGGTGGTAAGGGGGTGGGTTCCGTGTGGGGTCGGTTGGGGTTGCTGGTAATCAACCGCCTGAATAATGTAATATTAATATATTATGTTTACCTTCGATAATCAACGATACATTTTGGATTATTAGCATTCTGTTTCGTAGTCTTGAAATGGTTTTCTTTATTGTTTGCAGACATTCTCAAACACCGTGGAAAAGAAGGCAAAATGGGTATTTGACAAGTTAAAAGGTACGGGATTACACTTTAATTTGTGCACATAAATAAGAGGGTAGACGCCACCATTTGAGGTGCCCCCACCACACCAGAAACCAGTTCCATGGTTATCATGGGTGAGGTAAATCAGCGCATGTATCCCGTTGGCAGATGGGTGATGCCTCATACTCGAACCCGGGACCTCACTCATATGGATTACGTCCACACCTCTACTGCTGAACAGATCAGCAGGGACTTGTGCACGCTTGGTTAGACGGGTAGTCTAAAGTAAGCGAAGGTAAAAAATAAGAGGAATCATGTGGAATAAAATCATTACCATCAACGAAGAGAACGGATTAACGGGTAAATTTAGCTTGAAAATTTGTCGAAAAACGTTGTTTGTAACTCCCCAAGCCCAAAGCAGTAGACGGAGCCTTTAAATCGGCTTAAAACCATTGTAGAAAGTTATAAGCATGTTCGTAAGGACTTATAATGCAAAGTTCAAATTCATTACTTGATGAGGTACGAAAACCAAACCAAAAAAGCCCGGTATATCCTATTCGAACGGTTTATGGTCAAAGTCAATGTGGTTATATAGATTGCTTGATTTTGCAAGACTTTGTTAAAACCATACAGAATGTGAAGTTTATAATCTTCAAACCAATATTTTAGTTTATTCGTAAATACAATCGATTGAGCCTTGTGGGCCGGCTCAATTGGCATATAAAGGTCGGCCCTTGGGACTCCTCCCGTAGGTCGAGTTTCTCGGTGAGGATTTTGTGGTTGTTATCTTCAGGACCTCATAAGATTAGTTGAGGTGTGTGCAAGCTGACTCGGACATCTATGGTTACCGAAAAAACGTCTTGCTTCCATCATTTACGAGTAGCAAAATGCAGAAATTCGTGAAGCTCCGGCCTCTATTGATTGCTATTTCTTTTTGCAGGCAAACCGTTGAAACCATTGCCGGATTTTCTTCGAGAATACAACCTTCCTCCCGGTTTATTCCCACAAAACGTATTGTGCTACGAGTTTGATGAGTCGAAACTAAAGCTCGTGGTCCACTTACCTGCTCCTTGTGAGGTATGCTTCAAGGACCAATCTGTCATACGGTACGCGACTCGAGTCAAAGCGTTGGTGGCACGAGGAAAGTTGACGGTGATCGAAGGCATGAAGACGAAGGTGTTGGTTTGGGTGAAAATCACGAGCGTGGTCGTGGAGAATTACAGGTCCGATAAAGTGTGGTTCACGGCCGGTGTGAAGAAATCACGGCCTCGAGACGCATACGAGACGCCTCGTGATGCTATTCGAGTCGACGAGTTTTGAAAATCGCAACTTTTTCGATATAATTTTCTTTTCTCGTGGTTTTGTATTTGTGATGTTAATATTTGATGTTTATGATCATGACCTTATTATTCATGGGATGTTTTTTCACTAATCTTCAAAATAAATCAATCATATACAAAATAATTAGAATAATATAACATAGAATAAATATTATTCACAAAAGTGATGCATAAAGGGAACATCAAAGTGGTTTCTTTATGCCATCATAAATAATTAAAAATAATAATAATATATGTAATGACAATATTAACACATTACCAATACCAATATTTTACAACAAATTTTTATTGTTGACTTAAAAAGGATATCTCCAATCCAATCACTATATAAAAAATATCCCCAATCCAATTACTATATAAAAAACATTAAAAACAGTGTATCCTTTTTTTATTAGGGGTGCATCGATCGGATAGGGCGAGTTCGAGTGGGTGGGCAAACTAAAAACCCGATCGGGTTTCGGATTTAAAAACCAAGACCCGATTTTTTAGCAAGGTTTTAAATGACGTGAGATGTTGCGTGGCGACGAGGCCAAGCCTTAGGAGCCACGGTGAAGCCATGTCGTTTTCAAGGCGTGACTTGTTGAGTCATTTTTCTAATTCATATATAACATTATATATAAAAACATATGTTTTGTAGTGTTACTCAGTGAGTTAATAGTAATAAGAAAATTAAATTATGGTATATATTAAAAAATTTGCAAATAAGACATTAAAAACGTAAAGAAAATCAAATATTGCATTACGAAATTGTGCATTAGGCCATGGCGCGTGAGACACAAGCCTTGGTGTCATGGCGGTTGTGCGACGAGTTTTTTAGAACATTGATTCTTAGGTTTCGGGTTTCAGATTGCTTCCGAATCGGGTTGGTCGGGTTTTAGGTTTATGTCGGTCAGGTTCAGATATTATTACAATGCAAAAATTATATATAAATTCAAATTGACTTTGATGATAAATTCAATCGATTGAGAGATAGTAAGTTTATATATTATAAAACATTTCGACCGACTAGTTTTTACAATTTTCAAAAGATAATCAGATAAATAAATATATTTATACAATATTTTAAATATATACGTATATTATTTTGGCTTCTCGGATGGGTCAAATAGCCAAAGATCAAACCCAACCCGAACCCAAATACCCTCCAAAAATCGGCTTCTAGATTTTCGGATTTCAAAGTATTCAAGTTTTACGTAAACACCTTATTTTCAGTTCGGTTTAGAGTATTCGGATTTTACATACTCCTACTTTCTATACTATTAAGTCACTATATAAATTTCATTAAATTTATTAAGGCATTATTTGGCAAAAATAAGCTAGTTTATTATTTGGGTAAATGTTTGGATGACCAGAAACTAGCTTTTTGATAAGCTACTTGGAGTAGCTTATGAGGAGTTTTTTGTGATTATTCCAATTATGCCCCTCATTAATATTCATAATTATATATTAACTTTTAATTATAAATAAATAATTAATGTTTTTTTGATAATTTAAATGCCTATAAGCTAGCTTTTGTCAAACGTGACTTTTTCATCAGCTACAAAAAAAGAGCCAATCGGGCTGGGTCAAAAAAAGGGCCAATCGGGCTGGGTCGGGTCGGGTTTCACCCGAATATGTGTGGCCCGTTTAATGTTGGAAAAAACCGATTATAGGAAAACTGGGCCGAGCATTTTTTCGTATTTAAAAAAAAAACTTTATATAATAATTAAGTACTAAGCTTTAAAAAATAAAAATTGGATTGAATCACTAAAATACATTTTAAAAATACGTTTTATTTATAATAAATCACTAAAATACACTTTAAAAATACGTTTTATATATAATTTTAAATTACAAACTGTAACATCCCAGGCCAACCGTACCAGATATTGTCCGCTTTGTCCACACATCCGGACTCACGATTTTAAAACGCGTCTGGTAGAGAAAGTATCCAGTCCCTTATAGGGCAACTTTCGTTCCCCTCCCCAACCAATGTGGGATCTTACACAAACTTACAATACAAGTATTTATAGGGGTTTGGGGGGTAAAAAAATACAAAAAAAGGTCAAAAATGTTGTAGGATAAGTGTGTCATCGTCTAAAGGATATGACGATAGAGATAGAGATAACTATATCAGAGTTAGATTAGAACTGAAATATCTCCTAACTATCTACTTGTAACTCCTCCCTATTTAAAGGGCTTATGATTAATGAGAAATATAGACTTCTTCTCTCTGTCTTATTGTTATTCTCTCCATATTGTTGTTTCATTTGTTTTTCCCTTTAACACGTTATCAGCACGTAAGGTCGAATATTAGCTTCTAAATGCCACTATCTGCCGCCACCAAACTAAACGCCTGCTACCATTACCGTTGCAGATCAATATCCTGTTAATTTTGTTCAAGTACGTATACTTATTCTCTATATACGTGTTGTGCTAATTGTACGCTTGAATTTTTTTTTACTGCCATGATTCATGAATTTTTTCTTTCTAAATATGCACATTGTTTGCTTAAATCTCAACCCTATAGCATCATGCAACTCCGTCCATTTTTTTATTTTGAGAGAAATAATGTTAACTTGTTTTTTTTTTACCATTGAGATTGAATTCGGTATAAAATAGAGGTTGGACGTAGTGGAATAAGAGAGAATGACGTCCGGTTAGGGTTTTTGAGAAATCCATCATTTGTTAGAACAAATCCTTTGATTTTCTTTATATTTATGTTATATAATATATTTAAAAAAAATTAAAATTCATCCAGTTTTTTTTAATATGTATTTAATAGTTCATCTTTCTTTCAATCATAATTTTATATTATTTTTGTTGATTTAATTTGTTAAACATTGTGGATTAAATATTTTAGTCGTATTGATAAAATTATGGATTTAGTTAATATTGATTTGTTTGTTAATTGTTCTTTATTTAATATCTATTTATTTTATTACTATTATTTTAATTCAATATCATTTAATTTATCAATGTTAATTGTTATTTATTAACTTATTTTATTGGATGTGCTTAATTTAATTGTTAATTTTATTTACTTACATTAGTTTAATTTATTTCGAATGATTTATCTTATCCAAATGTTTATCTTAATTAATAATTGCTATAATTCAAGTGCTTATCTTGTTTATGAGTTCTTACTCATTAATCTCAATATTTTAAGTTATATTTGGAATTTTGTTCAATTCCACCCCCCATAACTTTAATTTGTTATTTTACCAAAAGCTCTAAAAATAACATGAAAATGTTAAATTCAAATATTTATTTTGATTATGGGTTTCTACTCATTATTTTTAACCATAATTCATATTTGAAAGTTATACTTTCAACCCCATATATTTTGGTCTTTACCAAAAGTTCCAAAAATACTATTAATGTATTAAAATATTAAAATTGGTTTTATATGTCAAACTCATAGTCATTTTGGCCTCGTGCCAAATATTCTATAATTTATAATGTTATATTTAAATGAAATAAATCACAAGATATCGATTGGATTTTGTCAAACGGGTGTAAACAACCCTAAGGTTTCTAGGGACTTAAGAAATCCATGTGATTCCCCTACTACCTGGAAATCCAATAGATTGAGTGATTTCTTTTTCGCAAAAATTGAAATATTGATGAAGTATTATCAATAAAATTAAAGCATACAAAATCCAATATTGTTATGATAATGAAATTTCATAACCATAATCCATTTTCTTATCAAAAAGAAAACATATATTATCCTTTATATATGTAAATGGTTGAAACAACTCATCCCAAAATCAACGTCGTAAACTCAAAAGAATCTGAGTATCATAAATGAGTATATAAACCTTCTTTTGAAAAATGTACAAGAAAATACCTAAAGTCCAACTCCCTATTGACTCTAAAACCAACCTCTTGAAAAGGTACAAGCAAATACCTTTATGTTTTGAGACAGCATATAAATCATAAGTGTCATAGGAATACCTTTATTAGAAACCCCCAAAGAAACGTGGGATGTCCCGAAAGGGATAATCGGGAGTACTCATGAATATGTACTTACCGAACTAACCGTACATTGGAATGAAACCCATTTACTCGATTACAAAAAAAAAGGTAATTGATGTCAACAAAGAAATATATCTAAAACGCATCTCAATCTCTGTGGCAAGGAACTCACAGAAGATGACATGATTTTTAACATTATTTCCATCTTTCATATATAAGTAAATATAAATATAAGTTAGAATGCAACCTTTAGACAAACTCATCAACCTAATGAAAGTGGTTGAGAGACATAACAAGGTTCTTTCGAATAACACATATATATGTTTCGACATGACCATGGTTATGACATAGTGATCCGTGTATTGCAAAATACACATAAACACATTTTATTTCGAGTGAAAGGCAAAATAAGGCAAATTGAAACTGTTGACTTCTACAACATAAGAAACAACATTGCTATCATAATATGCCCTCTTGAATACATAAAACTTTTGTATATACCCTAATCCTTAGCCAATACATGAATGAGATCGTCCTAAAGCTAAGGACATTATACAAAAAAAAAATCATTGTTACAACGAATACAAGGTGATATTTATGGACATAAACATCCAGAATGCGGGCCATTAAAGTACTTTATGGTTCTGGTTTCGACATGATAAACGTATGTCATATTATTGTCCACATGAAATATTGCACTCCTAGCACTAGTTATACATTTAAGGGCTCACCACCCTTATTATTTCATCAAGTCTACATGACTTGGAATGCTGGAGAATTTACATCATAAGGATTTGATGTTAATTGCATATGTATTAGGATCAATGTAGAGTTTCCTATACCCCATGTGTATATATAAAATGGTCTCATAGAAGTTGTTATCAAAAGAATATGATGACATCTAGGGTATTAGTAATGTGCACCAATTTACCCACATCTACCTGGGATTATACAATTATTATATGCAGTTTTTTTTCGTTTTTAGACCCACTACTTGTTAACCAGACTCATGTGTACCAGTTGATAACTGGATATAAGCCTGATACTTTACATTTACGCATGTTTGATTATATGTGCCAATTGCGCCCCCACAGCGCATCAAAATGGGTCCTTAAAGACGATTTGGTAAATGTTGGATATGAACCCCCAACAATTATCCGCTAATTATAATATTTGACTAGTGATCTCTTTACCGCTAGATTTGCGGGTTGTCACTTTCATGAGACAGTCTTCCCGTCGTTAGGGGGAGATAGGAAAAAGGATTTTCTATGGGAACGACAGGAAGTGTCATTGAATAGTCTCACTCTGTCTCGTTTTGATCCCCAAAACTTCACAACGTAATGTTGAAATCAAACGAATCAGACTCGATACCTGATACGTTTAATATTTCAAAAGTGACAAGATCACATATACGAGCTGCAAATATACTCGCAAGGTTAAAAAGTCCCCAACAGGGGCACAGCGCCACTGGAAAGTATGTTGCAATCACACATAGTGGAGGTGTAGTTGAGGTCGTAGCTACCAAATGGAAGTGGTGGAAGCTACTTGGTTCGATGGATACTATTCTAAAGGAGGAGAATAGTTAGGCACATCCATCTATCATTAATACACAAAACTCTCATGAGATTGTCTCTAATTATAATTATGTCCATGAATCATCACCGGAGGACGCTCCGAAGTTAATATTGATTCGAGAGATGAATATTAATCTCAAATGAACTATGAGAGTACATATGAGTCGATAGACAAATCATATATAATCATTGATGATTTATTCGCATATACAATGGCTCATAAAATGATCGAGCACGACGATATCGAACCAGACTCAGTTGAATAATATCAACAAAGAGCATATTGGCCTAAATGCAAAGAACCAATCCAGAAAGAATTATATTATTTGACAAAGGATCGGATATTTGGTCAGGTAGTGCTAACCTACCAAGTGTAAAGCCCGTAGGACATAACTGAGTCTTTGTCAGAAAGCGTAACGAGAATAATGAAGTCCTAATATGTAAGGCTCTCATTTGGTGCAAGGTTTCTCACAACGCCCTGGATTGACCATGAGAAAACTTACTCTCTTGTGATGGACGTTATAACGTTCTGCTAATTAATTAACCTAATAGTTTCTGAAGAACTGGAAATGTAGCTCATGAATGTGGTTACCACATATCTCTACGGGGATCTAAATTCAGAGATATAAAAGTGCTTGATGACATTACATTACCAAAATAAAGTAACTCTAAACCACGAAATGCGTTTGTAATAAAATTGAAACGCCCACTTTATAGATTAAAGCAATCTAAGCGGATGTGGTATACCCGCCTAATGGAATACTTGATTGGGAAATGATATATAAGAACGATGAACTGTTCTCTTGCGTATTTATTATGGAAAACAAGTTCCAGATTTTCAAAGTAGCTCTATATGTCAATGTTATGAACATTATAGGTACTCTTGATGAAATGAGAGGAACCACAAGCTACTTAAAATCTGGTTTTGAGAGGAAAGATCTTAGGAAGACTTGGTTTTGTCTAGATATTTGAGTTAGGACACCGAGTTTGTGAAATATTAATTCACCGATCGCATATGTCCAGAAAATAATCAGACAATTTAATATGGACAAAGCGCATCCGGTTAGCACTCCCATTATCGGTCGAAGTGTCAAATATAAGGAAATATTCATTTCATCTAAAGGATGATGACGAAAAATGCTGGGAGCTGGAATTCTCTATCTAAGTACAATATGCGCATTATCGTACTTAGCATAATACACTTGACCATACATTATATTTCTCAATTAACTTGTTAGCTAAATTTAGCTCAGCGCCAACACAAAGTCATTGGAATGATATCAAATTAATATTTTGGAACCATTGACATGGGTTTATACTTTCCCTATAGAAAGAAAAATTGGATTGATAATGGAATTTCAATACCTACTTAGAATATAAGCAGCAAAAGTACTAGCTCTTATAGAAAAACACCAAACAATGTCTTGGTACGTGTTTGCTGATATTAGGTATCTGTCTGACCCATACAAAGGTTGTTCCCAAACTGGATAAAAAATTACCACAAGGAACACGTCGATTGCTTGGAAGTAAACTAAGCAATCATTTGTAACTACCTCCTTGAACTAATCCAAGAATATTACTTTCCAAAAGATAATAAAATAATGTATATGATTAAGGACTATCATTACATATATTAGAGGAGTTAGTAATTTTGGGTTCAACCAGTATCCTACTTGCATATATGGAAATAATGCATCATCTATCGAAGAAATGAACATAAGATACATCAGAGGTAATAACACAAAGCATATTCTGCTTAAGTTTCTATACAATCAGCAATAAAAGACTCTCCTTTAGATTCAAGTGAATCAAGTAAGGTGTCAAAAGAATGTGACATATTTTACCAAGTCATTACATAAAACCATATATTGGAAAACGTGTAGAAAGTAAATGGAAATGTTTTCCAAACTCCTTTGATTAACGCACGAATCAGGGGGAGTAGTAGACAAAAGGGGGAGTCTACTATATATTTGATATTGGTATGTTGTACTATTTCCTTCAACCACGTTTTTATCTTTCCCATTGGGTTTTGTTCCTTGGTGTAAGGTTTTAGTGAGACAACTGTTTATATACCATCATGCTTTCCTAACTCTCAAGATTAAAGTATGAATCTAAGAGAAAACTAGACTGAAGGATAAGTCTATGTATTCGAAAGAAGCTGGTGCGTTGTACTATTTCCTTCGTCATATTTTTATTTTTTCCCAATGGGTTTTATTTTGGCGTAAGGTTTTAACGAGACAACAACTGTGCACCACCACTCCTTTAACTCGGCACAATGGGGAGTGTTGTAGGATAAGTGTGCCATCGTCTAAAGGATATGACGATAGAGATAGAGATAAATATATCAGAGTTAGATTAGAACTGAAATATCTCCTAACTATCTACTTGTAACTCCTCCCTATTTAAAGGGCTTATGATTAATGAGAAATATAGAATTTTTCTCTCTGTCTTATTGTTATTCTCTCCATATTGTTGTTTCATTTGTTTTTCCCTTTAACAAAAAAACGTATATAAACGGTAACATAACGTCTATTTTTTTTAAAGTATGAATCGGGTCGGGCCGAGCCAAAAACCGGGCCGGGCTGACAAATCCTCCAAAAACATGAACCGACCCGACTTTTCGGGCTTCAAACCGGTTTACTACCAGGCTGGGCTTTGGTTAATCGATCGGACCGGACCCATTTGGCCATCACTATCAGCCACCAGGTAGGTTATCAGCCACCAAATAGTTTATCTATCATAAGCTAGCATATAGCTACTTTTGTCATACATAGCCTAAACTATTAAAAAAAAAAGTTATACCCCAAATATCACGAGGGTACAATATGTGAGAAAAAGAAAAAGAGAATGAGATTCCCAAATCGAGAGATAAAAGTTGAAAAGATAATGACCATTTCAAAACACACATACGGACCGGATCAAATCGGGTCGGGTCAGTCCAGTTTCTAATGATTCACACGTGTCCGATTCACTTAACTCGGCGTTACACAAACGCTAACATATATCTCAAAAAAAAAACAAACCGACGGCTGAACCGGGTTTCGTCCCCACCCCTAAACCCTTCCTATATAAATACACATCACACCTTCCCCACCTTCATTCTCCCTCCGCCCCCAATTTCACATCTTTGCTCTTCACTCCGATTTCCGATCTACTTTATCCTCTCCGATCAATCAATCCACCGGAAAAAAGCAGCTATGTCGGACGAAGAGCATCAGTTTGAATCAAAGGCCGACGCCGGTGCTTCCAAGACCTACCCTCAGCAAGCCGGTACTATCCGTAAGGGCGGCCACATCGTCATCAAAAACCGCGCTTGCAAGGTTTGATTCATCTCGTTTTCTCTTTAATCTAAGTTTCGATTCGTTTGGTTTATGTTATTGTGTAGTTGGATCTTCGTTTTGTTTGTGTTAATTTGAGTTGGTTTGGATTTGACTTTGGGAGTTAGGGTTTCGGTTTTTATTGTTTTGAATTGTTTTGAATTGTTTTTTATGTCTAGAGATTTGTTTAGGTTGCGAGAGGCGTGCCGGTCGCATATCTGACCTAGATTTGTTGTATTGAGTTTTTATTGTTTCGGTTAGGGTTTGGGACCGAATATTTGGGTGGAAGATGGAGCTGAGTTGAGATGTAGTATTTGTTTTTCAGATTCAAGCGTAGACCGGTTGTATCGTACAAGCAAATCGTGAGATCTGGGATTCGATTTTGAAACCCTAATCGCAAACTTTTGTAATTTTCCAGGCTTTGTATGGAAGCTTTGGGTTAAAGAATAGATAGTTAAAGTTTACAAAGGCTTTGGTGATTATGGAACCTGTGATAAATAGGGAACTAGATTTAAGCCTGTGAAATTTGAGCAACACTTGTTCTCTTTTAGTGAATGAGCTTCTGATTTGTGTTTCAAGTCTCGGAATATTATCACCAGAATGATATTGTCGCCTTCATAACTTAATTTTTATGCCAGTTCACAAATATTGCAATTGCAAATTGATGTAAAGGAGTGAATAGCTAGTATTGAATATTGTGATTGACTGCAAGTTGAATATGTTACTACTCTTTTAGACTAATTTGTAACATCCCCATGGATTTTGCAAGAATTGACATTATAGCAAGCTCTTAATTGCTTCTGACCAACTTAAATATTTTGTGTGAAATTCAAATCTATAGCTTTATATTTGTGTTATGGTTTCAAGCTCTTAATTGCTTCTGACCAACTTAAATATTTTGTGTGAAATTCAAATCTATAGCTTTATATTTGTGTTATGGTTTACTAGATCTTCACATTGTTCATCTATAAAAAGTAGAATTTGTGTTGGTGTGTTGGGCTTATCTGCAATTATTATTGGTCACTGATTGATAATTGCTGTTAATACTGTGTACTGGTGATCTTGTACTTTTTTTTGTTCTTTTAAATTTGGTCTTACATAGATGGACTTTATTTGCTATAAGATAAAGATGTTGAAAATCTTGTTTTATGATATAACAGGTTGTAGAAGTTTCTACCTCCAAGACTGGCAAGCATGGTCATGCAAAGTGTCACTTTGTGGCGATCGACATCTTCAATGGGAAAAAGCTTGAAGATATCGTTCCCTCGTCCCATAACTGTGATGTAAGCAATTCTTGGCTCGTTATCTGTTGTTTTCGTTTATTTATTATCAACATTAACCGCTCCTCTCGTTACATCTGTTTTGCAGGTTCCTCATGTCAATCGTACTGACTACCAGCTAATTGATATTTCTGAGGATGGATTTGTACGGTTCATTCTATTCATGCTTTGTAAACAATCTTTCTTTTACGTGTTAACTTGACCTTGATTAGAAATAAATTCTCAGGTGAGTTTGCTGACTGAAAACGGCAACACTAAGGATGACCTGAAGCTCCCAACTGATGATGCTCTCCTGACACAGGTACGTTGTAGCTTCATTTTATCGGCATAATATGAACCAAGTTATTATTTATGATGTTTCACTGATATTTTGATATAACGATATTTATGAACAAAACCCACTTTTTATATCGAGTTTTATTTATTTATAGGATTGTTGTTGTTATGGGTTTGTTGTATACTATGAACAAGTGTGCTATTATTTATGATGTTTCACTGATATTTTGATATAACGATATTTATGAACAAAACCCACATTTCATATTGAGTTTTTTGATTTATACGATTGTTGTTGTTGTTGTTGTTGTAGATTAAGGATGGATTTGCTGAAGGAAAGGACCTGGTGGTGAGTGTGATGTCTGCAATGGGAGAGGAGCAGATCTGTGCTCTCAAGGACATTGGTCCCAAATAGGGTATGGAGAAAAAAATGATGAAGCAACAGAAATGTATTTTCTGTTGTAATACTACAAGTACTACTACTACTACTAGTAACCTCTGCGTACTATCTTGTTCGATTATTATTCTTCTTGTTGAACGAAAGAACGGACATAAAGTATTTTCTGAATGTATGATGTTGAATTTGTTTTATCGGGACGGCGGTGGCGCTGTAGTTTGTTATGTGTGATGATGGTTTGTATCCTTGGTTTTTAAGGTGTATTGAAATACGAAGGGTATTATTCTTCTTCTATGCTATTATGCCGTCATTGGAATATGCTATTTATGTTCTCAAACACTAGCACACATAATGTGTGTGTAGAAGAATATGTAGATGAGATATGAACTAAAATTGAGATATTTTGTAGCTTTTGGTTTTCAATGAAAAAACAAAAATAAATGTAGAGTTTAAGTTGTTTATTTAGTTAACAAACAAATTGTTGTATCTATACAAACAGCGTAAAAATTACGTATGCTTTGAGGGAGAAGGATTCTTACTCGGATTAATGTTTATAGGATAAAAGACATTCATTAACGATTCATTTTATTGACGACTGAGAATGTTATCTAAAGTAATAACTTTCGGTCTTTTACTAATGACCCATTTGTATAGAAAAAAATACATAAAAGTTAATTTGTGTAGCATAAAATGATCATATGATGTTTTCGATCAATATTGTAGACTTTTTTTTTTTTTATTATATAGACATAAAAGAATATATATAACTACTTTAATCATGTATTTTAGATTATTTATTAGTTAAATTTAAATATAATTACTTTAATTATATTAATAAATGAATATAATTAAATATAAAACTTTTATAAAATTTTGTAAAGTTAAAACCTCTGACAAAACAAGTCTTGCAATTACGACTTCTAAAAATCTAAAATAAGTATCACGAAAAACGTTTCACTATGTTAAAGATCTAAAAAATCTATGAAAAAACACAATACTTCTTTACACACTTCAATATGGATATATATATCTATACATATAATAAATAAGTAACAGAAGTGACATGTGTCATCTTCTGGTGAGTCCATATTTTTATTTTCCCGCCTAAACATGAATCTGGACGCATTTTATACTATAAGTTTCATTTAACAAATCCACATTCATTCTTTATTTAATCTTTTTCTTAATTCAATTTTTTTAATTTATACCTTGTATTTAATACTCTTATAATTAAATATGTAGTTTATTTTTAATCCTTTACTTTTTTATTTTCATTTTAGACTCTTATCATATAAACATAAATAAATAATTTAAAAATCAAAATTGTAATATGAATATCTTTTATTGAATTAAAATATATTATATTTTCTAAAAATAAAATATAATTTTATTCTAATACAAATTGAAAATCAAATATTATTTCGTATTATTTTTTTTGTAATACAAATTGAAAATCAAGTATTATCGAACACTAGAAGCGTATTCGCGCAATACAGCGAGATACATCACGATTTTAATGTTTCATTTTTTTTTGTCGATTTACAGTACGATTTTGGATGGTTTTGAGAAAGTGATAATGGTTTTTTTTTTTTAATTTGTTTAATTTAGGCTTAATAATCTAATGTTTTTTATATAAAAAAATTAAGTATTTTGTTATAATTCAATGATTATCTTATATATTTTAATAACATCTAGAAAAAATAATCAATTACGTATTTAATAATATAATTAAAACAAATTTATAGTAATTTAATTTCAATAATCAATTATGATTTAATTTTTTTAAATTACCCCGTGTAATACACGGGGACAAATCTAGTATATATATATAGAGAGAGAGGAAGGATCATGCGAGAAGGCGAGAAGTGTGATCATATTATGATTACATGACCAATTAGTGTGCTTAATCATATATGATTAAACATCTATATATTGCCAATATAACATGTGTTTAATCATATATGATTAAACTTGTGTATCATATATGATTAAACACTTCTCGCCTTCTCGCAAAATGTTTAGCTTCTTGTGGGCCCAATATTTTCAATAAAAAAAACATAAAAATAAAAATAAAATAACCACTTATCACTAATCCAACGGTTAAGATGTGGGTTGCATGGGTTGTAAGATTTACGTGAGTTGCAAATTATCCTTGGCTATATATATATATATATATATGTGTGTGTGTGTGAGAGAGATTCTATTAAGAAATAAACCAAACCAAACAAGTCCATTGTATCCTCTAGGAGTTGGGGTCTAACCAGTGAGATACTGAGATATACAAATACCTTTGTCTACCACAAAAAGTAGAACAGTTATTTCTGTCAAGATCAAAACCTGCAAGTAAAAGAAAGTTCGCCTAAAAAGTTTCTAACAAGGCAAGTTTATATTGAATCGTCAGACTCATCGGTGTCGCTTCTCTCAGGCCCTCCGGCATTTATTCCAGCCTCGGAAACATCAGGCTTTGCCATGGGTGCAGGTGCCGCTTTCTTCCTAGCATTGCGACCAATCTCATCGCCAACTTCCTCTTGCTCCGCCATTTCCATATGTGAAATCATGTCAAGGAAAAATATGGTGAACCAACAGTCTAACATTCGAAATATTATTATGAAAAACTGAGAATTTGTTTCAGTCCCATATCGGCTAGATTTTGGACCTTTTTACTTTGATATATGCCGCTAAACGCTCTTTTGGAGAGTAATTTGACGAGGTTTCACATATCCCAAATAGTTTTTAAGCGAAGGTATTCATGTGAGACATTTGTGCACAGCTAGCCTTCCGTGTTAGAGCCCCACATGGGCTAGACATGGACCTTTCTATTTCAATATATGTTGGAACTCACTTCTCTCGTTAACGGCTCTTTTGGAGAGTAATCTGATGAGGTTTCACGCTTGCATTTAAGTTCAGAACAACATCTGCTACGTTTCACTATCATGCATTTTATCAATAACAGAAAATAAGTAAATCTGCGAAGAAAATGAAAGGATATCAACATTTTCAGCTGTTCCACCATTCATGATGTTCAGCAGATCTTTCTCTACTCGCCGCACAAGTTCAGGCTGCAAAGGATATCGATATAAAAATCAGGCATGATGTCCTCCTCCTTCTAAAATAACCAATCACGGCTACACGTAGACTATCAAACCTATATATATATAGAGAGAGAGAGAAGAAGGATCATGCGAGAAGGTAAACATGTTGCGAGAAGGCGAGAAGTCTCAATATCATATATGATGACACTTTTTTGGGTGTGTTTAATCATATATGATTAAGCAATGTATCATGCGTGTAATCATATATTACACGCATATATGATATTGAAAATTCTCGCCATCACGCAAAATGTTTAACTTCTTGTTTGAACCTGAACATATATATATATATATATATATATATATATATATATATATATACACACATATACATATATGTATATATGTATATATATAGTGGGAGGTTCAGAAAACCTCAAAAAAATGGAAAACTGAGAAACACCCTGGTAGCCCTTCATCTAGACGGTATGCTTTTATGTATACAAGTAATTTAAGTTGTTTTTTGGTTTTTGTGCACGTATGCATTATGCCCATGTGCATGTTACAAATCACTTGTATGCACAAGTGCATACCGTCTACTACCAGGGTGTTCCTCAGTTTTCCGTTTTTTTAAGGTTTTCCCTTGAACCTTATATATATATGCATACATATATATAGAGAGAGAGGCGCCTTCAAATACAAACCGCCTAAATCTTACAAACTGTAAAAACCAATCTCAACCATCTGTTCAAATTATCAAATCAATGTCAACGATGTGAATTATATCGGTTCCGAAATTTACTCTCAACCTTATATGCAACTGATTTGGTAACTGCCTAAAAATTTCAAAATACACAAAATCAAGGGTCAAGATTGGTTTGTATGACATGTAACATTTACATGGTTTGTATTTGATTTGTCCTCTCTCTCTATATATATATATAGAGAGAGATTCAAAGGGTTCCATATATCCTAACAACCAAAAAAAGAACAGGTAGATTAAACTTCAACCAAAAATGGAGGATGAGGGGAATTTGTACATTTAAATCAGGCTCCCTGCGAAATCTTCGCCTTCGAGCATCTCTCATTGGAGGGGTAAGACCATGACGATGCTCCACCACATCTGGAGCAGGATCACCCTTATCTCTGATCATAATCATCTGTCACAATACAATTATGTCACACTACCAAAAATACAAACAATTCACGTTTATGCGAAACATGCATAAGAAACATCGCCTACTTGGCCAACATCTGCGGTTTTGATCAGAACACTGTCATCGTAAGTCTTATGAGACTCCACGATGCAAGGAAGATCCAAGAGGGATGCAGGAAAATGGTCGTCACCTATAACAAACGTGCCACTCCTCCCATCATCTGAATTAACGAACACACATAGTATTACTAAAAAGAGAACAAAAATTTCTTCTCTGACATCACTTGAACCAACTTAAATTGAATGTAAGTCAGTTATATATGACTAAAAGAAAATACTATTTATCCATGTAAATCCCCTTAGGGGTTGTTTGGCGCTGAATGGTTTGGTGCAGGATTATTAAGTGATCAGAATGATTAAGAGGCTCTTATGATATAGTGCAAAATGAATTATAGTTGTTTGGCAATTGTTCATAAGAAATTAGGGCGCTGAATGGTAAAGGGAGACCCAAGATACAAAATTATGGCAGACTTTTTTTTACCAAACAAGATTCACCTCCTAGCGATTCAGAGGTTTGGCTTTCTGCATAAAGCTCCCCCTGGAAGCTTACTGAATAAGCCACTACCAAACAGTCATGTATAGCTGACCAAATAAGTTGTGAGTCCCATTAGGCTCATTAAGCTGCTAACAAACATGCCCCAAGTCCCTAACTACAAAGTATAAACCTCCTGAACGTTACGAAAACGTAAATCATTCTCCTCAATGATATCAAGTTATTGCGGTTTTGCTGAAAAAGTTTATTTCAGAGATATCACTTCTGTACCTAAAATACATTTTACCTGTGCTTGGATAAGTAATAAAGCAGTATCAAAACACGGGTCTGTATAAAAAACATGTTATAACCGTTTGAGAAAATGATCTCACATATTAATTATCTACTTTATAGTAGATTTTAAATAGTTAACTATGAGATAGTCAAGATCATCATGAATTCAGCTATGACTATAAACAGTTCTAATAGGCATCAGTGACTGAAACAAATGTGAACACTCTTAGCAGCCATGTGTATATATCATCATTCAAGGTTTAAGTTAGACTTTTATAAGTAAATCGAACATAAGGTCATAATCTTACCAGAGAAAGACAAATCCAGTGACTTGTCATCTGAAGAAGATGCGCTCTCACTTAAAAGACGTTCTATATGCTGGGCAACAGAAGGCGGAACTCTCAGTATAAACTGTTCCTCCATTCTTCTTCAAGCTGAGAAAATCTGTTCAAAGTCCAAACCCTTCAAGATAAATATTATCTTCAAACAGAGAATATCTGTTCATAATCTTTCCTATTTTCTTTTACTATGGATGTCAATAACATGGGTTATGCTTTCTTTGTATATGAAATTGTAATAAATGCAAAGGGGAGACATTATTCCCAGGGATGGACCCATTAATTTTTTCAAGCAGTGGCACCATTTGACTGTAAGAAGCAAATATAGGAAAATATTTCACAAAATCATCATTAGTCTGTTGGTTTAGTTCAACTTTTCATATATGAGGTCATCTTTTCAAGTCTTTTATTGCAATTTTTTTTTTCTAAAACATAATAAATCTGAAATTAAAAGCTAAAAACTAAGAAAATGACAATAACGGGATTCGAATTCGGGTCTAGGGTGGAAGAAAGGCCTTGCAAACCAACTCTACCAAGGAAAACTTGTGTCTTCATTGTAGTTTCAAAATATATACGGTGCCACTTTTCACGACCATATAATTTTTTACACTACGACAGAGGAACGATACGGTGGCACGTGCCACCACAAAAACCCCTTGGGTCCATCCCTAATTATTCCTTTAGATGGAGGTTTAAACGAGAACAGTAACTAAATAAGAGAATACGAAAACGGCCAAATCATGTGCAAAAGTATGATTTTACAATTTACACTAACGGTCAACGCAAGGGTATGTGGGCGACTTGGCCCGCAACTTCATGAACATAGTCACGTGAATCACATGTGATTTTACACGTGATTTTAGTGTAAAATCACATGTGATTCGGTTGTTTTCTTATTCTCTTATTTAGTTACTACATGGCTTTATTCCTTTAATAGCAAAGAGACTGGACCAAAAGTCAGGGAATTCTACTTGTAGCGATATACCGAAGGACTAAATCTCATGAAACAATAATCATCTAATTGCAATAAGTTATAAGAGTGGAGACTAATTCATGATGATAAAGAAAAACAGTTGATATATGAACAGTGCATGTGGATTTGTGAGCTCTAGTTTCTTTAAGCAAAAGTTCCAATTCAGTAATTGTGTGGAATCGAAGAGTTGTAGCTCGCATAAAAACAGCGATTTCACTTCAGTTGCTTTGGTAGGAAAGGGGGCAATAGAGGCTGATGGAGGATCAAGGCAGCTATAATAATTGGGCAAATATCAATTAGGGTTCATATCACATCATATACGTTTGTGATTATGATTTCTTCAAATACAATTATTCAATTCAATGATTAACCTACGCGATTGTAGAATAATTGTAGAGAACCAAATAGGTTTCAAGGAGAAACAACGCAATATGAGGTCATGAATGATGAGGAATTCAAACCTGGTTTGTTGATGGTGGGAATACGATCTTTCAATTGAGATTCAATGGAGATTTTACAGAATCTGATCGTCGTAAAATTGAAGAACCACTAAAGAAGCTTGAGGAGGGTTATAAAGCTAACCCTGGATGGACATACAAAATATAAACTTCATCAGCTCGTCTATGAGGTTTTGTATTTTCTTTTAAAGAACGACCTATACTTCCGTATCTTAAATAGTGGTCCCTAGTTTGATATTTGCTCTGAAAGGAGGACCTGACCACTAACTTCGTTAATTAGAGTCAGGGGCAAAATCGTCCAACCATATTTTGTCCCTCCTTTTGCAATCTTTTTTTGTTTTCTATATTTTTATTAAAGCCAAAAAATTATAAGGACTTGTTTCGTAATTAACCATATAATATAATATATATACATATCATCATCATCCATGTGAAAAAACCATATATATATATATATATATATATATATATATATACCCCCACCACCATCACTGCTTATCTTTTCTTCCTCATATGTAACTCCATTAATCATTTTATCCCCTGTGTATTCCTCAATCACAACCATCTCACTTGTCTTTTTTTTAAGTCTTCCTCACCATACATACAAAAGATGCAAAAAACCCAACGTCCGTGTGTAAATTTTGAATACATATATACCCAAAACTGGAAACACCACAAGAGTACTAAGAATCGATTACCATACCCCTTCACCATTCCCCCCTCCATGTGGTAAAACTCCATCGTGACCCACCTACCATATTCACCTGTGTGTTTGTTAGAAAATCACAACATACACACACACACACACATATATATATATATATATATATATATATATATATATATATATATTACACAAGGACTAAATCACCATATCACAGGAACTATAATGGTTTTTGATCGTCAGAGATGGTGAAGTTGGTCGGAGATCTCCAGACATGACCACCAGCATCTCACCGACGGTATCCCACGACCACAGGTTTAGAGAATAATATTTTGGTGGGTTTTAATAAAGATGTGTTTGGGGTGTCATGTGGGAAGGGGAGGTGGAAAGGAAACGATTGGTTACACCGGACAAATGGTCTCAGTCGTGGTGTTGGGTTCACCAGAGAAAAGGTCCCTGTGGTGTCGTCCCTCCGTTTTTCACATGTATAAGTCGATGGGGAGGTGGGTGATAATGGTGGTGATGGCAACGTGCGAAGTGGGTGATAATGGTGGAAGGTGCCAAGGTGGGTTACAGAGGAGTCGGGACGATGAAGTCTAAGTCGATGAGGAGGTTTGGTCGGATGTAAGTCGGGCTTCTTTCAATTGCTCATAGGGAGGGTGGTGTCAGACAAAAAAAAGGAGAGGAGGGTGTTGCCGGTCTTCCCTGTGGTTTAGCGTGTGTATATATATATATATATATATATATATATATATATATATATACTAGACACATACTCGCGCGATGCAGCGGAATGTAAGTAAAGAACGAACAATTAATTTTATTTTCTTATAGACATGTCATCAACCATGACCTAAAAATCACAACTTATGAAATCATAAACCCATAAAAATATTCAATAATTAATTTATATTACAATTATTGACCAAAAAAATTATAACGATATGTTTTATAATAAGAATGAAACATATTTTACGATTATGTATTTTTAATGTGCTAACGGTGGAAAAAAGTAAAACGTATGGATAGAAAACAAATTAGTTCGTAGATATTCATGATATTTAATAGTAAGGTTAAATTAAAAAAATATTCAATATTGTGCTCGTTTTAAAGATATTGATGAGACGATTATAATGATATATTTTGTAAAAAGAAGAAACCTATTGTTTATTTCATTCTTGTTCGTATATGATTATTTATGTTAACATTATAGGTATGTAAAATAGAAAATAAGAAAACAACAAATATAAAATAAATTAAAGAGAAAAGTTCAAAAAAACCCAATAAACTATCATATTTTGAATGGTTAAGTCCCTGAACTATTTTCTTGAATGAAAAAACCATTAAATTTTCTCATTTTGAATGATTAAGTCTTTCAACTATTTTTTTGAACAAAAAAACCATTAAACTTTCTAATTTTGAATGATTAAGTCCCTCAACATTTTTTTTAATAAATAAACCATCGACCTTCTAAAAATTGGTTACCTTTTTTAAAGATACCTGAAACTGACGATGAAAGTTTTAAAGTAAAAATAAATCAAAATCAGTTTTACCGTTCTCAAATTATACGCCATTAAAACCCCTCATAGACAATCGTATCGCTCCGCCTCGCCTCTCCCCATTGCCCTTACATTGTCCGTTCTCCATATCACCTAACACGTTGTTGCTTCTGGCATCGATCTCCCTCTTTTTGATCTATTTTTTATTTATCAAAAGATAATCGGTTCCATGTATTTTTTTTAGTTAAAATGATGTAAGTAACCAATTTTTAAAAGTTCGATGATTTAATTTATTGAAAAAAAATATGCAGGGACTTAATCATTCAAAATTGGAAATTTAATGGTTTTTTCATTCAAAATGAGAAAGTTTAATGGTTTTTTCATTCAAAATAATAGTTCAGGGACTTACTCATTCAAAATGAGAAAGTTTAATGGTTTTTTCATTCAAAAAATTAGTTTAGGAACTTAACCATTCAAAATGAAATAGTTTATTGGGTTTTTATGTACTTTTCCCTAAATTAAATAACTAATTGTAAGAGTGATGAACGTAACATTTAATTGAATTAGGAAGTGAAACATTGAGATTTTTTTTTGGCTTTCAAAGGTTTGTAAAAAACTGTATTAGAAATTTTATAATATAGTAGAGATTACCGTGATTTATTTATAATAAGAATGAAACGTATTTTTAATATATTTTACGATTATGTATTTTTAATGTGCTAACGCTGAAAAAAAATAAAATGTATGGATATAAAACAATTTAATTCGTAGATATTCACGATATTTAATAATACGGTTAAATTAAAAAATATTCAATATTGGGTTCGTTTTGAAGGTATTGACGAGACGATTATAATGGTATAATTTGTAAAAAAAGAAACGTATTTTTTCATTGTATTTTTGTTCATATACAATTATGTGTGTTAATATGATAAGGGTGTAAAATGAAAAATGAAAAAATAAAGGATATAAAGTAAATTAAATAATTAATTATAAGGGTGGTAAATGTAATATTTTTCCAAAAACTACCTTTTTCAATAACCGCAATAGAATTTTAATATATAGTATAGATATATAATTATTTACATAACAGGTCCCTAAATCTTTATGGTTTTTACAAAACAAAGAAAAAACATAACAAATGTGCAAAATAAGGGATAATAAGAGGGAAAATGTGATCGGACCAAAATACCCCTGCCAATAACATTGATTTTTAACGGGGTTAGTGAGAAGGTCCTTCTTTCAGAGCAAAATCCCAAACGTCAGGGACCATTATTTGAGATATTGAAGTATAGGTCCCACTTTCAAAGAAAGTACGAAACCTCAGGGACCAACAGTGAAGTTTACTCCAAAAAAAATAAATATATATATATATATATATATATATATATATATATATATATTTTGGGCAGGTTATTATGCAACCCTCTATCCACCACTCATTTTATTTTCACATTTTTTTAATTAAAATGTGAAAAATAAAATGAGTGGTAGATAGAGGGGTTGCACCATTTAAATGGGTTGCATTTGAACGCCTCTCTCTATATATATATATATATAGAGAGAGAGAGAGAGAGGTGAGTTATTATGCAACATTTTTAATGGTGCAACTCATGCAACCCACCTATCTACCACTCATTTTATTTTCACATTTTTTAATTAAAAAGATGAAAACAAAATGAGTGATAGATAGGTGAGTTGCACCATTAAAAATGATTGCATTTGAACACCCCTATATATAGATAGATAGATAGAGGAAAGTTAAAATGAAAACTCATTTTTCATTGTGCACGTGAGGACAAATCTCAGTAACTCGATCTCTTTTGATCCAACAACTCATATTAAATAAAGATTTTAATTTTAAAATGCTTAGGGGTAAAAATGGAAGAAAATTTAAACACACGTCTACCATATTTGACTTTTTATTTTCTTTTTTAATTAAAAACATTTTACCCAATTAAAGTTTAAAATAAATTATCTTAAAAAATACTAATATTTTAATCAAACAAATTACATCAAAAAAACGAGAATTTCGTGCTCTTCGATATGACATCCATCTCGATATAGTTTTTTTGTCGTTTTAATCGTTTTTTACGTGAAATGTTATATATGTGTTATATTCATTATGAATATTTATGTACGTTCAAGTTTGTACAACGCCTCGACACCGTAAGTATGTAACTTGACATCACCTTCTTCAACACTTTCTTCAACGTCGTAAGGCATCACCTTCTTCAACACTAATTGGGAAAGGAATATTCGTTAGTATATCCGCATTATATATGGTTGTGTTGAGGATAGGTGTTGACACGCGGTTTGTGAAATAACCGTTAGTAGGCCTCAGTGCACATCTGCTGAATCTGGTGTTGCAAGTTAAGTGATATCATTAAGGAATGTAGGTATTGATACCTAGGAATCAATCGCCGATAATCTTGTAATCAACGAAGTTTCGCTGATTCGGCAATCGATGTTAGAATGCATTATGAGGGTGGTGTAGATGCGAACTTTAGGGTAACTCGCTATCTACATATGTTGTGTATGGATGGTCAGTTCGAGAAACTGATTTATGGTTGTGCTGAAGTGGAGCAAATTGTGGATGGGAAATTTCATTGAGGAAAGGACGATGAGCCTTTTAAGGTGTTGCCATTGAGGATACCTAGTAGGAATATCGTTATGGACCTTAAGTAGGAACCTATTATTGAAACGACCTTGATTTGTTGAGATTATAAGAATCGTATTGTAACAGCAATAGATGATCAGCTCATCAGTTATATATATGGATTTGGTCGCCACTCGGATAGAGGCGTCATGGATGTGGCTACATAAAATTGAAAGGGGTATGGTTAAACAATAGTTGGGTCGTTTCTACATAATTTGTTGTGTTCATAAAAGGCAAGAAAAGAGTGTATTGTGATACAATGAAGGGCGATTAAAGGTGTGTAAGGTCAAGTTCACTCTGGGTACCATTGGGAGAGTGGGTATCTCAGAGTCGTAAGCTATATTGAGGTGATATGTTTAATCTAAGGTTGGGAGGAATCCAAAAATTTATTGATGAAAGAATGAATTGATAAGTACTCGATGCTCTTCCATCACCGGTAAGGTGCATTGAACCTTATAATTTGAGTTTATGACAACTTTTTTTTTTGGAAAGGGTATCCTGGGCCTAAGGCTCAGACTAATCCCTGGAAATTAGGGCCTTTGGCCCAGCTGCTAAAGCGTGCAACCCTGAGTTTATCCTCAGTGGCCATAAGTGCTGCTAGTGGGGCTCGAACCCGGGTTGAGCGCTATGAACTCCCCAAGCCTTTACCACTACACCACAGCCCTTATGGTTAGTTTATGGCAACTTGTTATGTGGAATTCAATGACAACGTCAACCGAGATGTAATCGAGTTTCATATATGAGGTAAGGTTTCGAGAAGGTATTTCTTGTTGGATAGAGAATCAATTGACCTCACCAAGGGCGACGTGGGGTGATTGGTTGGTGCTAGATTTCGAGGACGGAATCTCTTTTAAGGTTGGGAGGATTGTAACACCCCGATTTTTAAAAGGTATCAATCCAAGTTAATACAAAAACCGATATATTAAGGAAAAATAAGATATTTTATTTTGGGCTTGAATCCTTGATTTTATAGTCTTAAGAGATGAAAGATTCAATTACGAGTCCAACGGTTCTTTCCGGAGCGAAAATGGGGCTATAACGAAGAAGTTATGGGCAAAACAACGATCGGGGAAGTTTCAGCTCGCGGTACATTTTCCGCGAAAGTGCCCCGCGAGAGTGACACCTTGTCATTTCCGCTGTCACTCTCGCCAACAGCGTCTGGACGATTAAAATCGCGATTTTCAGCCACAAACTTCATTTTTTCATATCTTTCTCATCCTAGCTCCGATTTCAGTGATTCAAGTTGCCACGATTTCGTTTTTTAGAGCTATTCAAGGATTTAGCAAGATATTGGAAGTCTAATGGAGTATACAAGAGTATTTTGTGGTGGTAAGCTCCTTATCCCTCCATCTTCATCCTCTTCATCAAGTTTTCTAGGGTTTCATCCACCCTTTGTGCTTCCTTTCATAGATTGGAGGTTTGTAACCATTTTGGTGAACTATAAGTGTTTTGGTTAGTGGATTCAAGCTTGGGTTAAGGTAATCTTCTATCCTCTTCGGTTATGGAAGTTAGGGTTTCGGTATTAGTTAAGGTGTTCATGTATATGGTTTGGGAAATGATTTTTGTGGTTGATTATGTTTATTTGTGGTTGGATATGTATGGATTTAGGTTTTAGAAGTTTTGTCTCGAGAATCTAAGTGTTCTTCAAAGGAGCTCTAATTGGGGGAAAATCTAGATTTAGCCTAAATCTAGCAAGGTGAGTTCAAGTTGATTTGTGAAAACATTGTACATGCCAAAATGTCTATTTTAAAGTGTTTATGTGTTCTACATGAAATTATCAAATGTTGGGTTATTTGCTAATCTTCGATTATGGGAAGTATTTAACTTTACAACTTTGTGTAATACCCACATTTGGGATGAATGGGCATTTCGATAAAGGTGTCACAAATGAATGTGTTTTGAGGTTTTATCGCATAAATATATCTTTGATAAAAGAAATACACTTTTCAATGTTTGACGAGTCTCATGCATCATTCATGAAATGGAATGTTTTATAAAGTATCACTTACACATCCATGTGAGGTACTTGAAAGAATGGTTATAGTCTCATTTAATGATTTTCATTATTATCAGCAGTTAAATTTGGAAAATGCATATTTTGTGTTATAAGTTCATTTGGAAAATGGGTTGCCTCAACTAATGTTGAGTTTTGAACTAATCTTACTTTTAGTCGTGGTGTTTGCATATCCATTGGTCGAGTGCGTTTTATCGTATTTTTTTCTAATTTATCAATGGGTCAATGAGTTACTAATCCTACAACTTGGAAATTTTTATTTGATTTGGGGTCTTTGAACAATTGTCTAGTTTTGGTAGCTCGACTTTGAGCCTTGGTGGCGATATTGGATGAGGGACTCGACATAAGGACCATTCGCGGTTGAACTTGAAATCCCGTGGGTGTACGTTTAAAGCTACTGAGCCTGACATCCCTTGCGCTTGTATTTATTGTTCCAGCGTGGGACGACTAGTTTTCCACGTCGAGGCACGTTTGGCATCGGATTGGGTTATAAGTCCTTCGTGTTGCACGTTAAGGTACCGGATGAGGTATAAGTCCTTCGTGCTAAAGTATTACGATATTGGATGAGGAGCTCGACGTAGGAACCTAACGGGGTTGAACTCGAGTTTCCGTGGGTGTATGTTTAAAGCCACTGAGCCTGACATCCCTTGCGTGTACTTTTATTTATATGACTAGTCATGACAACATAAAATGGGCTTACTTTGTGGACCGTCACATTTTATGGAATCGGGAATCCCCCGTCACTGAAAGGTGTTGTTTTTGGGTATTGAGTTTTATTATCTAAGTTTTCGGTGACGTCTTGTATTATTGGGTTTTGCCCTTGATTTTATGGGTTGAGTATTATGCCCCACCCGTGTTTTGGGTGTTTTGGGATATAAGGTTTAACCGTATCTTCATAAATGGAGAGTTCAATTTATATTTACGCTTTGAGTGAGTTTTGGGTTAAAGCTAATTTATGAATGGGCGGCTTACATTGGTATCATCATCTTTGTAGTGGTTTGGTTTGGAAAATGTCCAAATTGATGTTCTTTGTCTAAAATGCATATTATTGGAAAATGAGTCGTTTTCACACGTAAGACGTATCATATTGAAGGACTATGACTTTAACCACATCCTTTCTTTTCAAACGATTATTTTATATACGTTGAAAACTCTTGAGCTCACTAGGCGTTAAACCTAATCTTTTTATTTGTCAGCATGGGCATCAGGTTTCAAGGTTGGGAGTTGGTTCAAGCAATCCTATGAAGAGTAGAGCCTTAGCTAGATCCGAAAGTAAGTATTCGGTGAAGTCTTCCGCTTTATGGAGATAGTGACTATACATGAGTATGTGTAGCACCCGTCCTTTATAGCCGTATGTATAAGATGGTATATGTGTATTGTAGTCAAATCTAAATTTATGGTTGTAGATGATTCATTTATTGATGTATTTAGAAAATTTTAAATAAGTTGTTATTTCCAGATTTGAGGGTGTTACATTATTCATCCTGAATATTGTATTATTCATCATGAATACTATATTATTCATCATGAATACTATATTATTCATCATGAATATTGAATGAACATTCACCTTTGTTATTCATACTGAATGTGGACACCCGAGGATGTGCATGCATATTCATAATGAATATAACACATATATAGAATTTCACGTAAAAACGAAAAAAAAACTGAATATTGTATTATTCATCATGCATACGGTATTATTCATAATGAATAGTGAATGAACGTTCACCTTTGTTATTCATACTGAATGTGGACACCCGAAGACGTGCATGCATATTCATAATGAATATAACACGTATATAGAATTTCACGTAAAAAGCGATTAAAACGAAAAAAACTATATCGAGATTGATGTCATATCGAAGAGCACGAAATTCTCGTTTTTTTGATGTAATTTGTTTGATTAAAATATTAGTAATTTTTAAAATAAATTATTTTAAAGTTTAAGGGGGTAAATTTTTTTAATTAAAAATAAAAATAAAAAGTCAAAGATGGTAGGCATATTCAAAATTACAATTTTGTCCTTAATCACTTCCCAATTAACATTATCTATATCTATACTATATTATAAAAACGGTATAAAAACTCTTAATTACAATATTTTAAACACAAAATACAACTAATTAAAGCTAATTACTTAATTTACAATTTCATAATGTCTTGGTACAACTTATCCAAGCACAGTATCTTAAATCATCATCTATTTGTGAAATGGATACTCATTTATTAATATAAATATTTGTTTTTTATATTGAATATCTCACATCATATCTATTTGTAGAATGGATACTTATTTATTAATATAAATATTTGTTTTTTATATTTAATGGACGATTTGATCAACATTATCTACTATTATCAATATTTATTTTTTACATTTATTGGACGATTTAATCAATATTACTATTATCAATATTTATTTTTTATTTTATGATTTGCTCTTAATATATCTATATCTATATTAGTTATTATCACATAACTAATACATCTATATTATATTATAAAAACATGCATTGATCTATTAAATATATTTTAATAAAAAATAAAACAGGTAGTTTATCTCATAGTGTTTATCCTATATTTAATATGTTTATTTACAGTTAGTTATACAAATAAAAATATAGGACTTTAATAAGTTATAATTATGTTTCATTAACTTTTAATTTTGAATTTTAACCAATATATCTATATTATATTATAAAGCATTTAAGCTAAACTTTTAAAAACTAATTTTTATGCATTAGATACCACTTATTAATGCATATTACTTAAAATCCAAAAGTACAAATTGATTAAACATAAGTACAACTTATAAAAGTTCAATGTTTGAATTCATGTAACTAACTGCAGATAAGCATTTATTTTTTTCTAAAATATCTAAAATTTTCAACTATTGATATAACTAACCGATAAATATAAGAAAATTCGAGATAAAACACTTTATTTTTATTTTTTCTTGAAGTATGTTATCTTTTTATTTTTAAATATAAAATATATAAAATATAGTTATCATTTAAATTAAACATTTTTTAAACCGTAACAAAATACTTTATTAATATTTTTTTTATAAAAAACCATAATTAAACTAAACTAAAATATATTTTTGTTTTAAATCTAGGTTTCTCAAAATCGTAAAATAAAAATCAAAAAAGACTAACAAAAATTATGAATAATACTCGAGGGTTCGAGTTCTAGATTTCAGAAACCCGCTGCATTGCGAGGGTACATTTCTAGTTATATATCAACCATTGATTAGTTTTCTAAGTTTTGATCAATGGTTAAGATTTGTCCTCATATGCACAATGAAAAATGAGTTTTCATTTGAACCCACCCCTATATATATATATTCCCAAATAAAAAAAATCTAAAATAAAAAATGTTAAAATAATGCCGAAAACAAAATATTGTTAAAGGGGAAAACAAATGGAACAACAATATGGAGAGAATAACAATAAGACAGAGAGAAGAAGTCTATATTCTCATTAATCATAAGCCCTTTAAATAGGGAGGAGTTACAAGTAGATAGTTAGAAGATATTTCAGTTATAATATAACTCTGATATATTTATCTCTATCGTCATATCCTTTAGACGATGACACACTTATCCTACAACACTCCCCCTTGTGCCGAGTTAAAGGAGTGGTGGTGCACAGTTGTTGTCTCGTTAAAACCTTACGCCAAAATAAAACCCAGTGGGAAAAAATAAAATATGACGAAGGAAAGAGTACAACGCACCAGTTTCCTTTGCAATACATAGACTTTCCTTCAGTCTAGTTTTATCTCAGATTCGTACTTTAATCATGAGAGTTAGGAAAACATTATGGTATATAAAAAGTTGCCTCACTAAGACCTTACACCAAGGAACAAAACCCAATGGGAAAAATAAAACCTTGGTTGAAGGAAAGAGCACAACATACCAATATCACAAATATAGTAGACTCCCCCTTTTGTCTACTACTCCCCCTGATTCGTGCATTAACCAAGGGAATTTGGAAAACATTTCCATTTACTTTCTACACGTTTCCCAATATATGGTTTTAGGTAATGACTTGGTAAAATATGTCACATTCTTTTGACACCTTACTTGATTCACTTGAATCTAAAGGAGAATCTTTTATTGCTGATTGTATAGAAACTTAAGCAGAATATGCTTTGTGTTATTACCCCTGATGTATCTTATGTTCATTTCTTCGATACATGATACATTATTTCCATATATGCAAGTAGGATACTGGTTGAATCCAGAATTACTAACTCCTATAATATATGTAATGATAATCCTTATTCATATACATTATTTTATTATCTCATGGAGAGTAATATTCTTGGATTAATTCAAGGAGGTAGTTATAAAGGATCGCTTAGTTTACTTCCAAGCAATCGACGTGTTCCTTGTGGTAATTCTTTATTCAGTTTGGGAACATCATTTGTATGGGTCAGACAGATACCTAATATCAGCAAACACATACCAAGACATTATTTGGTGTTTTTCTATATGAGCTAGCTAGTACTTTTGCTGCTTACATTCTAAGTAGGTATTGAAGTTCCATTATCAATCCCATTTTCTTTCTATAGGGAAAGTATAAACCATGTCAATGGTTCCAAAAGATTAATTTAATATCATTCCAATGATTTTGCGTTGGCGCTGAGCTAAATCTAGCTAACAAGTTCACTGAGAAATACAATATATGGTCAAGTGTATTATGTTAAGTACGATAATGCGCATATTGTACTTAGATAGAGAATTCCAGCTCCCAGCATCTTTCGTCATCATCCTTTAGACGAAATGGATCTTTCCTTATATCCGACACTTTGACCGATCATGGGAGTGCTAACCGGATGCGCTTTGTCCATATTAAATTGCCTGATTATTTTCTGGACATATGCGATCGGTGAATTAATATTTCACAAACTCGGTGTCCTAGCTTAAATATCTAGACAAAACCAAGTTTTCCCAAGATCTTTCCTCTCAAAATCAGATTTCAAGTAGCTTGTGGTTCCTCTCATTTCATCAAGAGTGCCTATTATGTTCATAACATTGACATATAGAGCTACTTTGAAAATCTGAAACTTGTTTTCCATAATAAATAAGCAAGAGAACATTTCATCGTTCTTATATATCCTTTCCCAATCAAGTATTCCATTAGGCGGGTATACCACATCCACTTATATTGTTTTAATCTATAAAGTGGGCGTTTCAATTTATTGCAAACACATTTCGTGGTTTAGAGTTGCTTGATTTTGGTAATGTAATATCATCAAACACTTTTATACATCTCTAAATCTAGATCCCCGTAGAGGTAACCACATTCATGAGTTGCATTTCCAGTCCTTTGGAAACTACTAGGCTAGTAAATTATACGGATGTCATAACATCCATCATGAGAGAGTAAGTCTCCTCGTGGTCAATCCAGGGCGTTGTGAGAAACCTTGCGCCAAAGGAGAGTCTCATACATTATGACTTAATTATTCTCATTACGCTTTAGGACAAATGATTTATCTATGTCTTACAGGCTTTACACTTGGTGGGTTAACACTACCAAACCAAATACCTGTTCATTTGTCAATAATATGATTCTCCTGGATTGCTTATTTAGGCCAGTTTGCTCTTTGTTGATATTTTCCAACTGAGCATGGTTCGATGTCAATGTGCTTTATCACCTCATAAACAATAATATATGCGAAATATATCATCAATAATTATATATGATCTGTCCATCGACTCATATGTGCTCTCATAGTTCATTTGAGATTAATATTCATCTCTAGAATCAATATTAACTTCGGAGCGTCCTCCAGTGATGATTCATAGACATAGTTTAATCAGAGACAATCTCATGAGAGGTTTATGTATTGATGACAAATAGTTGTGCCTTACTCTTCTCTTCCTTTAGATGAGTATCTATCGAACCAAGTAGCTTCCCCCATTTCCGTTTGGGAGCTACGACCTCAACCACACATCCACTATGTGTGATTGCAACGCACTTTCCAATGGCGTTGTGCCCCTGTTGGGGACTTTTTAACCTTGCAAGTATATTTGTAGCTCGTATATGTGATATTGTCACTTTTGGAATATTAAACGTATCAGGTATCGAGTCTGATTCGTTTGACTTCAACATTACGTTGTGAAGTTTTGGGGATCAAAATGAGACAGAGTGGGAATATTCAATGACACTTCCTGTCGTTCCCATGGAAAATCCTTTTTCCTATCTCCCCTTAACGACGGGAAGATTGTCTCATGAAAGTGACAACCCGCAAATCTAGCGGTAAAGAGATCACTAGTCAAATATTATAATTAGCGGATAATTGTTGGGGATTCATATCCAACATATACCAAATCGTCTTTAAGGACCCATTTTGATGCGTTGTGGGGGCGCAATTGGCACATATAATCAAACATGCGTAAATGTAAAGTATCAAGCTTATATCCAGTTACCAACTGGTACACATGAGCAAGTAGTGGGTCTAAAAACGAAAAAAAAAAATGCATATAATAATTGCATAACCCCAGGTAGATGTGGGTAAATTGGTGCGCATTACTAATACCCTAGATGTCATCATATTCTTTTGATAACAACTTCTATGAGACCATTTTATATATACATAGGAAACTTTACATTGATCCTAATACATATGCAATTAACATCAAATCCTTATGATGTAAATTCTCCAACATTCAAAGTCATGTAGACTTGATGAAATAATCAGGGTGGTGAGACCTTAAACGTATAGTTAGTGCTAGGAGTGCAGTATTTTATGTGGACAATAATACGACATGCGTTCATCGTGTCGAAACCAGAACCATGAAGTACTTTAATGGCCCGCATTCTGGATGTTTATGTCCATAAATATCACATTGTATTCGTTGTAACAATGGAATATTTTTGTATTATGTCCTTAGCTTTAGGATGGTCTCAATCCTGTCTTGGCTAAGGAGTAGGTTATATACAAAAGTTTTAGGTATTCGAGAGGGCATATAGCGATGTTGTTTCTTATGCTACAGAAGTCAACAGTTGCAATTTTCCTCATTCTGCCTTTCAATCAAAAGAGAATGTGTCTATGTGTATTTTGCAATACACAGATCACTATGTCTTAACCACGGTGTCCCACATGGTCATGTCGAAACATATATGTGTTATTTCCCAAAAGTTCTTTATTGGTGACAAAAATGTTTCGATGACTCAATAATTTACTAGTTTGACACATAGTTTCCATGATATATGTTTACTTTCATATTCATTAGAACTTATGTATATATGCTCATTTCCATTATAATTTTCATTTGATACAAATATCTTTACAAGGTTCTTATTGATCTTGTACCAACAAGAAAATGACAGTTCATCGTCTAAGTATTTCGATTGGATGAATTATAAAATAAGCATTTGTCTATCATTTTAGATTGTGTGGAATATGTCCTACAAATAATCAAGTTCTCCTCGATACATTCCTATACGGAACGGAGAATATTGAAAGTTTTGTATTTGTTTTGATGTATTTCTTTACATCTATAATTGTTACATATTCGATTTTACTTAAGCAAAAGAAATTAATTAAAATGTTATAAAATAAATTTCAAAGAAACCTATGCTTTATCATTCTTAAATTAATATGATATAGTTCATTTTTAACATGTTCCCTTTTCGACAAGAGTACTCTTTAGTGCATTTCTTATTTGATTGCTCATTATCACATGGGGCAGTAGTTGTATATTTACTCCAGATGTTGAAAAATCATTCCCGACTCTTACCAAGACCCTGACCCGTTCTAGGGTTTCGTCCACATGATGTATAAATGTCACATGTGTAAAATTATTTTTAACTCTCTGTTCCTTGGAGTTGTTTCCACCTTTAATGCTTTCATTATTGATCTCGAGAATTTTCTTTGTCTCGACATAAGTGGTGTTGTTATTCGAAAGAACCTTGTTATGTCTCTCAACCACTTGCAGTAGGTTGATGAGTTTGTCTAAAGGTTACATTCCAACCTATATTAGTTCAATATATTTTTGATATATGAAAGGTGGAAATAGTGTTAGGAATCATGTCATCTTCTGTGAGTTCCTTGCCACAGAGATTGAGACGCGTTTTGGATATAACATTTCTTTGTTGAGACCAGTTACCTTTTTGTAATCGAGTAAGTGGGTTTCATTCCACTGTACGATTAGTTCGGGAAGTACATATTCATGAGTACTCCCGATTATCCCTTTCGGGACATCCCACATTTCTTTGGGGGTTTCTAGTAAAGGTATTCCTATAAAACTTAGGATTTATATGTCGTCTCAAAACATGAGGGTATTTGCTTGTACCTTTTCAAGATATTGGTTTTAGAGTCAATGGGGAGTTGATGGACTTTAGGTATTTTCTTGTACCTTTTCAAAAGGAGGTTTATATACTCATTTATGATACTCAGATTCTTTTGAGTTTACGACGTTGATTTTGGGATGAGTTGTTTCAACCATTTACATATATAAAGGATAATTTATGATTTTCTTTTTGATAAGAAAATGGATTATGGTTATGAAATTTCATTATCATAACAATATTGGATTTTTGAATGCTTATATTTTGTTGATAATAGTTCATTAATATTTCAATTTGCGAAAAAGAATCACTCAATCTATTGGATTTCCAGGTAGTAGGGGAATCACATGTATTTCTTAAGTCCCTAGAAACCTTAGGGTTATTTACACCCGTTTAACAAAATCCTTCCGATATCTTGCGATTTCTTTATTTGGTAGATTTTGATATGAGGTCAAAAATGAAATCAAAATCAGAATTATTAGTATATCAACATTATGGGAGATTTTGACACAATGCCAAAAAAAAATATGGGGTTGAAAGTGTAACTTTCAAATATTAATTATGGTTAAAAATAATAAGTAGGAACCCATAATCAAAATAAATATTTGAATTTAACATTTTCATGTTATTTTTAGAGATTTTGACAAAATAACAAAAGTTATGGGGGTTGGAATTGTAAATTCCAAAGTTAACTTAAAAGATTGAGATTAATGAGTAGAAACTCATAAATAAGATAAACACTTGAATTATAGCAATTATTAATTAAGATAAACATTTGAATAAGATAAATCATTCAAAATAAATTAAACTAATGAAAGTAAATAAAATTAACAATTAAATTAAGCACATCCAATAAAATAAGTTAATAAATAACAATTAACATTGATAAATTATAAAAGATATAATAGATAAATTAAAATTAAATGATATTGAATTAAAATAATAGTAATAAAATAAATAGATATTAAACAAAGAACAATTAACAAACAAATCAATATTAAATAAATCCGTAATTTTATACGACGAAAATATTTAATCCACAATGTTTAACAAATTCAATCAACAAAAATAATATAAAATTATGATTGAAACTTGAAAGAAAGATGAACTATTAAATACATATTTAAAATAAAAAACCGCAGGTTTTTTATTTATATAAATATATTATATAACAATGTGCATATTTAGATTTAAGCAATGTGCATATTATATAAATGATGCTACGGGGTTGATGCATATTATATATATATTTTTTTAAAAATATATTATATAACAATATATATATATATATATATTTAAATATATTATATAACAATATATATATATATATATAAATATATTATATAACAATATGCATATTATATACATGATGCTACGAGGTTGAGATTTAAGCAAACAATGTGCATATTTAGAAAGAAAAATCATGAATCATGGCAGTAAAAAAAATTCAAGCGTACAATTAGCACAAAAAGTATATAGAGAATAAGTATACGTACTTGAACAAAATTAACAGGATGTTGATCTGCAGCGGTAATAGTAGCAGGCGTTTAGTTTGGTGGCGCCAGATAGTGGCAGTTAGAAGCTAATATTTGAGCTTACGTGCTGATAACGTGTTAAAGGGAAAAACAAATGGAACAACAATATGGAGAGAATAACAATAAGACAAAGAGAAGAAGTCTATATTCTCATTAATCATAAGCCCTTTAAATAAGGAGGAGTTACAAGTAGATAGTTAGAAGATATTTCAGTTCTAATATAACTCTGATATATTTATCTCTATCTCTATCTCTATCGTCATATCCTTTAGACGATGACACACTTATCCTACAACAAATATTAGTTTTTCATATTTTAGATGCTCGTTATAAATAATATGGGTGAACATGATGCAATACTTTTTTTTCCATATTTGGTACCAATTAAATTAGTACTAACTTTTTTTGGTAGGTACATATTGGTATGGTATTGTACCAACATTGTAAAAGTTGAAGTCACAAATTTATTGACATTTTTACTGACTAGATCTAGATGCGGGAAACAACAATAAGGCGTCGTTTGTTTTTTAAGAGGTCTGAAGTCTGAAATCTTAGGGGTTGTTTGTTAGTTACTGAATGGTTTGGTGCAGAATGATTAAGGGGTCATAATGATTAAGAGGCTCTTATGATACAGTGCAATATGAAATATGATTGTTTGATAATTGTTCATAATGAAATCAGGGCGCTTAATGGTTAAGGGAAACTCATGATACAAAATGATTCAGAGGGTTTTGGAACCATTAAGATACAACCTTTTTTTTCTGCCAAACAAGATTCATCTCTTAACGATTCAGAGGTTGTCTCTTAACGGAACCATTTAGAGGTAAACAAACAGTTTACTTCTGATTAATAAGAGGTGGTGCTGAAATCTGAAATATGAATCAACAATATTGTATGTTTATGTGACGTCTGAAAGGTGTCTTGAGAGAAAGAAGAGCATATGAACTGAGGTGGCGATCAGTGGCGGAGCCAATTTTGCACTAGGAGGTGCATGGCGGCCCCTCAATTCTTTAAGGGTGCGTTTGGTTTGCAGACTAGGTGGGACAGGACGGGACAAAAATTCACTGTCCCATGTTTGGCGTGACATGGGACAGGACAAAAGTTCACTGTCCCATGTTTGGCGCGACATGGGACAGGGACAAAGACTGGACAGGGTGGGACAAGATGGGACAAAAAGAGGTATTTTCTTGTTCCACCAAAATAGGTGGAACAACATGGGACATAAATGAGACAGAAACTAAAAATCACTGATTTACCGCCATTTGATGTATAATCCTAATATGGTATTAGTCTTAAGGGTCACCACTACCCATCGGCGCTACTACCACCATCGGCGGCCACTAGTGGCCGCCGCTAACCACCGTCGGCCACCTCTACCTATTTCTCCACCATAACAACCTCTTCCACCACCTCCACAACCATTGGTCATCGCCACCACCACTACCATCGTCGACCACCTCCACTAACACCGATCACCACCACCTATTGTCGCCACCACCATCGACGGCCACCGGTAGCTACCACTAACCATCGTCGACCACTTCCCCCTCTTCCTTCACTACTACAACAACTTCCTCCACCACCTCCACAAGGACCACAACCACCACCCATCGCCACCTCCACCAATCACCACCACCTATTGCCGCCGCCGTCACCGACGCTCACCGCCAACCACCGTCGCTGGCTGCCACCACTGTCGCTCGCCGTCAACCATCGTTGGTAACCTCCGTCTCTTCCTCCACTACAATAACCTCAATTACCACTGTGCACCGCCACCACCACTACCTCTATTACTATCTTTCACCTTCTTCACTACTATCGTCTTTCACCGGCCACCCATGGTTTTTTTTCTTTACTCGTCGCTGCAACTATGCATCCGTCAATTCATTAAGATCTTCCAAATTGAATCAACTATTATATTTTTTTATATGAATCCGATTTTTTCGAACTACCATCAATTATTTATGATTATTCATTCAAATATCCTACTATTGTTTTTGTATGTATTTATATGTATGAAAATTATGTAAAAAATTTAATAATGTTTTTTAATTAAATTATTTAAGAATATTCTTTATTTGTGTTATTTATAACTATTATATGACATATAAAATTATCAAACAACTTTTAGGGAAACTTGTCCAGTCCTGTCCTATCTAGTCCTAGTCGTACCAAACACAAGACAACCATTTGTCTTGTCCAGTCCAGTCCTGTCCAGTCCTGTCCTAGCCTCTTGTCCTGTCCAGTTCTGTCCTGTCCAGTCCCGTCCAATCTTGTCTGCGTACCAAACGCTACCTAAAAAAATTGATGTACTGATATTAGGCCCATCTTTAATTTTATAATGGACTGGCTCCACCTCAATAACTCCACTCCACACTGCCCACAAACTAATTAGAGATTAGAGACCATGTCTTTTTCTTTTTTGCATCCTTTAACCACACTTTAACCATTCAATTTACAAACACTAAAACACCGCCTATGATTTCTCACCCCCCCCTTTCCACCGGTGACTGCCGGAGAACGACTGAACCAGTCCAGATCGTCGGCTGTTGGTCGCCTACTTGCTGGAAATTGAACGCCAGAAACACTGAATCAGATCGATGATGAACGACTAGAAGAACCCAGCTTGCTGGAACTCCGCCCCTGCTCAACCCCTCAAGTCTCAACCCCTATTTATGCTCTCCTCAATTTTGGGTTTTTTAGGCTTGATGCTCTTTGGTTGTTTACCCTTCAATCCTTCATCACAACTTCACAAGTTCTACTTCTAACAGGTTATGGCTTTTTTAGTGCATAAAATTGTGATCACTTTTTTTTATCAGATAAATACTTCTTGTTTTTAATCTTTTTCCATAATGATAAATACTTTATGTTGATTATGTTAGAACTTTTGTGTTAGAATTTGGATTGTGTTTTACTCTTTTCTTGGGAATTGTGTAGTCTGTTAAAATTGTTTGTGTTCTACATTATAGGAATGTACATTGTATATATATGTTGACTTAGTTTCATGGATAAATATTTAATAAAGTTGCGACTGCACATTTTCAGATATGAACGTCGTGAAGAATATGTTGCGCAATATAATGGGAGATCAATGGATGAATGATTGTTTAGTTACTTATATCGAAAAAGATGTTTTTGCGGAGCTTGATAATGAAGTATCATAAATAAGTTCCAAAAAATGAAAACTCATCGAGGACACTGTTAAATATGTAATGATCGAATATTATCAATATAATATAATATCGTTATTTTTGCCTTTTTCATAATGTTAACTTATATTTTTATTCTATTTTATATCGTGCTCCCCCCTCCTATAAATTCCTGGCTCCGCCCCTGGTGGCGATAACAAGTTTAAGAAGTTAGGCCACCACTTCTTATTTTAGACGTATTTAAGAGTTAAGAAGTTTTGAAAACTAGAAAAAACAAACAAGCAAACAATATAAATCTAAAAAGGTTTAAACGATTCAGACTTAAGAGTTATTAAAAGGTTTTCAAAAAAACAAAAACAAACAACCCCTAACACTTACTACATATACAAGTATTGAAATAACTTTCATATAATACAAGCATTCACATATTTCTTCATATAATATAATCATTCACCAGTACTCTAATTAATATAAGCCATTGAGGAGCGACAAGGATCGTGGAGGCATAGAAGAAGGTACTAAGAGGACGTTTGGTTCACATAATGGAATTTGATGGAATTGTAATCAATCGAAAGAATTCGACTTTAAATGAATTGGAATGAAATTTGACCACGCATTTGGTTGATAGAAATTAAACTTCATTAATTAAGTCAATGAATGATAAATTCATTAAATTGTGGAATTCAATGAAATTGGAAGGATTCATCGGTTTCATTCCTGAACCAAACATGAGCTTGGAATTTGGTCATTCAAATTCCTTCAAATTCATTCTAATTCCATGAACCAAACAATCCATAAGATTGTTGGACCATCTATAACAGTTTCCTATAATTTTTCTAAAATAGATAATAAAAGTGAAAATCCCTAAAAAATATTACATTCAACTCCAACATATTTGATATTTTAGAAATTTTAAAACAATTTATATTATTATAATATTTCTTAATTTATCATCCCAACACACTTTAAAAATAACTTAATATAAAATGATAAAATTTGAATCTCATTTGTGGGATAGAATAAAATAATATTTCACTCTCCTATTTAGAGAATTATAGAGAGTTCTCTATATTTAGAGATTTTTTTATGATTATCTATTATAACAAACAAGATAGCAATGCTGTTGGAGAAGTATAGAAAACAAAAAACCAAAATTTTATATTTTAGCAATGTTGTTAGAGATGCTCTTAGGGTTAAGTGAATGAATCTAATACAATTTTATTTTATAATTTAGCAAAACTGAAAATAAGATAATTAAAAAATTTAAAATCAAAATATGTTGTATTATTGAGTAGACTATAATTAATAAATAATTCATAATTAAGTTGGTATGATTCAACATTATTATTGCTAGAAGCATACTCGCACAATGCAGCGAGATACATCACGATTTTAATGTTTCATTTTATTTTTTGTTTTTTTTTGTTGATTTACAGTACGATCTTGGATGATTTTGAGAAAATGATAATATTTTTTTTATAAATTTGTTTAATTCAGGCTTAATAATATAATGTTTTTATATAAAAAAATTTATGTATTTTGTTATAATTCAATGATTATCTTATATATTTTAATGACATCTAGAAAAAATAACCAATTACATATTTAATAATATAATTAAAACAAATTTTTAGTAATATAATATATTAATTATTAGTGATACATGAAAATGTCTACATAAAAGAAAGCCCTGCACATACCAAATTGGTGGGTGTTAGAAGTCTGCAGTAGTAATATTATATTGTGCTTTGAAAATTGTAAATTAAGAGATTTTTAAAATCTTGCATAAAATGATGGTACCTTGTGTCTAATAATTTGTATTTAAGAGTTTTTTATCCGTGCTTTATAATATAGAAGTATAGATATGATGAGATTTCATGCCGTCGTGATGTATATTTAATGAATGAATGAATGTTTTGTTTTGTTTTCCATAATGAATGAATGAATGTTTTGTTTTGTATGGTATATTTAATGAATGAATGAATGTTTTGTTTTGTTTTGAATGAATGAATGAATGTTTTGTTTTGTTTCATTATGGTATATTTAACTGCGCTTTGAAGTAAACAAAACATTCATTCATTCACATTACTTGAAACGAACTGGCTCCTCCTTTATGGTATCCAGAAATGGCTTCTGTGATCGGAAAACCGCTAACTAAACTCCGCCACCTCCACCACCAACCTCGCCTGCTCCGTCCCATCACCACCACCACCACCACCCTGCACCGGATATATCTTCCCCGAAATCCTCTTCGGTGCGCTATTCGCCGACATCCAAAAAACCGCCATATCCGCCAGCGTGATCATCGAATTCACCCTCCTCATCGGAAACATAATATATACGATTCCAGATCTTCATCGACCGAGAGAGGCAAAAAACAACTGTTGATATTCAACGACTGTGAGTTTGACGGAATCCAGAAATTGGTGGATTTCTCCGGTGGGGAAAATAACTCTAGCTTCTTTGTTGCTCTTCATTCTAGAATGAAATCCCTAATTAAATGAGATTTTAATATGGTAGGGCGTGTGTTTCCCTAAAATAATGGGATTGTATTTTTACTATAATACCCTTGTGCATATATACAATGTATTATTATAAACCGTTTTGAATATTTTATTTTAATTAAAAATCAATTAATTATGGACCATTGATCTCCTCAATCTACGGTTGAGATTGGTTAGCACGGTTAGCACAAATATCGTGGTTAGCAAATGAATGGGCCTCTAGATATAGATAACTAATAATTAAGTTGGTATGATTCAACATTATTGTGATACACGACTTCTAATATCACGTATTAATCAACTTTTAAATTTTGATGATCGATATGATACTACCAATTAATTAGATTGATACCGATTAAATTTTAGGAAAATTTTTAGTTTATCTTATACAAAATTCACACCTCTCATAAATACATAAAAACCGGCTCCTCGTGGTCTCTATCGTGAAAAAGGTCGTCATCATTATCGGAGGATCGATCTAGAGTCGGAGCATCGTCGTCTTCACAGGTTAACAATTCTATCTTCTTTATCTTTTGTCGAAACTTGATGAGCATCTCTGGATATATGAAATTAGGTATTTCATGTGCGAATTCAGAAACTGTACAAAAACAATCGCCTCTTAATTAATCTTTGTTCTCGGTTGTGCTTCTTACAGATCCTGTATCTGAATGATAACTATTCGTAGCATTTGGTAATTATCTTGTTGAATTAAATTTGTGAAGATCTAATCATATTCTTCAGCTGTTGCGAACTGTAAGTTTGTAAATATATCTCATAGAACGGAATCTAGGTTCGCAAATCTGTTCAAAACAACATGAGAATGTAATTTTATTATTGACTTATTGTGTTTTGTGACTGTTAATAAGCTATTTCTAGTGTTTGGATTGGAAAAAAAGAAAACTGCATATAGCTTTTTTTCACCGTTAATAATGAACTTTTAAGAAGTTAATCTATTCTGACTTATTAACTTATTTAAAACAACTTATAACTTTTTTGAATTTCAAACATTCCTAAATAACAATTTATTAACTTATTACGTTTTGGTATCATAACAAGCTAATCCAATCATTTTTTATAAAACTTATTTTTGTCACCACATAAGTTAATAAACACTTTTTAAGAAAACGCATAAGCAATTCAACGTTATTAATATGTTATTATGTGATTTTATTAATATGTTGCTAAATTTTTGATGTGATTTTTGATATTTACTTGAATGCTATTAATATGTAGTTATGTGATTTTATTAATATGGTGTTAAATTTTTTATGTTATTTTTTATATTTGTTACAAAATTATTAATATGCTGTTAATTTAAGATGTTGTTTATGTGATTTTATTAAGATGCTATTAAATTTTTTATGTGATTTTGATATTTGTTTTATTGTCATTAAGATGCTATTATGTGATTTTATTAACATGCTCCTAATTTTTTGATGTGATTTTGATATTTACTTCACTTCTACTCATATGTTGTTATGTGATTTTATTAATATATATATATATATATATATATATATATTAACGGCAAGTTAACACACACGTTCCCGGGGTATCCGGGCTCCCACTTAAGGGTATCACCCGACTAATCCCCGTCGACCACGACCCAACCCAATTAAGGGTACAACTATATGGCAGACCCATGATCATGGATGTCACAGGATGCTCACCACGGGGTTCGAACCTGGGTAGTCAGGGATACCATCCACTGACCCCCCAGAATGTTACCTTACCACTGTGATTTTATTAATATGTTGTTATGTGATTTTATTAATTAATATGCTTCTAAATTTTGATGTGATTTTGATATCTGCTTCATTGTTATCAAGATGTTATGTGATTTTATTAAGATGCTGCTAATTTTTTGATGTGATTTTGATATTCACTTCACTCATACTAATATGCTAGAATATTTATACGATTATAAAAGGATGCTGCTAAATTTTTTATTTGATTTTGATATTTGCTTCACTGCTATATATTAAGATATTGTTATGTGATTTCATTAATATATATATGTTGCTAAATCTTTAATGTGATTTTGATCCTTACTTCATTGTTATTAGTATGTTAAGTGTTTGTTGTTATGTTATAATCTTTGTTGTTATCAGGTAGGTTTGGGATTAATTTTGGAGGAAACAACTCAATAAGAACAACCTCGAATGCTTAGTGAAATGGTAACACATATTGGATACGCAATTGCATTTTGGTTTTATGACACAATTGCATACTGATTTATACAATGATTTGAATAGGAGCAATCTCTGGTACAAGCTGAAGTGGAATATGAAGTTGCGGTGAAATCTCAAGTGGAATCACGACGGAAGTTCATCCTAAAAAGAAGAAGGCCAAGTGAAAGGATAATTTTGAACAAATTAAAGAAGAACATTGTTGAAAAGGACGGGGAACGTAGTAGCGAGAAGCCAATTCAAGTTGATTAAACCTAACGTAATTAGACGAATGTGATTATGATGTTTTTTTTAGAAGATATTGTGCTTGTTCAGTGTTGATATTACAAAGTAAGCCATGAAACCTACCTATTAAATTTACAGTCTTTTTTAAACATGTTTATTCACTAAACTAGGTTCGACCCAGTGTATTACACGGGGTAATTTAAAAAATTAAATCATACCAGAAAACTTATCTTACAGATATGAATGATCATCGAAAGTACGATGCTACTTTTCCAAGTTTTTTCCCCTTCAGAGTTGTTTTTTTGCAGTTGGTTACAAAATGTCCTTGTTTTAGGCAATTTTCACAACGGATGTTTTGCAAAAAAATTAATAAAAAATATGAATAAATATTAAGAATTTATAAAACAAAATTCATAATAGAACGTAAATGAAATTATAGAAAAATACATAGTTAAAATTGATATGAAATTGCAAAAAGAAATTCAAGACAATTTAGTGATTATTTATATCAAATCTCATACTATTTTTAACAAATCTCATACCAATCACGACACATTAATTCGTATATATTTATAATATTTAATAATATAATTAAATTCAAAAATATTCAATATTGGACTCATTTCGAAGGTATTGACGAAGCGATTACAATGATATAATTTGTAAAAAATAAAAATATTTTTTAATGCATTTTAGTTAATATATATTATTTATGTTTATATGATAAGAGTCTAAAATGATAAAAAAAAATAATAATAAAGGATTAAAAGTAACTACATACCTAATTATAAGGGTAGTAAATATAAGGTATAAATTAAAATTTTTGAATTAAGGAAAGATTTAAGAAGGAATGAATGTGAATGTGTTAAATGAACTTATAATATAAAATGCGTCTAAATACATGTTTAGGCGGAAAAATAGAAACATGGGCTCACCAGAAGGTGACACGTGTCCTTCTAGTTACTTATTTATTATATGTATAGATTGTGATCTTTTGTAAACATGTTGATTTAATTTCACAATGTGGTAATAAAAAGTATTCAAAAGTACAATGTTGTGGTAAAAATGATAAATATCTTAACATTAAAATTTTTGGAAGGAAAAAAAAAATATTTTTTGTTATGTTAACAACGAGGTGGGATTAATGCCCGTGCGTTGCTGCGGATGAAAAGAAATATTAAGACCATAAATTTGAGCATGACCAATTATGAGAACAAAAGATTTTGTGTCTGTTAGCAGCATGACTATAATTTACAAAATGCCCTATGAGGATGATGTGTGTGTATGATAGGAAGCGAAAATAAATTGGCAAATGGTACATTACATCATTAAATCTAAAAAAAGTTATATTGTTATTAAACCTAAATTAAATTATAATAAAAATATGAATTAAACAAATTTTACATCATTATTAAACATAAAATAAATTATGATAAATTACTTTATTAATAAATAAAAAATTGGTGCATGAATCACCTACGACTATGTGCTTGGATTGATGGGGAAGGCGGAAGGTTTTGGGTTGGAGAAGACACAGTCATTGAGATGCGATGCATGTTAAGGGATCTTTATTTTATGCTTATATAATAAAAATAATTTTTATAATATAACTTTTATTTATTTAAATTAGAAAATGAAAAAGTTATAAATGATCGAAATGTCATTTACTTAACGGTCAGGAGCTAACAACTTTTAGTTTCGAGGACCAAAACGTTACGCAAATGCAAAATCGAAAGTCTATTTTGGAATCAACAAATTATGGGGACTAAATCCAAGAGAAAAATAAAACTATAGGGACCAAATATGTAACTCTACAAACATAGGACTAAATCTAACAGGGAGATAAAACCTCAAGGACCAAATCTGTAATTTACTAAACACCTGAAAGACCAAATCTGTAAGTTACTGTATGAAAATTTTAAATTAGAAAATGAAAAAGTTATAAATGATCGAAATGTCATTTACTTAACGGTCAGGAGCTAACAACTTTTAGTTTCGAGGACCAAAACGTTACGCAAATGCAAAATCGAAAGTCTATTTTGAAATCAACAAATTATAGGGACTAAATCCAAGAGGAAAATAAAACTATAGGGACCAAATCTGTAACTCTACAAACATAGGACTAAATCTAACAGGAAGATAAAACCTCAAGGACCAAATCTGTAATTTACTAAAAACCTGAAGGACCAAATCTGTAAGTTACTGTATGAAAAAAAATAAATGTTATAATATATAATATATTTTTTGCTGGGACCAATCCACCTAAGGGGAACCAATCAGTCCCCAAGCAGGTCTTATCGGGTGGCTCGCACCCTGGGTGGTGCGGCTGAGCCAGAGTGGGCTCAGCAGTTTTGTAGATATCCAATGTGAACAGTATCATAACACAAAACCGGTTAACTTATGCATGTTATTGAAATTTAAATCAATAGGTTACCCATTACTATAAGGGAAAAGTTCATAAAAACCCAACAAACTATTTCATTTTGAATGGTTAAGTCCTTAAACTAATTTTTTGAATGAAAAAATCATTAAACTTTCTCATTTTGAATGAGTAAGTCCCTGAACTATTTTTTTGAATGAAAACACCATTAAACTTTCTCATTTTGAATGAAAAAACTATTAAATTTCCAATTTTGAATGATTAAGTCCTTGCATATTTTTTTTCAATAAATTAAATCATCGAACTTTTAAAAATTGGTTACTTACATAATTTTAACCCAAAAAAAACTACATGGAACCGATTATCTTTTGATTCTTCCTCTTTTGATAAATAAAAAATAGATCAAAAAGAGGGAGATCGATGCCACGAACAACAACGTGTTAGGTGATATGGAGAACGGACAATGTAACGGCAATTGGGAGAGGCAAGACGGAGCGATACGATTGTCTATGAGGGGTTTTAATGGCGTATAATTTGAGTACGGTAAAACTGATTTTGATTTGTTTTTACTTTAAAACATTCATCGCCAGTTCCAGATATCTTTAAAAAAAGGTAACCAATTTTTAGAAGTTCGATGGTTTATTTATTCAAAAAAAATGTTGAGGGACTTAATCATTCAAAATTAGAAAGTTTAATGGTTTTTTCATTCAAAAAAATAGTTGAGGTACTTAATCATTCAAAATGAGAAAGTTTAATGGTTTTTTCAATAAAAAAAAAAATAGTTTAGGGACTTAACCATTCAAAATATGATAGTTTATTGAGTTTTTTTTGAACTTTTCCCTTACTATAATTAATAGATTTTAAAAAATATAATGTTCTAGTAGAAAATAATTGACCGAACAATATTGTAATGAGAATAAGTTAAATTATAATGCTATAGTAATAATATATATATATATATATATATAATACATTGCTCTTTATTGCCTTACCCGTAAACAATTGTATTTGATACGACTTAATAACATTGTTCGAACTCAATACAACATTATAACTTTGTCTAGCACCCATATAAGATCTTACCTTGTACCCTGCGTTTTCCTAAGATACATACTACTAGTCAGTTTTATGTCAATCGAGTTCTTGATTTCGTAAATACTTGGGGGCCGTTTACGGTTTACCCAATCACTTACCCAGTAAGCGCTTCCCGATAAATTTAACACTGTCACTTCCTTACCTGTTAAGATTTTAGTCCATGAAAAATGGCATCGTATGCAATAATTATCCGGTAAGCGCTAATCGGGAAAGAGTCATCACCATCACTTATCGGGTAAGCCCCCTTAGTGTGAAATGTATGTACCAAGAAGTATATAAGCCTGAACATGCAATTTAGAACATCAAGGATATCATGATATCATTCAGAATCTTCTATGAATATGAGCCATGACGACGAGGGTGGCATCCTAATCATAGGTAGAGGTACATTCGTGATACATGTACTAGCCATATTATAACCATTAGGCCGAAGGACTGAGACCGTTAATGGGCCCTGTCAAGCCTGAGTTTTGTACGTTTCTAATTGAAGGACTAAAATGTTAAAATTGATAGTTGAGAGCTCACATTGTAGATTATCTAATAAATCAATGACCATTTTTGTAAATTATTCCCAATATAGTCACCATCATAGTGAGTTGGCAAAGCTTATCATCAATAACACTTGTCAACACACTCTTAACAAAATGACAATATTCTTTTGTTTCTATCTTATATGAAAATGACCAAATTGATAAAGTCTTTTGTGGTTTATGTACTTAAACAACATTCTTGTAAAACTCTCAATGCTTTTTGATAAGAACTATATTACATTGAATTCATATCACTTAAAAGAATCAAAGTCCTCCATGGAACAAGAAGATCGACCACGAAGAGTCGTAGTAGCAATGAAAGGACACCCTGGTACAGGAAAAACAACACTTTCTCGTTTCATAGCTACATCATTAAGATGCCCACTCCTTGATAAAGACGATGTGCGTGACTCCACTTTTGCAGTTGGAGCACAACTAGTGTCAATTGCAAAAGTGGAGTCGCAATATGCTACAAAACTCCTTAACGATCTTTCATATGAAGCACTCTGGCGGATGGTGAAGACTCAATTGAGTCTTGGACTTAGTGTCGTAATCGACTCGCCTCTTTCTCGAAAGGTCCATTTGGATCGGTTGGTTGAGTTAACAGATTCTTTTGATGGTTATCAACTTGTTGTGGTCGAGTGCAAGCCTAAGGATGAGTCTGAGTGGCGTCGAAGGCTTGAGAAAAGGGGGGAAGATGGTTGTTGTGGCAGTTGGCATAAGCCAACCACATGGCGAGATATGGAGAAGTTTTTGGAGGGTTATAACGGGTGCATTGATTATGATGTAGGCAAAGTCCCGAAGCTGGTTTTGGACACTACTGCAACGAGTGGTAAAGTCGTGGATCTTGCTAAATTAGTCATGGAGTTTCTTGATGCTTCTAATATTGTTTCAAATTAAATAATTATTGTATCTTAACCAAATATGTAAATTTTGATCAAATAAATGCTACTTTATTTGACTTTGAACATTTGAAATTGAAAATCCATATAAAATAGTTCCATTCAAATTTTGTTTCAAGTACGTCAAGAAGAACATATCTTGCAATTTTTCGTTTAATGCATTCATAAAAGTTATGGTAATTCCTTGAAGGATCATCTTGTTGTTTCAAATCATTTTTCACGTGACATATTTGCGAGTTAGTAAGCTATAAATTTCTGAATATGTGTTTTTTAGTAATTTAGTTGTTTATCAGAGTTTCAACTCTTCCTAGATGATGACTAATACAATAACGGAACAAGTCTTAGGGGTTGTTTGTTTTTTTAAAAAAACCTCTTAATGACTCTTAAGTCTGAATCATTCAGACATTTTTACACACAACCTCTTATTAATCATAACTAAAATAAGACTTTAGACATTAGACCTCTTAAAAAACAAACGGCACCTTAATAGTAAGAGGCATATGAACTCATTATAACTTGTTCGGATGAAGAAACAATATTAACAAAAAAAATCGTGGTAAAATACTTGTAGATCATTTTATTTTTTGGTAATTAGTACTAAAGAACAATAAAATAAAATACGCTATAATTTGATATAATAACACCATAGGCTATGAAACTTTGTCAAAAAGTTTCAAATAACTGAACTAAAAATTATCGGAAGGGGTCGACAAACTTTAAAACACAATCATTTATGCAAACTTCGATCAAAATAACTTAAAATGATTAAAATACCCAAATATTTTATATTACTTTTCGTCTAAAATAGAATCAAAGGGTTAATGGTCGTTTATAGGTATGCATGTCAAAAACCAAGAATCTTAACCGGTAAGAGGCATAAGCAAGGATCGAAAATTTTACCCAGTAAGTGAGTGAATTCTCTTACTTGGTAAGCGCTTATGGAGTAAGAGACATATCAAGGGCCGAGAATTTTACCCGACAAGTGAGCGAAAATACTCTTACTGGTAAGCGTTTACCTGGTAAAAAACACTTACCAACAATCAATTTTGATAGTCTAGCGTGTTACTCGGCAATGCAAGTGAGCGTGATGACTTTTGCCGGTAAACACTTACGCGGTAAACGTTTTGTAAATGGCTCCATAATCATTTTATTTGTCCCCTACATAGTTTTGACCTCATCTAATAAGAATGACATAAATTTGAAAATTGTCATATTATTTATTTGGTTAATATATGGAATCAAAAATTGATTCGGAACCTGGGAACCACATAATACAACACATGACATATTCATCATATAAGTGTTCTATTTATCATGAATGTTGTAACATATTCATTATAAATTTATGATTCATAATAAATAACACGCCCCTATTTATCATAAATATATTATTCATAATTAATATTCATCTGAACAAACACACGTGGCATGCAACTAACAATTTATTGTTCCTAACAAAACTTTCCTCTTTTATCATTATCACTAGCTATTTTAGACCAACAAATTGATCTCCTAGCCATTTCTCTCTCATTTTGACCAAAATGTCAGTACGTCCGCAAAATCTATATCCAAAAAATGCTAAAAAAACACTAAAAAAATGAAGTTGGTTCGCAATTGCGGATTTGAGTCTGAAAATTGCGGAAGTAGTGACATTTTTGTAAAAGTAGGAGATGAATGGATAAGAGACTAATTTAAGGGTGTAAATGACTATTTGAGTCAATTTTTCTAAAATTTACTTCATCCGTCCCAAAATAAATGTCCACAATTGAAACGACATACAGTTTTAAGCATGCATAATTATTACATTTTTTTTGTTAACCAAATAACATCTTTACCTTTATTTCATTCATTTATCTTCACAACTCTTAAATATTTATCTATACTATATTATAAAGCACAAATACAAAACTCTTAAATACAAATTATTAGGCACAAGGTACCATCATTTTATGCATGATTTTAAAAATCTCTTAATTTACAAGTAATCAAAGCACAAGATACATATTAGTACTATAGACTTCTAACACCCACCAATTTGGTATGTGCAGTGCCTTCCTTTTATGCAGACTTTTCCATGTATCACTATTAATTAATATATTATAATACTATATTTTGTTTTAATTATATTATCAAATATGTAATTGGTTATTTTTTATAGATGTCATTAAAATATATAAGATAATCATTAAATTCTAATAAAATACTTAATTTTTTTATATAAAAAACATTATATTATTAAGCCTAAATTAAACAAATTTATAAAAAAATATTATCACTTTCTCAAAACAATCCAAAATCGTACTGTAAATCGACAAAAAAATAAAATGAAACATTAAAATCGTGATGTATCTCGCTGCATTGCACGAGTACGCTTCTAGTTTATTAATTAAAGATAAATTTAAGAATTAAGTTATTTAAACATTTATTTTAGAACAAATATAAATCTATACTACTTTATAAAGCATTTGGGTTGCTTTTCTTAAATACAACCTCTTAAGCATTAGGTACCACCATTTTAAACACATTACTTAATTTTCAACTTTACAACCATTTAAGCATCATGTACAACACTTTCACTGCATTTCATTTACACCACACGGTTAACTCAAGGTGTCGATCCATTTCAATTACACCATTTGAATTTGGCACATACCTCAAGGCTTCCCGAACACCGAGATGACGCTTCGTCCTCCTCCGATTCAAGGCTTAAATGTTGATCGACGGTCAGTTCCTCGATGTTCTTCTCAATCGACTTCTTCTTCTCGATTTTGGGTAATCGATTTGGGTCGATTTGGTCGATTTGGGTCGATTTGGGAAACAGACATCGACTTCTAAACCCAGAGTTCGACTGCTCAATGTTTCTTCTAAACCCAGAAATCGACTTCTCTAAAGTTAATCTTCTCGATTTGGGGGTTTTAGGTCGATTTGGGAAACAGACATCGATTTCTAAATGTTTTTTTGGGTCGTTCTGGTACATCAACTGCTCAATGTTTCTTCTAAACCCAGAAATCGACTTCTCTAAAGGTAATCTTATCGATTTGGGGGTTTTAGGTCGATTTGGGAAACAGACATCGACTTCTAAATGTTTTTTTGGGTCGTTCTGGTACATCAATTCTCGATTTTGGGTCGATTTGGGATTCGATTTCTGTTCAATGTGTTTCTATTTTTTATTTGCTTTCTTCAATGTGTTTCTGTACATCAGTTCTCGATTTGCTTTCTTCTAATTTATTAATGTTTAGGCTAATTGGTTTTTGGTGCTTTATAGGCTGGTGTTTCGGTTTTTGGTAATCGATTTCTCAACTTGGGTTTCTCTCAAGGTAATCTTCTCAATCGATTTCTTCACAATTTTTAGTTCTGTAGTGTTCTCAAGGTAATCGATTTCTTCTAAAACATCAGTTCGATTTCTTCTAAAAGTTGTATATGTTGGTAATGATGCCCCTACTCTTTGAGAAACCTCCTGCATCAGTTCGATTTCTTCTTGTACACCCCTGTCTCGATTTCTTTATGGCCTATTGTAATGATATTATGTTGATAATATATTTGATCTTCGTCTGCAATAAAGATATAATTCTAAATAGTCCAAGACACCCTTTTAATGCATATAATCCACATCTAATAGCTTCAAATCTCGATTACGCCGTTTCATCCTCCAAGACACCGATTCATAATTTCTTTCTTCTCCAACACGGCCGTTTCATCCTTCAAGACGTCGTTTCATTGTCCAAGACAAGAGACAAAAATAAACATGGCCGTTTCATACTGTTAATGATGTCCATATTCCCTTTTGTTATTCTTAATTTGATCCCTTTTCGTTCTTTATATCCCTTTCATGACCATGTTAATTTGCTTTCCACTTCTTTCTTGTTCAATCTTAATTATTAGGAAATATAATATTCTTCCACTAAACTGTGTTATATGATGTGGATGTAGGTCGCATGGTCCTTTTCTAAGTTTTTGCATTGGCAAGAATATGGCTATTCTTGTATGACAATGAAAACAAATTGGCTAATGAAATCAACTTTACAAGTTTATAATGCACATGTACAACTGTCAAAGCTTTGTAAATCCTAACTCTCCGATCTCTCTCCAAGCACGTTGCTCTCATCATTTCATTTCCAACCTATTCGTCTTCTCCCCTCCCCCAAAATCAAGAGTTTACGTTTCCAATATAAAATTATCTCACTGGTCCAAAATCAAGTGTTTACGTTTCCATTGACGATTCAATAATTCATCCAGTGTCGATTCAAGAATTCATCTTTTTCCATATGACGATTCATGCTCCAATGTGATGATTCTAAGTGCATATAATAATACGATTTCGGTTATTTTCATTTGTTGTTTTCATCTCTGTCTTCTCCTGATTTGATTCTTGCCATTTAAAACTCTCTCTCTCTAATCTCTCTCTCTCTCTCTCATGGTCAACCATTTGATAATGCAGGTACATTCAACTTTTTTTTTGTTGAACTTTGTGTTTCTAATTTCATTTTACTTAGATTTCGATGTGGAATAATTCCGAGCTGGGGAAGTGTTGATTTTGGAACTTAATTTGCTCTATTTTTTGCTTGTTTTAAATGGGATTTTTTTTGGTATAAGAACTTCTATTTGATGCAGCATCTCTGATCTCTCATATTGATTAGTTGCAAAATTTTGGGGTCAATGTTTTTGATCTTCAAAATAGAATCACACTCTTTATTCTCCATCTCAGGTAATTGTCCCCATTAATTTTACTCTGTAGTTTGCACATCCTAACCAATTTATGCAAAACATGTTGTTTACCTTGCAACAACGTTGCAGATTGTGTGCAATAGGAGCAAGATTTAAGGGTAGTTTCAGTTTTATAACATAAACTGGGTATTCTATATATTATGAACCGCAATGTTGGGTTTCCAGAAGCAACTCATGCATATAATTAGTGTTGCAGATTTAGATTTCACATCTTGGTGGGGTTTTTTAACTTTTCTTATACCATAGATTTCCCCTGGTATCAAACAACTGGTTTTCTTGCTGCAACCTTTATTGTTGTTTTGCTTATATCTTTTGTTTAGCTACTCGGCTACTCTTAACATTCGTTTTCTTCTTCTTTTTGTTCTGTTAAAACGTTGTATTATAGAATATCCAACTATTGAGAGATGAGCTCAAGTCTGAAAACCGTTTCTTTACGAAATGCATTTTAATGAATAGTGAGCCAAGGACACTTTTGTGCATCCTTGCAACAAATTGTGAGGCTTTACTATCCTAAGTGATTATCTTGTAACTTGTAAGTTGTAACGAATTTTGAAATCCATGGTAGAAGCAATCCTTAATAAATAGGTAACTTTTATCGACAGCAGTTGATTAACAAAAGATTTTGCATAGACTCTGCCTTGATGAAGGTTATGAGGTATATACTGAACAATATTAAATGCACTGCAAAACAACTAATGTATACCATTTTAAAATGTGTTTATCCAGCAACACTCAAAATCTGATGTACAAAAGATTATTATTGCTGATGAAACAAGTTTGGTTACAATACATATATGTCGTAAAAAAGAGATGGTTTGTTTCTTATCTGATGCCAAAGGAAAATGTCAAGTTTTTTCTATGCAAGCAGAAAATTGATGCTGATTTTGCTGCTGCATTGAGTCTCTACTACAAAAATGGTAAGAGAAGATATATGAATTTTGGTTCAAAATTCATGAATTTTAGTTCAATGCATTTACCCAATGTCTGATGCATATGTATAACATGAATTGTGGTTCAAAATTGCCTCTAAGTTTTTTCTACTTGCTATTTCTCTCATAAATGCCTCTAAACCTTAGAAGCTCATCTTATTCCAAGATAAATGACTTTAATTTGCATTTCATATTTAAAATGTGGTTTTTAAGAAAAGACGATTTTATCCATAACACTTTATTCAATTTTGATATATAGTATTGTTTTCTTTTAAAACTACGGAGTCACATGGTAAATTTGAATAATTTGTAAATGAGCTGTAGTTAGATGTCATGTGATTGCTCCAATTTGTGTGACCATTCACATTTAATATGGACTAAGATGACTGTTGCCATTTAGATAGTTTCAAACAATTTTTCTGTTGGTCTTAAATAGAACCAATCAGAAATCTTCTTGTGGTTTTATTTATTGATTAGCTTTTGGGTCTAATGCTCAAGGACTAGATCAGAGAGGAGGATACTTTCAGAAATAGCAAGACTGGACCCAGGGAGGATGGTGTTATCAGCATCTCAATACCCCAACAAGAAGGGCACTGAACTAAAGTTATTTGGTTTTTTAGTCTTCTTTTTCTGTAAATGTAAATATATTTCTAATGTTTATTGTAGAATATTTGGTTTGGGCTTCTTTTGCAACATCTTACATGTGGTGTCAATAATTGATCCGCTTCCTGTATAAAGGTGAATTGAAGTGAAGAAGAATTTGTATTTATAGATCTTTTATGGTATTTTATTCTTGCTCATTCTTTGTTTCCTTCACAATGTTGCAAAGCCAAAGTTGTGTCTGGTCCACTCTTAGACTTTGTCTTAGTTCTTACCGCGTAAGAATCTTGGTTTTACCATATTTATCGATAAAAATAATGTGGTTTGGTAAGCGTTTGGTAAACGACCCCTAATGTAAAAATATGACCATTACTCCATTGACAACTCCATTCAAGTGGAGAATTTATTTGAAATGATGAATAAAATTTCAATTACATGCTAGAAGGCAATAGAAGATTGAGCTCAAAGAAAAAGTGTTCATCCCAAGCTCGAGCCATAAATGAGCTTATAGAAATTGAATTGTTTAGGTTGTTACGTGTAACTCAACATTGAAAATATATCTGAGCTCGAGCACTAGGTTGGGAAAAAATCGAGCTCAAGCTTGAGCTTGATAATATCTACTCGAGCCATCATTTTTGTAATATTAATTCGTCATTTCTCCTTGTAATACTTATCTATTTTCAATAGAAATATACTTGGTATTAGTGGTTACCCAAAAGACTATCAAGGTTTGTAACTTTTTCCCGAATGTCTACAAAACATGTGTTGTTCAAGAGGACTACATACTATCTCAAAATCTTATTATTTGCCTCTATAATTACAGTAGCAAAAGTGTTTGTTATTGTAAACTATTTATTTTGTTACAGACGGATATTTGAATTAACATATATGTACCAAGGTAGCTGCCATTGTGACATTTTGAAATACTGGGATTTGAAAGAGGAATAAATCTTGATAACTTTTTCACATCCCGTCGCATTGCGCGGGTATGCAACTAGTATAAAAATATGAGTACTTGTGACTGAGAATTAAGTTTTTTTTCTTTTTTGTTTTATCTTTAAGGGTGGGAGTATTTTTCTCTCGTCCCTAGAAATGGAGTTTGTTTGGGGCATTTTGTCGAACACCTTGTCTCTCCGATTCCCAACTTCGTGAATTTTCTCCATTTTAGCTTCCCTCCATTTTCACAGGAAAGACTAGAGAGAGAGATATGAAATATGAGTTCTAATTCTACTGCCCCTTTGTCGCCGCAACGTGATCATGGCGGTGGCAAACACAGTGACAGCGGTAAGGAGAAAAGACCAAGATTATTTGACCACATGACCAAGAAACTGTGCTGGGCCAGAGCCGAAACAGTCCCTGGTCGACACCCAGATCGGTGGCGTAAAGACGCCGCCGGAAACGTCGTCTGCAAGCGCTTCTGCAATTGTCATGGTTGTCTTTGCTTTGAATACGATCACATCGTTCCTTACTCCAAAGGTCTTTACAAACTCTGGCAAGCTTTCTCAAATTTAATTGTTGTAGCTCTTGCGACGAATCATCGCGTTTCGTGGAAGTAAATTTGTGTGATTGATTTTTGTAGGTGGTGAATCAGTAGTTGAGAATTGTCAGATTCTTCAAACGAGAGTGAATCGATTCAAGGCGGATAAGGATCAGCTTGACAAGACTCAATTGCGTAGTTACTCTTGTGATATCAATTTCACTGGTATTTCATCTGCTTCTGATTTTCTCTCTTTATATCTGATCATGGTTTATACATAGTTATGTCTTAAAGTGTTATTGCTCATTAATCACACATTGATTATGAATATGGACTAGCTATGGATGTGTTATTCATCGAAACATGTTACAGCATTCACGATGAATAACAAGCCAAGATGAATATGCCATATGCCACATGTCGAGCTGTGGGCGGTTCCCGGGTTCCTAATCATTTTTAGGTTTCTATCGGAATCTGCCCCTTTGTTAGTAGTATGATCCATAATTCATGATTCAGCTGCTTGCTATGCTGGATGGTTTTAGAATTAGTGATCCTTATCTGCCACTAAGGTGCCGTTTGTTTTTTAAGAGGTCTGAAGTCTTATTTTATTTCTGATTAATAAGAGGTGGTGCTGAAGTCTAAAATCTAAATCAACAAGACTGTATGTTTCTGTAACGTCTGGAGGTGTCTTGAGAGAAAGAAGAGCATATGAACTGAGGTGGCGATAAGAGGTTTTAAGAAGTTAAGTCACCACTTCTTATTTCAGACGTATTTAAGAGTTAAGAGGTTCTGAAAACTGGAAAATAAACAAACACTCTAAATGTAAAAAGGTTTGAATGATTCAAAAAACCCTTTGTAAGCATTCAATTAGTGAGAAGCCTTCGGTTTTCTTTGAATTCAATCTTTGATTTTGCGGGAGTACATCAGCAACTCGACAGGACTAGCAGGCGAGAATAAGGTAGGCAGGCGAAATAATTTTAAAAGGTTTTAGCCTTTTAGGATTGTAATTTGATGTGGATAGTTTAGTAATTTACCAATCTTGTCAATCTCTCTTGTTTTTGTTTCACCTATTTTGGTGTGACATAATGCCACTTAGTCCCGTCATGTCTAGTCTACTGTCACGCCAAATGTGGAACAATAAGTTTTTGTACTGTATTATCTCCGGTACCAAACATACTCTAACTAGAAAATATTGAGTCTGGAATAAAAATCTGGTTACCTCTGATGTGTATGCACACTTTCTGTACGATCCCCAATTATTCAAACTTCAATACAAACATAAGATCTCAGCAATACTTAGCAAGCAATGGTGAACGTGAACTATAGACGATAACTGACTGCTGTTTCACCGTCTCAAGAGCTTCAACCTTTGAAATTTGAAGCTCAATGGCTATCTTGACAACTTTATAAACTTACCATTACGATGATTTTATTGACTTTTCGTTTCATTAAGCGTCCTTGATCCATCAAAAAGTCCTTTTTGCTCCCCTTTAGTTCTATATCCATTTCACATCTTACATCTTATAATGTTCTAGTTGTTGACAATAGGTGCGAAGTAGGTGAAAATAAAGCTTTCTAACCCTTGCACTAATGTTACATAGAAATGGATTAACTACCCAAAATCTGCCCAGAGTGTATTCTGACTTTAGGAAAATAGAAAAACAAAGTAGCATCAAAATTCATGTATCCATAACATTTCAAAGATCATGAAATAGGAAGTAGGGGTCGGTCTATTCCTTGCTGAATCCCCGTATTTGGTGCTTGGGTAAGTGCAGTTTTGTTGGGGGTGTACACTCCTTCAACATCGATCTTATCCCCAAATTGGTACAAAGTTGGGAATACATGATGAGAGTCAATTTTGGTCACGTTTTCTTTAAAAAAGAGACTTGCAAGTTCATGATTATAAAGTTAGAACTTAGAAACAATGTTAAGTTTCAAAACCGTTATAGTAGTTTTATGATCGAGAAAGAGAGAAGAGGCTAGGCGGCATAACCAATACTTTTTACTTGATAGCGTGGACTAATATGAGTACAAAGTAAGAACATGATAGAAAATAATCTCAAGCATGCATTAATTTTATACATTTAATGCATGAATTATGAAATAGCTTTCTTTCTTTTATTTGTTTGGTTTTAGACTCTCTCTCTCTCTCTCTATATATATATAGTGGTCGGTTCAAATAAGAAAGCTAAATATAGTGACTCGTGAGAATGTAATAAGGGAAAGTAACTGAAGGTTCATACGTGAATTATTGCAAAAATCCAAAAAAAAAATTGTTTGAAGATGCATATGTGAACCAACGTTGCAGTTTAATCATATGGGATCAGATATGCATCTGCAAATAGATTTTTCAATGATTCACATATGAACCTTACCATAACATTTCCTTCTTACCTTCTCAGGATATTTAACCTTCTTATTTGAACCTCCCACTATATATATATACACACACAAGCACACTAAATAAATGCACCCACTTATCCTCAAGTTATTAAATATTGCAAAAGAAAACATAGTTTCAAGAAAAACCAATCTTGCTTGCTTATAAAGTGCCAAAAGATGGAACTTCTCATCTTTTCTCGGTTACCGACTTGAAAGTTGGTTGCTCATGTGAGTGAACCAATGATCCTGTTAGACATAATTATTGATTTATTGTACATATCGAACAACTATGTGAATCAATCTACTAATATGAGAGACAACAGGGCTAAATCGGTGTGTGAACATGACATTGAAAAACATATATCGGGATCAGATTGTCAGTGGATTAGATCATCTCGTTAGTGTGCACATGACATTCAACTGGCTGAGTGCTGACATGGAACTAACCAAGTGCTGTATTCTGAAGTGTGCTTTACTAAGCGCCTATTAGGAGAATGATCTTCTAACAGATTTTTTAATGCATAACCTCCTGACAGATTTAAGAACATCTCTGCCTAACAGAAAAATGCCTCGAAATCTGTCATAAGGTCTTGCATATAACAAATATCTCATTGCTTACATGTAAATTGCCTTTATTTCTATAAGCTGCTGACTCACCACCTTGACATGGTGCGATGTCATTGTCTTCAACCTCTGCTTCGTCTCCATCCAAGAGAGAAGTTTGTACTTTGTACCCTTCCTCTAGATGGACCCGACTTTATCATCGTAAGGTCTAGTCAGCAAATAGAATGTGATATTCCCACAATCCCACCTAGGGTTTGATTTTTCTTGCAAAATACTAAACCAATTGTCACTTAATTTTCTGTTTCAAAGGGCTATATCTGCGACATTTAGATTACATACTATCCAAAATCCATGCTCAATTTCAAACAAAATTTTGGTCTGCCGTTAACGGTCTACGAGAGCTTCAAAATGGAAAAAAGAGAGAAAACTAGCCATGAGATCCATGAACCATACATGCTTAGATGTCTACATATCAAAAGTTCAAAACTTGGGCATCTTTCATTTATGTCTAGAGGCATATGCAGATGTTCTTCACAAAGCCAAAATCTTTCATTTCCTTTTTCAGTTATAATTTAACTTGCGTTGGGTTTTTAGTACATCTTAGGGATGATAATGCATCAAGAATAATACGTTGATGCTCAAGCTTTTCGGGGCTTTTAAGGTTGGACGGTTTGTTGGCAGTTGTTTGAGTCTCTTTCACTTTGATGTATTATCTGGCTGAGGGAGGTTCAACGGAAAACCTCAAAAAAATGGAAAACCGAGGAACACCCTGGTAGCCCTTGATCTGGACACTATGCATTTGTGCATACAAGTAAATTAAGTTGTTTTATGTTTTTTATGCACGTGTGCATGTTACAAATTACTTGTATGCACAAGTGCATACCGTCCAGTTAAATGGCTATGAAGGTGTTCCTCAGTTTTCCCTTTTTTGAGGTTTTCCCCTGAACCTGACCCTATCTAGCTTGCCTTGATCATCGTAAATGATGCATGCATCCGTAAAATGTTTTCATCTGCCTACTGGTTTAATTGGTTGGTTACGTAGTACTCTAAAATATCTTAAACATGAGTTCTTTTATGTATGAGGTTAACATATTACATATGTGTTTAACGAAAGAACGAGCTGCCTACATGATCATTCTTGACAACAGTTACAACAAATGTGATGTAGATGTTATAAAAGGTAAGCACCATAAGTGTATGGTACAGAAATTGAAATACTCAAGGTATTTCTCATTAATTTCACTAAGCAACACGCTTACCACACCCACAGAGTACGAGAAGACTGGCTGTGTAACTGTGAGGTAGTTAAGTTTTCCTATCAATCATCGGTATCTTTCTGGATCTTTTAGAGGCTCCCCATCTTCAGGCATTAGTTTTTCATTCTGAATCATGGATGAATCAACAATTTACAACTCGGTAACCCGCATTTAGATAGCAAGTCAAGGACATATTTCCTTTGGCTTAACACTATCCCTTGTTAGCAATGAGACACCTCAAACCCAAGAAAATAACGAAGTCGGCCAAGATCAACAAATTAAAATTGCAATTCGATAAATATCTTTAGTTCGAGAATGCCATGGTGATCATCTGTTGTAAGCACATTATCATCTACATATACTACCACAATGATCCGTTTCCCTTGCTTGTGCTTGTAAAATATTTAGTAGTCGTTATCACTTCTAGATAACACAAAACTGAAGGAGAACATTGAAACCGACCAAACCAAGAACCGGAAAATTGTTTGAGACCAAATAAAAGAACAGTGTAAGCAACAGACCTTCAAATCCTCTACCTGGACCATAAATTCGGTGGTTGGCCCATACTTGATGTCTAACTGATGCAGAGACCAACATTAATTTGGATACCAGCGGGATACAAATATGAACAAAAACCAGTTCACCTAATATTTAGTAATAACGGTGAGATACTAATTCGCCTAATATTTCCAAGGACATGACATCTTATAAGAGTACCTGGAGATGGAGGACAGGGTAGCAAACTAGGTATGCAGCTAGCGTAGTTGAGCTTAAGGGAGTTGGACTTTTTTTTGGAGGGAGGGGGGGGGGGGGGGGGGGAGGGCTGGCAGTTTAGGTTAGAGTTGTGTTTTTGGCCGTACCTTTTTGTATGTTTTCTATATAGTTACTCCTACTTTTTGTTCTTATTTCTCCCGTACTGCGTTCGCCATATGTTAGCCTTCACGCCTTCACATGTTTGCTCCTACTCTTGCTCAAGCCAGGGGTCTTAAGGGAAACAACGACTCTGCTCTTTTGGGATAAAGGCTAGGACTGCCTACACCCCACCCCCTTTTGAGGAGGGGGGGGGGGGGGGGTTACTGCGTTAGTTTGGTGAGATAGCAAGAGTAGGTTGAAGGTGGTACCTTGTTATGAAAAGTTTGCAGAATAAGGCATCTGCAAGTATTCCAACCAATTTCTTAGAAGTCTTACATTTCACAGTTGCAGACTTAATATCTAGTTCCATGTGCTACTCTTCATCCATTATACTTGTTTGCTAACACTCTTGCACAAGTGAGGGTCTTCATAGAAACAATTGCTCTACTCTCTACGGTAGAGGTCAGGTCTGCATACATCTCACGCCCCAAGACCCTACTTCCAAGTTGGACATACTAAGTATGTTTTGTTTGATTTGGTTTATGCCATTGACATCGGCATTTCATTCTCTAGCCTTCGGTGAAGGAGGGTCTTGTGTGAGATAATGTCCATAGCACTCCGCTATCACTAATAACGATTGTATAGTCCATTTGGAAGCATTTAACTTGATTATAATTTTCATAACAGAGTTTTAGTTTACAGCCCTTACTAGTCCTTCACCTTACCATTGGTTTTGTCTGTACTAACAAAAATGGATGACACTCTTATCCTATTGATGATATCTTCATCAATCTCTAGATCTTTGTGTGGGCCAACAAAATTCCTACATAGCAACATGCCCCTTCTCTGTTGCCAGTGTATGCAACTTTTAACCTTTTTTTTTAAAGTATATAATATTTATATACTGCAAATGAAACTCATACATGCTCCCCCAACTTTGGTGAGGTCGGAACACCTGGCCTCTAGAAAGGTTGGGATACCGGCGTTGGACCAATTCCCTTTTGGTAGATCTCATCTAAGTGTTTTTGGTTGATTCTTTGCTTGTCGACAATGGACCTCATTTAATGATTTTGAACGTACAACTTATTACCTATCATTTGAAGAACGATTGTATTAGGGTGCGTTTGGTATGTGGACTGGATTGACAAGAGTGAGGTAGGCGGTTACAGAATTGTGGAAGATTCTAAGGTTTTAATTTGACATGGGTAGTTTAGTAATTTATGTCTTGTCACATCTTCCTGATTTCCGTGGAACAAGAAACTGTATTCTTATCCTACTTAGTACTATCCTAGTCTAATTGTTGCACCAAACGTGGGACAACAAGTTTTTGTTCTGTCATGTCCTGTCTTGTCCTGTCCCACGTACAACGTACAATACTAGCGTATTATGGCAATGTTATAAACACATGTTTACAACTATATCATGCAAGATTTAAATGATTGTTTTTGAAAGTTTATGTAGCGAGTGTTGGTCGTTCTTCCCCACCCACCCCCGTATTTTTTAGTTTTTCTTACATCCTTCCTGTCAATGATTGATGACAATGGAAGTAGTAGGGACTGGCATATAATGAAGTCAACAACTACAAATACATGTTGAATAACATTTTCAACTACAGACAACTCAAAATCATTAATAAAAAATCCAAGTTGAAATATATAGATTAATGATATAGGTGGAGCTCAACTAAGGGGTTGTTTATTAAACTCTTACCGGGTAAGCACTTACCACTTACCTTAGTCATCAAAATGGATTGTGGTAAGCGTCTTTTACTCTATAAGCGTTTACCGGGTAAGATTCTCAGTCCTTGCTATGCCTAGGGGTGTAAACGAGCTCGAGCCTAATAATTATCGAGCTCGAGTCGATGTCGAACACAAAATAAAGCTCGTTTAACTTAACGAGTCGAGCTCCATAACACCAATGTTCGACTCGACTCGTTCGAAAGCTCGATTAAACTTTATGAGTCGAGCCGAGTCGAGCCATACATATTTATATGTTTACAAATTATATAATCAAAATATAAAAATCAACGAGCTTGAGTAAATAAACGTGTTAATCCATCTTGAATTCGAGCTCATAAACGAGCATCGAGCTCGAGCTCAAACATTGAAAAAATATTCGAGCTCGAGCCCAACTTTGAATAAGTTAATCGAGCTCGAATCGAGCCCGGACCTGATATTATTTTTTTGAGCGGAGCTTGAATATCCCGCTATTTGACTCGGCTCGTTTATACCCTACTATACCTCTTATCAGGTAAAATTTTTGGTCCTTGTCATGCTCATCGTCACTGGTATGGTAAGTGATGCTTGGTAAGCACTTACCCGGTAAAAGTTTGGTAAACGGTTCCTAAGATAATGATTAAGGAAAAAAAAATGCCAATTGTGGATTTGTTGTACCAACCTAACAGTAAATAATCAATAATGTGACTAAACCTCATTCATGCCTTCTTAGATGTGAGAATATTTCACTTTCATGAGAAGATGAGAACAAGTGAATATACTTTTATATTATGTGAATGTAATGTTATATTATATTATGTGAAGATTGTAACAATTGTGTATCGGAAGGTTATGTTATGTTGTGTGAATATTGTAACCTTCACACACTATAAACGTATCTTTACAGTTCTCATGACAAACCTTCAAACAACCGACAAAATCCCTAAAGTTTTCTCCAAAATAGAGAAAGCAAGAGAGAAACTAGAAAAATCTCCAAATTTGGAGAATTATCTTAAAATTAAATGTTGAAAAGAGAGAAATTGTTCTTTTATCGTTCCCACCAATCAAATTGAATGGATTATCATTTCATATAAATTTTATTGGGATATTAATTTTTGAATATTTAAATAATATAATTAAAATATTATTATACAAATTAGTGTCACAAAATTGATTGGGTTGCTATTTTTTTTTGTCAAATCATAGCTTTGAAAATATAATAAAAGACATCTGATGTTGATGTATGTGAAATGAAATTTATAACGATGTGGTTTTCTTTGCAGATAAAGAGCTCGACGTTATGGAAATGGCTGTGTACGGTGACGTAATTCGGCCAGGGAATCAATGTCGTTGCAGAAGCATCGTGGAGTTGGTCGGAAAAAACAAGCCTAAAGACCATATGGCTGCTTGTAAGTTGCCATGAAGCAATGACCCTCGGTGTCGTTTTCTTTCGTTTATTTATTTTTATTTTGTGGGTCTCGTCTTTATTTGAGCATAAAGATGGGAAAAACCAAACACAAGATGTTCACAATTCTATATCTTGCCATAATGAAAATACCGCAAAAAACATTGAGCACGGTTCTAGACCATTGTGGATTTGGTCCCCTGTTTTGATATTTTCTTTGACTATGGTCCTTATCGTATGTTTATTGTGGATTTGGTTCTTATGATATTCAATTTGTCTTGGTCATGGTCCCTCTGACTAACATCTTCATTAACTTCGTTAAATCAAGGACCATTTTAGCCATTTTTCCTAATTTTTGTCTTTTTACTATAAAAAAAGTAAAAACAATACTTTTATACACATATATATAACGATATCAAAATAAATAAAATAGGATATTATTGTATGATTTAATTGTTTAAATTTAAAAAAAAAGTTAATTATATTAAATATAATTTCATTTCATTATTTTATTGTAATAGTGAAAGAATATGGTTTTATTGTTTTAATGTAATTAAAATTTTAATTTAAACAAATCAAATCATAAAACTATACCTTATTTTATTTAGAGCGAATAAAATAAGATGTGGTTTTATGATTTAATTTATTTAAATTAAAATTTTAATTATGTTAAAGATAATTTAAACTATATTGATCTTTTACTATCATTGCAACAACAAACTTATTATCGATATTTTAACACCAAAATCAATGAAAACCACTGAGAAATGAACTCTAATTTTATCATTCTTAAATTAGGGGTTCCGATTTATATTGTTTTTCGGTCAAAAACTCAAAATCAACTATTTAGATTTTAACTAAATGAAAGATTCATACATAATATCATCTTTATAACTTAAAATTGAACAAATCGTTATATAAACTTCAACCAGATTTTCATACCCAAATAGACAAAAAATACTAAAACAATAAAATTAAATCATATTTAATATGATTGATTTTTTAAATTAAACAAATCAAATCATAAAATAATATCTTATTTTATCTATTTTGATTATATGTGTGTGTGGATAAAAAATTAGTTTTTTATTTTTTATAAGAAAAAGACAAAGAACATGCAAAAATGCTAAAATAATCTTTGATTTAACAGAATTAACGGAGACGTTAGTCAGTTGGACCATGATCAAAACAAATTAAATACCACAAAAACCAAATCCATAATAAACATACTATGGGGACCCTAATCACAAAAAATATCAAAAAACAAGAACCAAATCTACAATTCACTCTTTATTTTAGAGTGAATTACATTTTCCTCATGAATGCCTGAATTTCACTTTTCGTCCCTTCAGTTCTGAAAGTACATTGGTGGTCCCTAAAAGCGAGATATGGTGCCCAAACTCGTCCCTAACGCTAACGCCGTTAGTCAAGGCTTCGTTAGAGCACCCATGTGCCCCTCACGTGAGGGGCATTTTGGTCTTTTTAGCTGTTTCTTCTTCCTCAACAAGAACACCAATCATTGTTATCCACCGACGACGAGGGCCACGAGTTCGGACATTGAAACAGAGATTTACATTCATTCAACGCAGCAGACCTTCATATACACCCAACTACTTCCACTTTGTTCCCCCAAAACTCAAAAATCTGCTGATTTCACACCTCTTTTCGATTCGGTTGCTAGCTTTGCAGCTATGGCGGCCTTGAAGCTCCATATCTTCTTTTTTCTTTCACTCTTTTTTGCCCTAAGTTTTACTCCAAGTCTAGCTGACAGTACCCTTGAAGAAGTTGTAGTTGGATCCGACAACTCGGAGGCGTTTCGAATCGAATTGGATAAACTCAACTCCAAGATCCAATCACTTGGTTTGTCCTCTTCTTTTACACCTCTAATCTGTCAATTTTAGTTACTAGTGTGACTGTGTGAGTATTTATTCAGTAAAAGTAGTTGGTGTTCTTCGTCGAATTGTACGGTAAACTTAAATCGTGTCATACTAGTACACTGTTTCTTTTCTTTTGGTGTATTTTACTTTGTTAATTTCGTCGATCCTAGCTCCGTAGTAAGAGTTGAAACTAGTTGGCCGTTGTTTTTGGTTGAAAAATGCTTTGAACGACTTGGTGTTTTAGTTGGCCTAAAGGGCGTTTTTTTCGAGTCTAGCCTGATCACATAAGTCAACCCTAAATCATCACCAGGATACCTCTTGGTTTAGCTTCGTATTGTTGTTAACTCCAGGCTTTCCAATCTGACTTAGGTTATTGTTTCCTTTTCTTTTTTCGTCTTGGAAAAATGTGTTTTTAGGTCATTGATGTTTTCGATCTCAAGTGGGCGGTGGCAGGTGGAGTTTGGGAGGGGGGTGATGACGGCAGGTGGTGATGGTGGTGTGGGTGAAGAAGAAACAGCTAAAAAGACCAAAATGCCCCTCACGTGAGGGGCACATGGGTGCTCTAATGGAGCCTAGACTAACGGCGTTAGCGCCAGGGACGAGTTTGGGCATCATATCTCGCTTTTAGGGACCACCAATGTACTTTCAGAACTGGAGGGACGAAAAGTGAAATCCAGACATTCATGAGGGACCAAAAATGTAATTCACTCTTTATTTTATTTACCAAAAAAGAACATAAACGCACCGACAAAATCGCAAAAAATGTCCGCCAATGTTTTGGCGAATGCAATAGGGTGTTTGCAACTAAGTATTTGGGATTGCTTATTTGAGGTGTTTTTTAACTTATTGCGATTTGACATCGGAGATACGCACTTTTGAGTGTTTGGATGAGGAAAAATTAAAATGACTTATAGCGGTGCCAAACCGCTGAAAATAACTTTAAAAAGTTATTTGGTTTTAACTTATCAACTTATTTGAAAAGTGTTTATAACTTTTTTGGTTATTTTATATGTATAAGCAATCACAAACACCTTTAAATAACAACTTATTAGCTTATTATGTTTTGGTACCACAATAAGCTAATCCAAACACTTTTTTAAAAACTCCGGTTTGACACCGCATAAGTTGATAAACACTTTTTAAAATAAGCATAAGTTGTTTTAAATAAGCAATCCCAAACACCCCCTAAGTGACAAATACGATGGTTGGTAATTTTTTTATTTACCTAGAGGGTGTTTGGTTCATGGATTTTGAAGGAATTTGAATGGATAATTTTTTTGACCAAATTCCAATTCTTTTGTTTGGTTCACATATTGATCATGATAGAATCATTTGAATTCCACAAATCAAGAAATTCATCATTTCTTAGCTAAGTGAAAGAATTGAATTCCATTCAATTTCTACCAACCAAACGCGGTCAAATTTCATTTCAATTCCTTCAATGAATTCAAATTTCATTCTGCGAACCTAACAACCCTTATACTTTTACCGACTAAACAAGTAGTCATTGTACTATTCTTATTATTATAATTTTATAGAATATACTTAGGAAAACTAATTATCAATTACATAAATATATCTGTAGACTTTTACAATCGTATCAATTACTGTACATTATTTTTATTAGGGTTACAAGAACAAGGGTATGAATAACTGGATGAAGATTGTTAACATCGCAACTGTCATTACTTTATGTTAAATATTTTGATTAAAATAAATCAAAGATAATATGATGATAAAGATGTAACCTATGAATTTATTTATTTAATTATTAATAAATATATATAACTTGAGAAAAATGTATATAAAGAAAACATAATAAGTTTTTAGTATGAATTTTGTACCCTAAGAGTATCTCCGACAACTAGGCTAAAATAGAAACAATTGAGATTTTATCATTTTTGTTGCTCCAACAACTATACTATCCTCTATGCTAAAATAGAAGAGATATTGTAAAAATGTCTAAATTTAGAGAAATCTCTAAATAGATATTTTCCCCAAAAACTAATTATTACCCCCAAAAGCAAATTTTTCCTAACTCAACTTTCCATATATTGAATATTTTAATAATATAATTAAATAAATTGAGTATTTTAATACGATAATTAATACTAGAATTGCTAAAGTAGAATAGCTGTTGGAGTTTGATATAATTTTTTTTTAGAGATTTTGACATTTTTTACTCTATTTTAGAAAAACTTTAAGAGCATCTCCAACAGCTTCTCCATTTTGAAGAAAATGAAGAAAATAAAGATTTTGGGTGTAAAATGAGCTCCAACAACCTCCCCAAAACTTTCTCCAAAATGGAGAAAGTAGGAGAGAGAATACATTTTTCTCCAAATTTGGTGATATCCCAAAAAATGATTACCAAGAGAGATTATTTTTTATTACATTCCACCAATGAGAAACTTTGAAATGAATTGTTTAGGTGAGAAAAATAATATTTTATTAAATATATATAATATTTTAATACTCCCTCCGTCCCAAAATAAGTGTTCACAATTGACTTGACACACAGTTTTAGACATGCATAATTATTACCCCTTTTTGGTATCAAATGACATCTTTACCCTTATTTAATGTTTCTTTTTCTTCACAACTCTTATGTATTTGTGCATTAATTAAGGGTAAATGTGAGAATTTAGCTATCTACTTTTTGAAAGTGGACACTTATTTTGGGACAAACATAAATAGAAATGTAGACATTTATTTTGGGACGGAGGGAGTAATATAATCAATGATTTATCTCTAAAATGGGGAAGCTTGTTGGAGATGATTGTAATTTTTTTTTTAGAGATTTTGACTTTTAGTTCATGCTATAAGAATCTCAGTCTATCTCCTCTTTATAGTCCCTATTTGACCTCAAATACAATTTCCTTATCAATCCTATAAATAATAAGACCTTCCCTTCAACTTCAAACCCATCTCCATTACCATAGCAACAATGGTCTACCCCAACTTACTCTTCTACTTCATTTGGGCTACACTTGTGCTTCAAGGTCACCCTCTTTTAATATTATACATATATATATATATATATATATATATATATATATATATATATATATATATATATTAGTTATAAATTCTGCATCATGAATCCAACGAGACTTCCATAACGAAAGACTAATTGGATTCATGATGTAAAGTGGTATGTTATTGAGAATCTCATGTGCTTATGTTGAATGTTTCTTGAAAAAAATTGGTCTATTTTTATGATATTTTTTCAGGGATTTCAGGAGACTTTTCAATGTCAAGAAGAGGATTAGAGTTACAGGTGAAGATAATGCATGCTTAGGGGCTGTTTGTTTACCTCTTAATGGTTCCATTAAGAGGCAACCTCTGAATTGTTAAGAGGTAAATCTTGTTTGGCAAAAAAAATGTTTGTCTCTTAATGGTTCCAAAACCCTCTGAATGATTTTGTATCCTGACCATCCCTTAACCATTAAGAGTCCTGATTTCATTTTGAACAATTAAAAAACAATCGTATTTTATTTTGCACTATATCATAAGAGCCTCTTAATCATTCTGACCACTTAATCATTCTGCACTAAACCATTCAGCAACTGTCAAACAGTGACGTGTCATCAAAATTCAAACTTTAACCAAGTGGCATCCGGAATACCTGTAGAGCCCAACCTCTCATGAGGTCAGGGGTTCAAACCTCACCAAATGTGAGGAAGGTGTGTGAGTTCATTTGATGTATATAAATATTATTATACTTTAAGAGAAAAGGTTCAAACTTTAATGGTGTCTTTTTGGAATGTTTTTAGGAAAGAGGCTACGTATCGATGGGCAAGAATTCATGGCGACAATCAATGATTGGTTCAGTGATGCCGACTTGTACATTCAATGAATGTCGGGGGTGTAAGTATAGGTGCAAAGCTGAGCAAGTTCCTGTTGAAGGAAATGATCCAATAAATAGCGCGTATCATTATCGATGTGTCTGTCATAGGTAATTTTACGCTGAAATTTTTGAACTCCGCATGTTTAGGAAGCTCTTTACACGGTTTTTATTACCTGTAAAAATTTCCTAAAGTCGATTTTGACATCAGATACAAGCCTAGATTTGATATTTTTGGTAACATATGTTGTAACTTTTTATGCATTCATTCAAAAACGTCAAGTAGAAACTCTCTTGTCTAATTAGTTGGCGTAAAATGACCAAAATGAGGTCAGGTAGTCTCGATCCTGTAAATCTATTCTCGGGTGTCGTAAAGCTAGCCATATTCTTTCATTGTTGTTCTTTTCAAAAAATTAGGGTTTGTATACTGACATTAATCAGTTAAACATTTACCAGTTAAGAGTAACCACTATCAATTAACTTATTGGGTAAGAATCACCAACCTTATTTAATGATTTTCGGTCTTGCTATGCTCACCCAATAAGGGTGCTGACTTTTTCCCGATTGACATTGATAAACGACTCCTTAGACACGATAGTTCAGTTTCTTTAACAATAATACTAACATTGTCAATGCCAATATAAGACCTCATAGGGTTGTTGACTAGATACATGTATATCTTTCTTAGCATGAAGGGCTGTTTGGTTGGTTTTTCATTAAGTTCTGATTGGATAAAGTTGTCTGTGTGGATTAATCTGTCTGTATAGATTAGAAAGGTTTTTGTTTGGGAGGAGTTTTTCGTAGATGAAAAAGGGTGTGTGTTTTTAATCGAGAATGACAGGTTTAGAGAAAGCTTGACTTTCTGCATAAAGCTCCCCCCTATAAGCTTACTGAATAAGCCACTTTCTATATCATTAAGACACTACCAAACAGTCATGTATAGCTGATTGAATAAGTTGTGAGTCACATTAAGTTCATTAAGCTTCAAACAAACAGACATGTAGTTATTTATATCTGAATAAATTTCAGCTATTTAAACAAGTCTAGTTAGTTTTCATATATGATGACTTAATTACATGTTTTTTTTTTTGGTAGAAAATTAATTCGTATTAATTGAAAGGAATCTTGAAAAAAAATCCAAAATTAAAATTAGAGTTTTTTTTTTAATTTTAATTTTAAAAGAAAGGTTTTTGGTTTAAGTTGTAATATTTCACATGGAAAGTGGTCCCAATGTGATACATAATAAGTCAACAAAAGGTCACATGAAGGCATGTCCTTTGCTTTCCACTATAATCCTAATATCTCAAACCTACCTTCCATTTTTCAAATTACATTATATACATATAGGGTGCGTTTCTTTTGCAAACCAAACAATTTGTACAAACTATGCAAACCAATCTTAGTGGTTCATCAAGTATACTGAATATATGATTTTATTATGTTTCCTAATTTAAAATCATGATTATAATAAATAAACTTAACATTTCCTAATTTAAAATCATGATTATAATGAATAAACTTAACATTTTCCATATATATCACAATCATTATTAATGAATCATAATCATTATCCATAAATATATCTATTGTTTCCTAATATAGTGGTTTGCATAGTTTGTACAAATTGATTGGTTTGCAAAAGAAACGCACCCTATACATATATATATATATATATATATATAGGGCGTTCAAATGCAACCCATTTACATGGTGCAACTCATCTATCTACCACTCATTTTATTTTCATTTTGTAATTAAAAAAGAAAAGAAAAAAAAGGCTAAAATTAAAATGAATGGTGGATAGAGGGGTTGCATAGTAACCTACCTCTCTCTCTCTCTCTCTCTCTCTCTCTCTCTATATATATATATATATATATATATATATATATATATGGAATTATATTCAATTCATGCATAATTAGTTTCAAAATTTTAAAACATAAGGACCGTTTACTTAATACTTACCAATTCAATTACCTTATCGGGTAAACATACACAACGATTGAGAATCTTACCCGGTAAGAGGGAAAGACAAGGATCGAGAGTCTTACCGATAAGTGAGGGTGACGACTCTTACCTGCCAAACGCTTACGGGATTATAAATGTTTACCATCAATCCAGTTTGATGGCTGAAAATGTTAAACCCATAAAGTAAATGAGAGTGGTGCCTCTTGCAGGTAAGTACCCAGTAAGTGTTTGGTAAACAGCCCCATACATTAATATAAAGTAACATAATACACTACAGATATTGAAATGAAAATATTAATATAAGTTAACAGATGTTTACATATATTAACATACCTTAACATAAGGCTTAAAAAATCGATCCTGACATGTTTAGATGTGGAAAACCAAACCCCTTCTTCACAAAAACAGCCACATGCTATCGCCGTTGGATCAAATATATGTAAGAAGAGGAGTTAGGGGTCGTTTACTAAACGCTTACTGGATAAGCACTTACCAATATCAAATACCTTAGTGATTGAGCATGGCGAGGACCAAGAAACTTGCCCGGTAAGAGAAAGAGGCACCGCTAAACCGTAAACCGGTAAGTGTGGAAAATGACTTTTACCCGATAAGCGCTTACCGAGTTTAAAATGCTTACCAACAATCCAATTTCATGGCCAAGGAATAAGGATGTTAAACGATAAGGTAAATGAAGGTGAATCTCTGGTGGTAAGCTCTTACCCAGTAAGAATTTGGTAAACGACCCCTTAAAGTGAGAAACATAAGAAGGGATCTGGACCCTTGATCACTTTTAATCTCAAACTCACCTATGAATAGCGCCTGATACGGGAACTGATCTGGTGCATCATAGTGCACCTCATCTTAATTTGCATCCAACGATGAAGATCATTTCTTAAGCTTCTCACTATAACTTTCCTTCTCGAAACCCAAAAATGGAATAAATGAAAAGTTGAGAAAGATAATTGATGAATAGCATATGATGGAATCTTCTGTAATCAAGAAACCTGAAGACATAAAATCTTTTCCAGTCTCTCTTTACTCATGTGTGAGTGACTGTGACTAGACTTTGGCATTTCTCATCACTTTGCTGTTTTCCAATTGGACATTCTTTCCCCATACCAATCAATACCCAATATCATTTTGTTAAAACAAAATTATAAATATAACCTACTTGTTTAATCCAAATTTTCTTTTCTATTAATAATTAACTAGAAGTCTACTCGTACAATGCAAAAAGATACATCATGATTTTAATGTTTCATTTTATTTTTTGTTTTTTTATCGATTTACAATACGATTTTAGATTGTTTTGAGAAAGTGATAATGTTTTTTTTTATAAATTTGTTTAACTTAATATTAATAATATAATATTTTTTATATAAAAAAATTAAGTATTTTGTTAGAATTCAATGATTATCTTATATATTTTAATGACATCTAGAAAAAATAACCAATTACATATTTAATAATATAATTAAAACAAATTTATAGTAATATAATATATTAATTAATAGTGATACATAGAAATGTCTGCATAAAAGGAAGACTCTGCACATACCAAATTAGTGGGTGTTAGAAACATGTCGTAGTAATATGTATCATGTGCTTTGATACTTGTAAATTAAGAGATTTTTAAAATCTTGCATAAAATGATGGTACCTTGTACCTAATAATTTGTATTTAAAAGTTTTTTATTCGTGTTTTATAATATAGTATAGATATACTGTCATGTCAAGTAAATAATATCCTCAAATCATATTTTTTATTCTTCTTGTACCATAAAAAACTGAATGCCCAAACTAAAAACACTAAACAACCAAATCACTCATGTTTCAAAATCAAGATTAATATGAGATGGCCCATTACAATAGTCCACAATACATTTACCAAACTTTTACCGGATAAGCACTTAACAGCAAAAGAAACTACCCTCGATGACCTTATCATGTATCATTCTGGGCAATCAAAATAGATTATTGGTAAGCATCTTAAATCTGGTAAGTGCTTACCGGGTAAGAGTCTTTTTTCCCACTTACCGGGTTATACTCTTGGTCCTTGTTACGCTTCTTACCTGGGTAAAATTCTTGGTCTGTCATGCTCAACCAGTAAAGTAAGAGGCCATTTATCAAACACTTACCCAGTAAGCGCTTACCGGTAATATTCAACACTATCGGTTACTTATCGCCATCGGGTATGATTTTAGTCCACTAAAACAACATCATATACAACAATTTACCCGGTAAACGCTAACCATGGTAAGAGTCGTCGCCATCACTTACCGGGTAAGACTATTGGTCCTTGCCTCGCTTTTATCGGGTAAGATTCTTGGTCCTTACCATTGTCATTTAATAAGGTAATGTCACTTGGTAAGCGCTTGCCTGGGTAAGTGTTTGGTAAACGGTCCCAATATTAGTAATATTGGTAAGCACTTACCACGTAAGCGTTTAGTAAACGACCCTTAATTGACCAACATCTTCCTAAATTGAAACGTGACGCTGACTGCTACGCTATAAAGAAATAAAGTTACGCCTTCTCCATCAACAATTGCTTTTAGCTTAGTGGTAAGCGCTTGATCCTAACAGTCAGCATGTCACCCACTAAAGTGACTCAGTAAGCGCTTGGTAAATGACCCTGGTTTTAGATATGTAATATTTGTACAAACTTCTACAAAAGAATTGTACAAAAAATCAATGGCATTATATATATTAACATTTAACATGAATGATGATCAGTAACTTACAGATTTGGTCCTTGAGGTTTTTAGTAAATTACAGATTTGGTCCTTGAGGTTTTATCTCCCTATTAGATTTAGTCATATGTTTGTAGAGTTACAGATTTGGTCCTTATAGTTTTATTTTCCTCTTGGATTTAGTCCCCATAATTTGTTGATTCCAAAATAGACTTTCGATTTTGCATTTACGTAACGTTTTGGTCCTCAAAACTAAAAGTTGTTAGCTCCTGACCGTTAAGTAAATGACATTTCGATCATTTATAACCTTTTCATTTTCTAATTTAAATAAATAAAAGTTATATTATAAAAATTATTTTTATTATATAAGCATAAAATAAAGATCCCTTAACATGCATCGCATCTCAATGACTGTGTCTTCTCCAACCCAAAACCTTCCGCCTTCCCCATCAATCCAAGCACATAGTCGTAGGTGATTCACGCACCAATTTTTTATTTATGAATAAAGTAATTTATCATAATTTATTTTATGTTTAATAATGATATAAAATTTGTTTAATTCATATTTTTATTATAATTTAATTTAGGTTTAATAACAATGTAACTTTTTTTAGGTTTAATGATGTAATGTACCATTTGTCAATTTATTTTCGCTTCCTATCATACACACACATCATCCTCATAGGGCATTTTGTAAATTATAGTCATGCTGCTAACAAACATAAAATGTTTTGTTCTCATAATTGGTCATGCTCAAATTTATAGTCTTAATATTTCTTTCCATCCGCAGCAACGCGCGGACATTAATCCCACCTCGTTACACAAATAATACAGGAAATGAAGATTTGACAACTCCAAACAAAAATTACTACTTTAACCCTACACCAATTTCCGATTATTGAGATGGTGACTTTAAAGATGTAGCTAACAAAAAAGAAAGGAAAATCAAGTACATTGCAAAAAAGGACCATATTAGATGCAGGCACAGCTGTGGTTGTTGCTAATTTTGAGTCAGCATGCGCAACAGGCAATTCACTTATGAATTTGGGGTTGTTTGCTTACTTCTCAATGGTTCCATTAAAAGGCAACATCTGAATTGTTAAAAGACAAATCTTGTTTGGCAAAAAAAAAAAAGGTTTGCCTCTTAATGGTTCCAAAACGGCAAAACCCTTTGAATGATTTAGGGGGTGTTTACTTGGGGCTTAATGACAAAACCGGCTTATTCACGCAGACGTTTGAAGTGTTTACTTGGGGCTTAATGACAAAACCGGCTTATTCGCACAGACATTTCTGGCTTATTCACTAAGTGATGTGTTGTCCCCATTAAGATACATTTTTGACATTTCTACCCTTTAAAAATAAAGACATGCCTACCCTCCTACTCAATAATCACGCAATAAAAACCTAGCTGCTCGATTTCACCTTCACTGCTTGTTCGATTTCGATTTCACCTTCACCGCTCGTTCGATTTTACTGCTTCAAGTTCATTGTTAGTTCGATTACACTATTTCAATTCACTGCTGGTTCGATTTCAAACCTAGACAATAATTTCCTTTGGTCGATTTCTCCAAAGGTAATGATTTTACTGATTGTTTGATACTTGTTTCTTCTCCATACTCGATTGTTGTTCCATACTTGTTTCTTTAGTCGATTGTTGTTCCATACTTATTTCTTAAGTCGATTATTGTTCTTTACTTGTTTTTTCAGTCGATTTTTGTTCCATACTTGTTTCTTCTCCATAGTTGCTCGACATTTCTGCAATGTATATTTTTGTAACCATGATTTCTACAATGTCGATTTCATACTTGTTTCATACTTGCTACTTTTTGTTTGAACTTGGCTACATTGTGTTTGAACTTGGAAGTTTAAGTACGTAATGAATTTTTGTTTGATTTTTGCATTATATCAATGAATTTATAAATATATGGCTTAAAAATAAACAACAATTATAAAACAGCTTAAAATTCATATTCAGGGGTAAATTGGTCATTTCTGTTATTCAGATTGTTAATTCAGATAAAAAAGTAAACAACGGCATCAATTTATCCAGACAGACACATTTATCCAAACATGACTTAATGAAAAATTTGGTAAACAACCCCTTAGTGTCTTGACCCTACCTTAACCATTCAGAGCACTGATTTCATCTTGAACAATTAGCAAACAACCATATTTCATTTCGCATTATATCATAAGAGCATCTTAATCATTCTGCACCTAACCATTCAGCAACTGCCAAACACCCCTCAATTTCATATATTAATTATTAAACAACAGTTTTTGTCCCTGTGTTTTGTTAAAAATTGTAGTTTTCGTCTTTATGGTTTGCAATTCATTATTGTTTTCGTCCTTGAGGCTAACTTCGTTAGTGGTGGATGAAAACAACAATGACAATGAATTGTAAACCACAGAGACGAAAAAAACAAATAAAATTGTAAACCATATTGATTAAAAAAAAACTGTAATTTCAAAAGTATAAGAACGAAAATAGCAATTTTCAACAAAACACAGAGAACAAAAAGACATAGTTTACTACTATATATTAATTAGAGTAATCAAGAAATTTCAACATTTACTTGTGCTTTTTACTTGCTTTCCTCTTAACAAATGCTTTAGTTCTGCTTTCAGCTTCCTCTTCTTCGTCGCTACTCCCATTGTCTCTAACCTCGGGTTCCTCTGTGCTTCTAGAAAGTTTTCGCTTTCCGGCATCTAACTGTGCACGTAACTTTCTTTCAACAGGATCATTTGACAGTACAACTTGGGGTTGCCGCGGAACCACCGCACCAATTCCAAGCCTGGAAGAAATTAAACCAATATTTATCAAAAATGAAATAAGTAAATCCGAATATGCATATATATATATGTGTGTGTGTGTGTGTGTGATTATTAATCGTAACATATATTAATACATACATACAGTGACACGTATTAACGAGCTATTACTACTATCATCCAACCATTAGCCCCATGAAAACCGTTACTATTATTACATAACGAGCTATTATTCTAATAAACCATTGACCTTCTTTCCCTTATTTGATCATATAGATCCCCAAACAAGTCCTCAAAAGCACAAACAAATAGGTCTTGGTGGATAACTTTGGAGGGCATGGAACCATAATGTTTTGTAAACATGTATTTTTCAAGCAAGGACCTTTGCATTTAGGTTAGGAGCGAATGTAAAATGTGGAGTTTGTGAGTACTAACCCGGGAGGTCGAGCCTCTAAGACCACTCGAGTTGATTCGTTGTCTGTGGTTCTAGTCATGTTACTAACCCAATTTTCAGCCTGCACAAGAAACCACATATCAGGTATTGTTGTGAGCATAACATGAACGAATTTCGAAGATTAAATCATACGAGTAAGCAGGATAGAGGATCATGAAGACATACATCATATCTTGTTCCTGCTGTGCTAATAATTAACTTCTGTAATTTCTATTCCTAAATAATTGGAGTTAAGTTTTGGATAGAGTGGGCAACAAACAAATGCTAGGTATTACCCATATCAAAAACTTGTATGCATGGTTTTCAAAATCGTTTGAGGCTTACGCCTCGAGGCGAGGCGGTCCGAAACCGCTCACGAGGCTTAAGCCTCATGATCCCTAGACGAGGCTTACGCCTCAATTGGTGAGGCGGTGCCTCGAGGCATTGAGGCGTGAGGCGCTGGTGAGGCGCAAGCTTCAGATGCTTTCTGTTTTTGGTAAGACTTTGGTGAGAAACTCATGAATTTTTATAAAAAAAAATAACTTTTACTTTTATTTAAAAAGGTAGAAAGTCAAAAGCAAAAGTAAGTGTGCTTTTAGTAAGTTAAAAGTACAAAAACCTACTTTGGGGTGTTTTTAGACTTATAACTAGTAATTTTATGAACTTATGACGTTTAAAATTTGGTATGGAATTATGTTTTTGCTTATTATTAGTATTTATGAATTTTATTTGGTATGGAATTATGTTTCCACATATATATTATGTATTAATGTATTATACATACACATATATATACTTATATATTATATATATACACACACGCCTCGAGGCTTACGCCTTGAGGCTTACGCCTCGCCTTGCAAAGGGACAATGCCTCGGGTATAGTGTTAACAAAAAAACTGTCCAGGGTGCCCCTCATATAGAATAATTTACTAATATACCCTTATTTCATTCACTTGATGATGGTCATTTGTACCCTCCCACCCTGTTTTGCATCTAAAATTTCCAAAAAAATCTACTTCCAAAAGTAGTTTACAACACAATCCAACTTATACAACAATCACGTAAAACGAAACTATATCATGAATTTCGGTCCCACCCTTTGTGGTTGCCTAGTAAATGACCATAAACGTGCCAACAAACGAGCACCAAAAGTTTTCAACACCCTTCCCCCCATGGCTCCCGGGTTACTCGCCTTCACATGAGGTTTCCTGGTCAAAAAATACATGATTATGATCAACCACTGTTTTTGTCACTTAACTACCATCTTCTCCTTACGGCCTACATTAATTGAAGCAATCAAAAATAGACTTTATCCTTTTAATATAACAATATTCCACTTTATCAAATATTCCAATAGTCCCCGTAGTTCAATACTGAAGGTTGTAATCGCCCCACTACATATCTCGATCAACATAGTTTCCTTCATCTATGAAATTGGGGAACCAAGGCACATTGGCCTTGCAAGGGTTTGGTAGGGAAGTATACATGTGCACTCTATAAACATCTTCAAGTGAGTTGAAGTGCTTCCCTTAAAAAGGAATAACCTTACTAGATTCAAATGTCAACCCCTAGATTATTTCCACTACTTGAACCCTTGACCTTGTGGGTAGGGATGGCAAAAACCCCGCACCCAATGGGGAACCCAATACCCGACCCAGGTTTGACCGGGGAATTCCTGAGTTGACCAGGGATGGGGAATCCCCGAATATATAAACCGAGGATGGGGATACCCTTCATCTCCGAGTATTAACTATACATTTCTATGTATATATATAGATTAGGTATAATAATAAAGTGAGAAACACAATGGGTATATATGTGTAAATATAGTCAATCTTCCATGATGAAAACTTGTAAAAGAAACTACATTATTGACTTGGTTGTTCGTGAGAAACTTTTGTTGATATAACGACGTTGCCATCTCTACTATGGGGATACACTAATGCTACTAATTGTAGTGCATGTAAGAAAAAGGTTCATTCCTTTAAAAGAAATGTTGACACATACTATATCACAACTTCTAAAGCATAAGGCACCTACTATGATTCATACAAGTGCATTACACCATCACAACAATTACATTAATCAAATATGATGATTGACAAAAATTACAAAGAAGACAACTACTAAAATATTTGCAAAAATCTATATTTGGGGGCGTTTACTAAACGCTTAGTGGATCCCTTTACCTTATCGTTGAAGGATTGTGAATCTTACCCGCTAAGAGCAATTACAAGGACCGACCGAGAGTCTTACCAGGTAAGCGTTTATCGGATAAATTGGTGCATACGATGTCTTTTTAATGGACTAAAATCTTACCAGGTAAGTTGAGTAAAAGTATTGACTCTTACCGGTAAGTGCTTACCAAGTAAGCGTTTGGTAAATGGCCCTTAGAGGCTTCAAAGATGCAAAACATCTATTCTATTTAACAGTATTGCATTCAAAGTTCTCCATCCATCATAATGTTAAAACAAATAATCATATAAAAAAATAAAATTATATTCTTGCATGGATATATAGCATAGAAAGAACCAACAGCATACCAGTTTAAATGCTCGATTCAACTTCACTAATTCAGGACGAGCACCTTTCTTGGACGACTCTGTGCTCATTGCAAATCAGCCTAAGCAATAAAAAAACCAAAATCAAACCAGTATGTAAACACTTGTTTGTAGTTTTATTAAGAGTGTGATGTTTCACAAAAAAAGACAATTAGTTAGTCTTTCAAATAAATTGACTTGTCCCATACGTTATTTGCCGACCACACGTAAGTGCTAAATTGTGGTGCTCTAAAGAACAGGTGATATGTGTTAACTTAGCATGAAACTCATGTAAATGAAAACATCATCTGATCTCAATGTCCTTGTTCACTAATAACAAAGAAATGTTCTACGGAGATGTGTTAAGCAAGTGGTTTCTATGTAAATTATTTATTGGAGTCTTGGCATATGTCCACCAAATAAGGACTGTAAAAGAGAAACTCTTACAGGCGGGAATAAGGCCCGCCATTAAGAGTTTCTCTTTTACAGTCTCCTCTGCTTTTGGAGTTAAAGTCATTTCAGGCAGTTGAGTGGATATCGATGTTGCAGTGCTTGTTAAACCACTTAGGTTTATCTTTTTTATGGCATCTAATAAAGCAATTATTGGGTACTCTCTTGCATTCCTCAACACTGAATTAATGGACTCGACACCATTTGTGGTCATTAATTTATGTTGTATCAAGAACCTGAAAAGTCAGATCTTGTCCATTTTTTCACATCAAGAAATTCCTCAAGATACTTTGTGGCCCCTTTTATTTTGACAGGGTTTTCTTAAAGCCCATTAAGGGTATTTAAGTAACACTAAAATTTGTGAATCTTTCCATTTTTTAAATAACCTCATTAAAGGCATTTTATGAATAGCACAAATAGAAGGTTATGGAGTAAAATTTAGATTATATTTTTTCTTGATGACAATTTTATCTGGTATTTGAAGTTCTGCATGAACTATGGGTGTTTTATACTGATTCAGCTTCATTCACTGCTTCATGATTCTTTTTTTTAGCTTGCAAGCACGTTTGTACTGCCAAAAGCCAATCTGTTATGTTTTACCAAATAAACCGTGTTTCTAGGTTAATCCAACATTTATTTTTAACCAATCCATCTGCCAATTAAGGGTTGGAGACCAACTACTAAAATCAAAGTTATCCTCAGAAGGATTCGTCCAATATTGAAGAGAATTCATATCATTTATGCTCCTTAAAATGATGGTAATCTGTACATTTGAGGCATCAAATTTATGCTCCGGAAGTTTTCTTTGTGTGTTCTTAAGTCTTGATTTCTCTTTGATTAAAAACATGTTCGTCTGCCTTTGTATTTGTTATATGTTGGACTTTTTTAGGCTGTGCCAACATGGCTAACAAAGCCACTGTTCAAATATATATGGGGTTATGCTAACGGAGATCCATCACTTACCTTCTTTTTGCCAGTAGTTTGTAATCTATGGGGGTGCTTGATTGGGGGATGGTTTCGTATAATGGAATACTCCATTACCTGATATTTGGGTAATATACCATTCTCAACCAAAATGAGGGGAATGAAAAGTTGAAACTCCGTTCTCGCCTGTTCTCTTCCCCCTTCTCTTATTTGTTTTAAATGCAGTACCGTAATCCCCTATCAGTATCAGCCTGCTGCCCTACCTAGAAAGATTTCTGGGGAAGTATTAACTTCCAAGTCCTCCCCACTTTACATGCAACTAAAAACATCCTACTTTCACTGATTTTGGTCCTTTTAGCACATTTAAAACCGATGCATTACAGATATCTCCTCAGAGTTACTTTCTTCACACAAGCAATGAACTATCTTACTGTATATGTTTTTGACAGGCTCCAATAATTTACATAGAAACCACTTGCTTAACACATCTCCGTAGAACATTTCTTTGTTATTAGTGAACGAGGACATTGATTATCATCTTTCCATATTTCATTCCTTCCAGTAACATAATTATCATCTTTAATTGTGGTTTGATTACATCTGTTGTATGACCTTTGGATTAACTCAATGAGCTATGGCTAAGCCGAAAGTTACAACCTAAATCAGTGATGAATGTGAAAGAGAGGACTAAATCACAAGGAACAGTGAAGTAAGAGAGGACTAAATCAGACTTGAACTTGCATATTACCTGTAGCCTTACACCACAAAAGCCAGAAAACGACGTACAACAGCGGTGGTTTGGACGTGGACGACGGAGGCAGCGGTGGTTAGGACGATGGTGGTCGACGGAGGAGGCGGTGGTTTGGACGATCGTAGTCGACGGAAGCGGCGGCAGTGGTTTAGACGATGGTGGTCGACGGAGGCGGAAGTGGTTTGAACTCTTTTTCAAGCCCTAGACGGAGACGATGGTCCCAAACATAGGGGTGCTAAAAAAAAACCTACCAAACCCGGGAAAAAATCAACCTGAAGATGCATGGGACAAAAAAAATAGTCCCATATTTGGTATGCCATAGGACAAAAATCAAATTTCATGGGACAAAACTTAAGTTTTTTAGTTCCATCAAAATAGATAGAACAACATGGGACTAAATGTAAAATTATAATATTACCTCTTTCAAACATATGATTTTAAACCTAAACTAAACGTGGGACAGACAGTTAGTCATGTCCCGTCCCGTCCTGTTCTGTCATGTCCTGTCCCGTTCCATCTCATCCGGTCTGCGTACCAAACGCTACCGAAATAACCCAACATATAATCGATACAAAATTAGGACAACCGCTATTGGGTTGACATTGGGTTAGACTCAAAGTAACCCGACCAACTCGATAATCCGATAAACATTTTATATTTCTCTTTAATATGTATAAGTTACCAAAAACAACTTGATAATAATGAGAAATGGAACTCATAAGAGAACATTATTGGAAAGTTGTATAAATAATACCTAAATATTTGACGAACTCGTAAATTCTTTTGAATGATGGATCTTATTTCAAATAAAAAATTCCTTATTTTTATGTTTTCAATATTGTTTTACTTTGTTTAAACACAACCCGACCAACCCGAACGGGTTGGGTTGGGTTGCACTTTTGTTTGGTTAGGTTGAAAATTCTCAAACCGCCAACATTGGGTTGGATTGTTGAAACGCCTTCAACCCGATCAACCCAACCCGTGAGCACTCCTACCCAAAATTAAAGATGTGGGTGGTTTGACTTTTTCTTTACGTATAAGAATATTATTTGATGGGATTGGGTTTCGGTGAGAAGTTGAGTTAATGGTGAGAAGCGTGAGAAATGGTTATCGACCGTTGGATTATAAATAGACGCACATTAAGATGAGATGCACCAGATCAAATTTCTTCTAAACCGCAATTCATGGGAGAGCTTGAGATTAAAAGAGATCAACGGTTCAGATCCACTTATCACCGTTAACTCAACTCCTCACAAGATCATTTGCCTATTCGATGGTTTCCTAGAATCATATTTCAATAAAAAAAATTTAATTTTAAATAAATGTCTAAGATTGGAAAATATTTATTTCTAGATAATATTATTTTGTTTCTTCACAAAAAAAATAAACGAAACAGTGGATAAGGGAAATTAATTGTTTTAGCTATTTTTTACAATGGCTTAACCTCCTAGCATTTTCTCCCAAAAAATTGAGATAATAGCCAACATGGGTAGTTTAGTAATTTACCTATCTTGTCACATCTTCCCGATTTTTGTTCCACCTATTTTGGTGGGACAAAAAAAACTGCATTTTTATCCTACTTGGTCCTACCCCAATCTAATTGTCGCACCAAACGTGGAACAACAACTTTTTGTTTTGTCATCTCTTGTTTCATTCTGTCCCGCATATCAAATGCACAGTAGCGTATTATGGCCATGTTATAAACATGCGTGTTTACAACTACATCATGCAAGATTTAAAAGATTATTTCGGAAAGTTTATGTAGTCGTATTATTTAGTTTTTTCTTACATCCTTCTTGTCAATGATTGATGATTGGCATATCATGAAGTCAACAACCACAAATACATGTTGAATCAATAACATTTTTAACTGTAGGCAACTCAAAATCATTAAAAAAAATCCAAGTTGAAATATATAGATTAATGATATAGGTGGAGCTCAACTAAGGGGTTGTTTGGCAATTGCTGAATGGTTTAGTGCAAAATGATTAAGTGGTCTGAATAATTAAGAGGTTTTTATGATATAGTGTAAAATGAAATATGGTTGTTTGCTAATTGTTCATAATGAAACCAGAGCTCTTAATGGTTAAGGGAGAGTCAGGATATAAAATCATTAAGAGGATTTTGAAACCATTAAGAGACAACACTTTTTTTTGCCAAACAAGATTTACCTTTTAACGATTCAGATGTTGCCTCTTAATGGAACCATGAAGAGGTAAACAAACAACCCGTTAAGAGGTTGTTTATCAAACTCTTACTGGGTAAGCATTTACTAGCAAGAGTTATTACCCTTACTTACCTTATCGGGTAACATTTCATCAAAATGGATTGTGGTAAGCGTCTTTCTGGTAAGCGCTTACTAGTAAGATTCTCAGTCCTTGCTATGCCTTTTACTGGGTTAGATTGTCGGTCCTTGTCATTCTTAGCGGCGGACCAGACTTACCATGTAAAAGGTGGGGGATGGGCCCCCGTTTAAAAAAAATTCTTAGGTTAAAAACTATATTTTTTAACTTTCTACCATAGTCCCCCAGTAATTTCTCGCCACGGCCTCCACCAACCAAAAAAATTACCTCGAAATCAACAAAAAAAAATCTGGAAATCAACCAAAAAAACCGAAAAAGCCCCTCGAAATCGATTAAAAAAACTTTAAATCCCTTGAAATCAACTGAAAAAACTTAAGAAATCTCTCAAAATGGTGGAATTAGGCTAAAAACACATTGGGTGACTTTGCGGACACTAGGCAAAATTCCTGGATCCGCCACTGCTCAACGGTAAGGTAAGTGATGTCCGGTAAATGTTTATGCGGTAAGATTTCTGGTAAACACCCTCTTAAGATAATGATTAAGAAAAAAAGTGCCAATTGTGGATTTGTTGTACCAACCTAGGGGTGTACATAAAACTGTCAACCCGTGAAACCCGACCAACCCAACCCGCTCTCAACCCAATTAAATCCAACCCGCGAAACCGCTAATTAGAAGGGTTGAAATTGGGTTAGGAAAACTCAACTCAACCCAAACTGCCAAACCGCCGCTATTTTTTTTATAAAATTATATATATATATATATATATATATGCAGTTTATTCACAACCCAAATTAACTTTAAGACTTATGAATTATAATTTATAATTGGATGATTGTAATTAGAGTTGTAAGCGAACCGAACGTTCAGTGAACCGTCTTTGGCGGGAAGTTCGTTTATGTTCGTTTATTTAATAAATGAACGAACATGAACACATTTTTTTGTTCGTTTAGTTAAATGAATGAACATGAACAATGGTCTCGTTCGTTCATTTATGTTCGTTCGTTTGCATTCGTTTATGTTCGTTTACGTTTGTTTATTATATATAAATATATTTATATATTGTGACATTAATATGTAAAATCATTAAGTAAATTGAATTTTTAGAATTCTTTTTTTATCGCTCATAAGTAATTAAGTATACACAGTTTTTCATTTTGTTATGTTAGTTTTTAGGAATGGAATGATGAGTAATGGTGGTTGTTTTTTGTTCATTTATGTTCGTTTGTTTATGTTCATTTAAATTTATTTATGTTCGTTTCGTTTATGTTTGTTAAAGTATATTTGTGTTTGTTTAAGTCCATGTATGTTCGTTTAGCATCTTAACGAACGAACATAAACGAACACGAACAAACACATTTTCTTAATAAATGAACATGAACACAAAAAATTTCATTTTTTTAAGTATATAATATTTATATACGGCAAAATGCAACAAATAAACTCACACACCATCCTCACCTTTGGTGAGGTTCAAACCTCTGACCTCCTAGGAAGTCAAAGACTCTTTTATCGCTAGGCCAAAGGCCCTTTGGTCTAAAAAACTTTCATTCGTTTACCGTTCGTGTTCGTTCGTTTGTTTGGTTAAGTTAAACGAACGAACACGAACAAGCCCTAATTGTAATAACTAATAATTTTGTTGAGAATAATTTTAGTATTATTTATCGTCTTTCAATCGACAAATTTATGTATATTACTAACCCACCAACCCAACCCAACTCGCCATAACCCGTAAGGGTTGGGTTATATCTTTGAATGGGTTGGGTTGAGTTGAGATTTTCCAAACCACCATAATTGAGTTGGGTTGTAAAAACGTTCCAACCCGCCCAACCCAACCCACGTACACCCCTATACCAACCTATCACTAAATAATCAATAATGTGACTAAACCTCTTTCATGCCTTCTTAGTGAAGTAGGTTTGGTTGGATTCTTGTGGTTAGCTTTGATTAATGTGGTGGAGTTGCATCATTTGTTTACTGATAAGGATGAAAAATTTACTTTCGTGAGAAGACAAGAACAAATGAATATACTTTCATATTGTGTAAATGTTATGTTATATTGTGTGAAGATCGTAGGCTTGTAGCAATTGTGTATCAGAAGGTTATGTTGTGTGAATATTGTAACGTTCACGCACTATAAAAGTATCTTCAAAGTTCTCACGACAAACCTTCACACAATCAACAGATTCTCTAAACTTTCTCCAAAATAGAGAAAGGATAAGCAAGTAGAAAAATATCCATTGGAGATAATTAAATGACGAAGAGAAATAAATTGTTCTTTTATTATTCCCACCAATCAAATTGAATGGATTATCATTTCATACTAGGCATATACTCGCGCGATGCAGCGGAATGTAAGTAAATAACGAACAATTAATGCTACTTCCTTATAGACATGTCATCAACAATCAACCATGACCAATGAATCACAATTTATGAAACCCTAAACCCATAAAGATATTCAATAATTAGTTTATATTACAATTAATTTATAATAAAAATGAAACGTATTTTACGATTATGTATTTTTAATGTGCTAACGGTGGAAAAAAATAAAACGTATGGATAGAAAACAAATTAGTTCGTAGATGTTCATGATATTTAATAGTACGGTTAAATTAAAAAATATTCAATATTGGGTTCGTTTTGAAGATATTGACGAGATGATTATAATAGTATAATTTGTAGAAAAAGAAACGTATTTTTTCATTGCATTTTTGTTCATATACGATTATTTGTGCTAATATGATAATAGTGTAAAATGAAAAATGAAAAAATAAGGGATATAAAATTAATTAAATAAGTAATTGTAAGGGTGACAAATTTAACATTATAAGGGTGATAAGTGTTATTGTATAAAAGCTTAGGGTAATAAGTGTTATTGTATAAAAGCTTAGGGTGATAAGTGTTATTGTACAAAAGTTTGTACAATAACCGTATTAGTTTTTTTATATAGAAGTAGAGATTTAATTCGTAAATATTCATGATATTTAATAGTACGGTTAAATTTAAAAATATTCAATATTGGGCTCGTTTTGAAGGTATTGACGAGACGATTATAATGGTATAATTTGTAAAAAAAGAAACGTATTTTTTCATTGCATTTTTGTTTATATACGATTATTTGTGTTAAAATAATAAAGGTGTAAAATGAAAAATAAAAAAACAAGGGATAGAAAGTAAATTAAATAATTAATTGTAAGGGTGATAAATGTAAAATTTAAAGTTTTTCAAAAACCGTTTTCCAATAACTACTTTTTCCAATAACCCGTTTAAGAATTTTAATATATATAGTATAGATAAATTTTATTGGGATATTAATTTTTTGAATATTTAAATAATACAATTAAAATATTATTATACAAATTAGTGTCACAAAATGTATTGGGTTGTTGCTATTTTTTAGTTAAAATCATAGTTTTGAAAATATAAAAAGGGACATCTGATATTGATGTATGTGAAATGAAATTTATAACAATGTGATTTTCTTTGCAGATAAAGAGCTCGAGGTTATGGAAATGGTTGTGTACGGTGACGTAATTCGACCAGGGAATCAATGTCGTTGCAGAAGCGTCGTGGAGTTGGTCGGAAAAAACAAGCCTAAAGACCATATGGGTGTTTGTAAGTTGCCATGAAGCAATGACTTTCGGTGTCGTTTTCTTTCGTTTATTTTTTTTTTTTTTTGTGGGTCTCGTCTTTATTTGAGCATAAAGATGGGAAAAAACAACACAAGACGTTCATAATTCTATATCTTGCCGTAATGAAAATACTGCAAAAAACATTGAGCGCAGTTCTAGTCAATTGCCGTGTTAGTTTTGCCGTTGCTTTTTTACAATTTAGTATCTGTTTTATACGAGACCCAAGAAAAACCAACAATAAGCTAGATAGGACGGGACAAGATATAACAAAAACTTGTCAAATGTTTTGCATGACAACTAAACTAGGATAGGACAAAAAGACTGAATAAGGCAAAAATGCAGTCTTTTTGTCCTACCAATTTTGGTAGGACAAAAATTAGAGAGAGAAGATAAATAAATTACTAAACTACTCATGTTAAGTTAAAACCTAAAAACCTTTCATAATTCTTTCATCTGCCTACTTTATTCTCATCAATACAGTTGTGTTCTGTTCGGTCCAAATGTAATTGAGTGGTAAAATGGTATGAATGTGACATGAAAGTGGAGAGATGTGGGTCGTTTGGTGGGTGTTTTTTTTAAGTTGTGAAAGAGCATTATTTAGTGATTGTGATTTTCCAACCACTTCTCTACTAATTCCATCTTCTTTAAAACCATATAAAATAAAATACATAGAAAAATATGCTAAAGATGTCAACCGAATCGAGTTATCGTCTTTTATTTTGTTGGATGATGGATAGACGTTAGATTGAAACTCGAGTTATTATGAGTTTTTAGTCATCTAAGTAAGTTCATATGAACCATATATGTATATCGATGTATGTATATGTATCTCGGAGTAGTAAATTGATTGAGAGAGTGTTTGTTTCTTGGTAAATCAGTTTGATGATTTATTTGTTCGACTATTAAACAAAAAACAGTGACTAGAAGTTAGATAGATAAACTGTCAATTATCTATATTATTAAGATATTTTATTTCAGATCAAAACAAAAGGTGTGAAATCTTGATAGGGTATTGAGTGAGGTTGTGACATGAGTGGTATATAGTCATAGGATAGAGGATATAATGATAAAGGGGTTGTTTGGTTGATTTTTCATTAAGTTATATATGAATAAAATTGTATGTTAATATTAATTTGTTTGTATACATTGAGAATATTTTTATTTGGGAGAGTTTTTCATATATGAAAGAGCGTGTTTTTTTTAATTGGGAGGGGTAGGGTTGAAAAAAAAACTTGATTTTTTGCATAAAACTATCTCCTAAAAACTTACTGAATAAGTCACTATCTATATCATTAAGTCACTACCAAACAGTCATTTATAGCTTACTGAATAAGCTATAAGTCTCGTTAAGCTTATTAAGGGTCTGTTTGTTTGCAGCTTAATGAGCTTAATGAGACCCACAGCTTATTCAGTCTGCTATATATGACTGTTTGGTAGTGGCTTAATGATATAGAAAGTGGTTTATTCAGTAAGATTTAAAGAGGGAGCTTTATGCAGAAAGTCAAGTTTTTTTTCCAAACCAGTCCCTTTCATTAAAAAACATGTTCCTTTCATCTATGAAAAAACTCTCTCAAATAAAAACCTTCTAAATTTATACAGACAGATTAATCTACACAGACAACTTTATCCATACAGAACTTAATGGAAAATCAACCAAACAACCCCTAAGTTGCTAACAAAACCGGCCTAACGTATTATTAAACTAAAAAATGGGATAAAAAGATTGTTCAGAGAAAACCTTAAAAACAAATAAATATTAAAAACTTCACAAATCTTCACTTAAATTTTTGTGGTAAATTCCAAAAGGAAAAAGAAAATAATGCAATTCTATTCAATTCATATTTTAAAAATTATATTTACAGGCTTATAGTTTTTTTTTTTTTGAAAGAATGCAGGCTTATAGTTTTAAAAATATATATATTTATCGGTTTTTAGTTTGAAAAATATCTATTTTAAAAATGTATTATATAAATATTTTAAATTGCATTAATAGCACGTTAATATTATGCATTGAAAATTTTGAACTATATAACATTGCATGTGAATTTTAAAATTATGTTCTAAAAATATTATTTGAATGATTTCATTATTTTTGCAAGAAAAATATTTTTGAGACATGAAAGGTGTACCTACTAAAAACCGAAAAAGGTATTTCAAAATCAATTAAAAAACTGAAAAAAGTTTCTCAAAATCAACAAAAAAAAAACAGAAAAGTCTGTTTAAATCGACCAAAAAACTTAAAAATACCTTGAAATCAACCAAAACACTTAAAGAATCGCTCGAAATAGTGTAATTCAGTTAAAAACACACATACGACTTTACAAGCCTTTGATCCAACTTAAATGTACATCCGTTTGACAAACATTTTGGATTTGCCACTAATGTTTTAATGAGTTGTCCCAAAAGATTAAAAATAGTTCATTTTTTTATATCTGAAAAAAAAAATCTTGTTAATTGTTTATTGAAAGTTGGAGCATTTAAAATAATTTACTGTATAATATTAAATTATGAAATAGAAATTTAAAAACTTTAGGTTATTCGAATAAATGCTACTAACTCCTTAAACAATCCCATATATATATATATATATATAGGACGGTAATCAAATAAAAATCATAAAAATATTGAGAACCGCAGGAACCAATCTCAACCATTTACGGTTTTTGATCCAATGGTATTACAAAATCATCTAATTGTAATTCATTAAGGACATAATCGTAATTTTAAATCAAAAGCACCATTAAATACGACCACTTGGCTGCTGTTTTTTTTTTAAATTACTTCCACGTTTGAAGTTTTACTTTTTAACATTTGTTTTAAAAAATAAATTTAAAACGTGATTTTGATATCTATAGTTTAAATACTTAATAATTGTTTTTCTGTTTTATTTTATATGCTAACAATTTTCTACGATCTATTATTTATAAAAATTTTATGTATATTTTTATTAATTGTAAAGTTTATAATAATTATATAATTTTCATCGTTTCATACAGTGAAACAAAACAATATTATTGTTATTTCACTAGGTGAAACAACATCATGTTAACACTTAAGTGTTGCTTCACACTATGAAATAAAACAGGGTCGTTGACATAAAATAGTAAAATATTGATTCACATTATGAAACAACATAATATGAAACGATGAAGTGTCGTTTCATAATATGAAAACACGTGTCGTTGATTTGAAACGCGAGATAAAATATTGAAGTTTTGTAGAATAAAATAGTTTAGAGTTGTTTCACAATATGAAAAAATAAGTGAAGTTGATACGGAACGTTACATGTAATATTGAATTTGTGTTTCATACACTCAAACAACACATAGTTAAATAAACTACAATGTTACATATGAAAAATACAAAGATTAAAAAGTCTTTAAAAATATATAATAGTATTGAGTTAAATAGAAGAAAATAAATTTTAACCTTTATTTAATATAAACTTTTTATTTAAATTCTATTGAAGTTAAATATTTTTTATTAAAAAATAGTTTACTTTTAATTATAAAATATAAAGTAAATCGTTTATATAATTCAATAAGAAAATAAACATATAAATTAGTAAATAACTCGTTATTTAAGAAAAACAAGAAGATTCCTTGGATACCCTTTCTTTTCTTTATAATTTGACGATAATAACCCTTAAACTTTCTGTTTTTACAAATGTATGTTTATGTTAATAGCCATTGATTTAATTTAATTTATGGATTAGATTGGTTCTTACGGTTCACAACCTTTTAATGGTTCTCATTTTATTTAACCCCTATATATATATATATATAGAGAGAGAGAGAGAGAGAGAGAGAGACTTGGGATCACGTGAGACCATCATGTTTTCGTCAGGCCCGATCCTGACATTTTTTAGGCCTTGGGCGAGATGTAAAATGGGCCCTTGATAACTACGAAATTATTTTCAATATATTGTTTATATCATCAAAATAACATTGAATTCAAAAAATACTAATAATTCATATAAAACCTATTTTCCCGGTATTCCTAGTACAAGATCAATCAATAATTATTTCTAAATTAATATTATCTACTATATCATTTTTACATAACATCGTCAATCAGTTCCACCATCAAAGGCATCTTATGATATACCTTTAATATATAGATTGAAATCATTTGACGTCACTATGTTGACCATTCGGAGTAACAGTTTAAATAAACCAGTAGATATTCCACATATTACCTGATGTTATGTTTTCTATCATCATTTTAAACTTTTAAGGGATGAAACAAACTTTTTAAAAACCATTAATCTTATAATCAAAAGTCCATGTTGGTTATAGTTTGAAATCTTATTCTTGTTTTTAGAGATTAGAGAGTACTTAAGATTCATGTACCCAATATTAGATAATAAATAATCAATAATGTATGAAAAAAAAGTATCTTTGAAATCCTAAATATAAATATATGTTGGGTCGTCTCATATTGTTTGGTAATTGTTTTAAAAAATATAGGAGTTTTCTTAGTTAACAAGAAAATCTACTATATTCTAACACAATAATGAAATTCACGTGGATAGAATAATGAAAAGAGTATGTAGAAGATGAGTAATTGAGTTTATATTAAGGATTATACGTAAAAATAGTTTTTAGATATTAGTAGTAGATAAAAAAAAACTTTGAGAAACAATAAGCGATACTATAAAATGAAAGACTAAATAACTTTTTACGGTTTTTCTTCTCCAATGTTATTAACTAATACATATTTGGACCCTTAATATAATGTTAAATTCTTTTTGGGTCTTATTATATACTAAATTTTTTTTGTCTTTTTTATTTACAATTTTTTAACTACTAATATATAGTATATACTAAAAAAGTTGGGCCCCTATTTTGTTTGGGCCCTGGGCGCACGTCCGGCCCGCCCTCCCCCAGGGACGGCCCTGGTTTTCGTGAGACCAAGTTTTTACACTTGAAACTTCACAACAAAATGATGTGAAGGTAACCTTCACAGTGTTTTTGCTGTGAAAGTTCGGATTTTTTTTACCTTCACAGTATTTTGCTGTGAAGTTTCAAATGTAAAAACTTGGTCTCACGGGTCTCACGAAAACATGTTGGTCTCACGTGAACCCAACCCTATATATATATATATATATATATATGCAAACTTTTTAATGGTGCAAACTCATGCAACCAACTTATCTACCACATATTTTGTTTTCCAATTTTATTAAAAAGGTAAAAACAAAATATGTGGTAGATAAGTGGATTGCATGGTTTGCACCATTAAAAAGTTTGTATTTGAAGGTGCCTCTATATATATAGATATATATATTATGTATGGTAAGATTGTATATTGGTATTTAAAAAAAATGTAAATCTCTTTTGAATTCGTATTTGATTTTCGATGAAAATAATTTTGGGCATGGCACTGTATAACAAATTTTTTACGCTATGAAGTTTCTTTTCTCAGATATGCATGTAGAAACTTTGTCGGAGCCAACATGTGTTGTTCTGATCGTTTAGAGCATCTCCAACAGCTTCTCTAAAATGAAGAAAATAGAGATTTGGAGTAATTTTGAGTAATTTTTTACTCTTACAGCTTCTCCATAACTTTTTCCAGAATGGAAAAAATAAAAGCATCTCCAACACCTTCTCCAAAATGGAGATTTTAGGCATTTTTGTGCTCCAACAGATTCTCCAAATCTTTCTGCAAAATGGAAAAAGTATGAGAGATAGTGTAATTTTCTCCAAATATGGAAAACTCTCCAAAATCTCCAAAAATGATTACCATGAGAGAGAAATTGTTTTTTTATTATATTCTACCAATAAGATTTCTTCAAATGAGATGGGTATGAGAGATAAATAATAATTTATTAGATTTATACAATATTTTAATATTATAAGTAATGATTTCATCTCCAAAATGGATAATCTGTTGGAGATTGTTGTAAATTTTTATGTAGATCTTAACTTTTAATTCTCCATTTTTGAGAAATTTTGAAGATGTTGTTGGAGATGCTCTAAGAGAGAGTGTGTAATTTTCTCCAAATTTGGAGATATCCCTAAAAGTGATTACCAAAAGAGAGAAATTATTTTTTAATTATATTCCACCAATTAGAACCTTTGAAATAAAATGTTTAGGTGAGATAAATATTTTATTAAATAAATAAAATATATTTTAATAATATAATCAATGATTTATCTCTAAATGGGGAAGCTGTTGGAGATTGATACAATTTTTTTTAGAGATTTTAACTTTTACTTCTCCATTTTAGAGAAAATTTGGGGAAGGTGTTGGAGATGCTCTTGGATATGCCAAAAGTCGTTTTAACATATGGTTTTTATCTACTAATAGGGGTTGTTTGATAGTTGTTGAATTGTTTAGTGCAGAATGATTAAGTGGTCTGAATGATTAAGAGGTTTTTATGATATAGTGTAAAATTAAATATGGTTGTTTGCTAATTGTTCATAATGAAATCAGTATTCTTAATGGTTAAGGGAGGGTCAGAATATAAAATAATTAAGAGGATTTTGGAACCATTAAAAGACAACTCTTTTTTTTGTCAAACAAGAACTCACTGTCCCACGTTTGGCATGACCCGACAGGACAAAAATTCACTGTCCCACGTTTGGCGCGACATGGGACAGGGACAAAGACTGGACAAGGTGGAACAAGATGGGACAAAAAATGATATTTTATTGTTCCACCAAAATAGGTGGAACAACATGGGACAAAAATGAGACAAACTAAAAATCATTGATTTACAACTATGTGATGTATAATTCTAATATGATATTAGTCGTAAGGGTCACCACTACCCATCGCCGCCATTACCACCATCGGCGGCCACCAGTTGCCACCGCCAACCACCATCGGCCACCTCTACCTATTTTTCCACCATAACAACCTCATCCACCACCTCCACAACCATCGAACATCGCCACCACCACTACCATCGTCGACCACCTCCATTAACACCGATCACCACCACCTTTGTCCGCCACCACCATCAACGGACATCGATAGCCACCACCAACCATCGTCGACCACTCCCACCTCTTCCTCCACTACTACAACTTCCTCCACCACATCCACAACCACCGCCTATCGCCACCTCCACCGATCACCACCACCAATTGTCGCCGCCACCACCGACGTTTACCGCCAACTACCGTCGGTGACCTCCGCCTCTTCATCCACTACAATAACCTCTATACCCCTGTCCACCGCCACCGGCACCACCACTACCATCGTCGGCCACCTATACCTCCACCACATCAACCATAACAACCACCTGCACCACCACCATCCACTATCTTTCACGTTCTTCACAACTACCGTCCTTCACGGGCGACCCATCGCATTTATTTTTACCCGTCGCTGCAACTATGCATCCGCCAATTCATTAAGATCTTCCAAATTTAATCAAATATTATATTTTCTTTATATGAATCAGATTTTTTCGAACTACCATCAATTATTTCAGATTTTTCATTCAAATTTCTTACCCTTGTTTTTCTATGTATTTATATGTATGAAAATCGTTTAAAAAATAAAAATGTTTTTTTAATTAAATTATTTAAATATATACTTTATTTGTGTTATTTATAACTATTATATGATATATAAAATCATCAAAAAACTTTTAGGGAAATTTGTCCAGTCTTGTCCTATCTAGTCCTAGCCATACCAAACATAAGACATACATTTGTCTTGTCCTGTCCTGTCCTAGCCTCTTGTTCTGTCTTGTCTAGTCCCGTCCAATCATGTCTGCGTACCAAACGCTACCTTAACGATTCAAATGTTGTCTATTAATAAAACCATTAAAAGGTAAACAAAAATAATCTACATGGCGGCATAAAGTATCCTGTGCTACCACTTCATAGTCTTTGTTTGGGTAAAAATTCCAATAGTCTATTGTCGTACGACCAGAGACAACTGACGCCCTTCCTTTAAGGCGACCTCGACTAAGCAACCCAAAGACCCGCCTGGCAAGTTTTGTCGTACGACCTGCTTTCAGTTACTAATTTGCAACATACGTTATATTATGTTTTAATGCAGGATTCAAGGATATTTATGACTAAAGATTGTAACGGTAGACATCATCAATAACAAAAAGCATAACGGACGCCATCATCAATATCAGAAACGGTCATATGCATTCAAAGACTTGGAAAACGGAAAGATGGAGTATAAATATAGGGTTGATTCTCATACCTTAGGGGCTCACGAATTACAAGTTCACTCAGTTTCTCTCAAAGTCCACAAGGTTTATTGTTGTTTGTTACACGACGCATGACCAAAGTCTATTTACACACGACGCACGTCCGACTTTACTTTATCGTATTGTTTTACATTGTATTACACTTGTAACACTTGTTCTAAAGGACGACGTCCCTGATTGACGTCCATAGTGCACGACGACTCATACTCGTCCGCGGTTTTTACCCATTTTGGGGTTTTCCGCGTCACCAATTCTCTTGTCTCATTTACTTTATTTTTATTATAGTCGTATGATTATTGTTGTTACTTTCTTTGGTTGGATCAAGCTCCACATTTACCTTAAGTTTTCCTTGTGAGATTTTTGGCATAAACAGTTTGGCGCCCACCGTGGGGCCCCATCCAAAGAAAATCTTCGATAATCTTACGATGTACTAACGTTTTCCTTCGAGTGTTCTCTTTTTTCAGGATAATGGCATTCCAAGAAACTCAAAATTTGAGATCACTAATCGAATCACTGAAGCCAATAATATCCACAATTCCCTTGTGAAAACAATGGGACTGAAGCCAATAGTATCCACAATTCCCCTGTGAAAACAATGGGAATTGACAAATCCGAGATTACACGACGTTCGACTACACACGTTGGATTTAATGATGGAGCGACAAGTACCATGGGGGAAATCACACTACCAGTATATGCTAAAGGAATCAACAGACAGACGAAGTTCAACGTCGCCAATTGTTCATCATCTTATAACGTCATCCTTGGGCGACCATGGATCCATGAAAGTTGTACCTTCGACGTACCATCAAACCTTGAAATTCCCCACGCAATGGGGGGTACAGGAGATCAAAGGCGAAAGAAAAGTTACTAGGGAATGTTACAAAGTCTCTTTGAAGCCCCTGAAACAGACAGTATAGCAATTACAGAACCAGGACGTTCCTGGGACCGACGACGATTATCGCTTGGAAGCTGTCGATCACAATGATTGCTTTGCGTGACGCACGAATATATGGAAAAATATGAGAAGTCAAGTATCTAGATTGGCTCGCTAACGTTGTTGTCGTCCAAAAGAAAAATGAATGCAGGTTCGACATATCAACGATTGGTATATATGATGTTCAAAGAACATTTTGGTGTCACTATGGAAAATTCGACAAAATGTTCTTTTGGAGTTCGAGTTGGCAAATTTCTCGGTTATATGGTCACACGACGAGGAATTGAAGCTAATCCAGATCAAATCAAAGCAATTGTCGAGTTAAAATTGCCCAGAAATTTTAAAGAAGTCCAACGTCTCACAGGACGTATAGCAGCGCTGAACAGGTTCATCTCTCGATCGTCCGACAGATGTCACTTATTTTACAATGTCCTGCGAAAAAAATAAAGGGTTCGAGTGGACTGACAAACACGAAGAGGCGTTGCAGCAACTCAAACAATTCATGATGTCGCCTCCTTTCCTCTCTAAACCTGAGAAAGGTGAAACTCTTCAACTCTACCTAGCTGTTAGCACTAATTCGGTGATTGCAGTTCTTGTACGAGAAACCGACGGACGACAATTACCAATTTATTATGTAAGTAAAACTCTATTAGACGCTGAAACCAGGTATGCGTCTATAGAAGAACTTTTACTTTCGTTAGTCATGGCTGCTAAAAAGCTACGACATTATTTTGAATCACATCCTATAATTGTGGTAACTAACTTTCCATTAAAGTCGGTGTTAAGGAAACCTGAACTAACAGGACGACTAGCTAAATGGAATATTTACCTCATCAATTTTGATCTGGATTTTAAGCCCAAAACGGCGATCAAGTCACAGGTCCTGGCAGATTTCCTCTCTGATTTCAGTCCAGAAATGGAAAACACAATGACATCCGACCAGTTAATTGTGGCGACTTTGCACGACACTACTTGGACGCTCGATGTTGATGGTTCGGCGAATATACGCGGCACTGGCCTTGGTGTCGTCCTACAGTCCCCACAAGGGGGCAAAATAGTATACTCCAAACGGTGCAATTTCAAAGCTACAAATAATGAGGCACTAATTTCAGGAATCAAAATTGCTCACGACTTGGGGGCAACACATTTGCACGTCCGGAGCGACTCGTCCTTAGTTGTTAACCAAGTTAATGGAGAATTTGCAGCAAAAGATGCAAGGATGATTGCTTATTATAAAATAGTGAAGGAGAAAGCAAAGAAGTTCGGTCACTTTGTAATCGAGCAAATACCAAGAGATCAGAATACCCAAGCTGATGCACTAGCCAATTTGGGGTCAACACTTAATCAAACGACGTTCGACAATGTCCCAATAGTTCACCTTACAATACCATCCATCAAATACGATGGTAATATTTTGGTCGCACCAATCGAAGAAAAAAAAAACTCTTGGTCGGACGACATTAGAAATTATCTGGAGAACGATCAACTGCCTAATGACATAATGGAAGCAAGAAAGGTTAGATTTAAAGCATCAAGGTACGTTATTATCCGAGGACAATTATATCGAAGATCTTCGACTGGCCTGAATCTGCGATGTATCACCAACAAGACGCAAGTCCAGAAAATTCTACAAGATATGCACGACGGTGAATCATTCAGGAAGTCGCAGTCAAGCTAACCGGGTATCACGACAAGGTTACTATTGGCCGTCATTAAGGCAAGATGCTATCAGGTATGTACAGTCGTGCGACGCATGTCAAAGACACGCAGGTATGTCTCATAAACCTTCTGAACCTTTGCACTCGACGTTGATCCCATGGCCCTTTATGAAGTGGGAATGGATATTGTTGGGAAATTACCACCTGCCCTCGGGCAAAAGGTATTTCTTTTAATTTTAACAGATTATTTCTCTAAATGGGTCGAAGCAGCGGCTTTCTCCCAGGTTAGAATTCCATCTGAAATAACGTGCGACAACGAGACACAATTCATCAGTGATCGAACGCGAAGATTTTATAAAGAAAAGACTCAAAGTTGCCAAGGGGAAGTGGGTGGAAGAATTGCCTTCTGTTCTATGGGCTAATCGTACGACACCTCGTACGTCCACAGGACAAACTCCCTTTTCCTTATGTGAAGTTGTGTTACCTATTGAGGCACGACTATCGACTTTAAGACATACGTCCGTTGAGCATAACTTGGTCGACCTAAGTTATGACCTCGACGCTTTAGAAGAGCTTAGAGAAGCTGCGCACATTCGCATGGCGGCACAGAAACAAGTGGTCGAGCGACATTTCAACAAAAATGTCCAGATCAAAGTTTTTCGAAAAGGTGATTACGTTCTACGTCGAGTATTTCAAAATACTCAAGAGGTCAATGCAGGTAAGCTTTCCATTAAATGGGAAGGTCCTTATCAAATCTCTAGCATCATGGGTAAGGGAGCTTATAAAATCCAAACCCTCGATGGTCGAGATATCCCACGAAGCTGGAATGCAGTTCATTTAAAGAGGTATTTCTCTTAAATTTCATATTTATTTCCTTCGATTATTTCTTAAGAAAGATTACTGACTTAAGCATCGGAGGGTCGTTGATCAAACCAACGACCACTTCATTAATGTTGTTTTTCGCAGGGACGCACGACTTATTTAAAACTCATATGATCACACGTATATGAACGATCGTAATTAACGACAAAGGTTAATTTCTGCATTTGATGTTCAATACTTAGAATCGAAAATCATTATTACAAACTACCTTTGGTTGATCTAGGACTTCAGTGGATTACTTTATAAATGGTGATGTGATTGGATGTCTGATGGTAGTTGGTCAAACCAACGACCACCCCACTAATGTTGTTTTTCGCAGGGACGCACGACTTAGTTAAAACCTTTATGTCGAGTAATACTCACACGATCGCAAGTATATGGTCAGTCGTAACCATTGATAGAAGTCAATCTTTTGCATTTGACGTTCGATATTTAGATTGCATTTGGTTGATCATAAACCTCAATCAAAGTCATTACAATGGATGATGGTATGGCTAAACATATGATATGCTATGACTATTTATCTTCTTCGATTACTCGACGTACAATAAAGTATAAACTTAAAGCAAAACAATAAGTGTCAATGGGCAAAATGAATTCTTTCATTAGTCGTTCAGAAGGTAATTATAAAAAGGAAACGACCATAGACGGCTGACCCCTAATAAAAGATTCAAAAGACAAAACTATTTCGAAGATCGAGAACAGCGACACCCCCGACAAGGGAGCATCCTTCGTCGCCTTGGTCGAGACTCCAAGTTCGACCTCAGCAACGGTGTCCTTCGTTAATGTCACCCCTGAAAGGGACGACAGAGTGGCATCGCCCGTCTTCTTGGGCGAATACTGAGGTTGCTTGCCTCGGACACGTCTCGGATCTACCCCCGTGGAGGGGGCAAATCTTTTCCTCGCTTTTTCTCTTCCCTAACGGGCGAGCTCCATTTGCTCGGCTCGTTTAGCGGCGGCCGACTTTAGAGCTGCGTCTTCTGAAAAAAGAGAGCAAGTTAAAAATACAAAGACGTACGACATACTCGAAATAGGTATGGTCAAGCGACTTACCAGTCATGTTTTCTTCTCTCTCTTCTTCCCTCTCCTTCTCTGCCTCTCTAAGAGAACCCTCGACAGACGTCACCTCAGCTACAAAAACAGCCTCGTCTCCTTCGTCGTTCGATCGAGGGGAAAATGAGCGATCAGTAATACTTATATCTAAGATTCTTTGAATCTTATCGAGAGAATCTTTCTTTGGCTTCACTCTGCTGAAGTCGATCACTGTCAAACAAAAAAAACGCACGACAAAAACGCAGAAAGACGTCAAAACAAACGCACGACAAAGCAAGAAAACCTACCCGACTCATTCCATCCGGACGATAGTCATTGGATGTCCTCGTCGCTCACAGATGCTACCTGGATGAAAACGTACTGGCGTTTCCAACCACGGTCGTTCACCGCGGTATTGTGCACCAGTACGGTATCCCCTTTCGTTCGAGGGAATAAACTATATCTGTGATAGTTATCTGCTCGAACACTATAAGCAGTTAGGAGGTCGTTCAAGTTAAACGGAGCCCCCCAGTCGGCTGTAAGACGATCGACCACCTGGACAATCCGCCAGAATTGAGGCATCAATTGTCCAGGCGTCAAGTCAAACGCATCCAAAAAAAACTCCCTGACTAAAGGACTAAATGGCCAGGAAAAACCTATCTTAAAAGGATACTCGTATAAAACACTGTATCCCATCGGAAATTCATCCGGCTTTAAATCCTCCGGCCTCACCAGATTGACCCCATCAGGAATCTTAGCTAATTTTTTGAAGTAATCTAAATGTTCATCTTCCTTAAACATGCTCACAGGTTCACTCGACATTTGGAAATCAGGAATATTCACCGTCGCTCGCCAATAACTAAGAAAATCCCAAGCTTTCCTAGGCTTTTTCGCTATGGATTTCTTATGCATAAATTGACACAGAAAGGAGAATTGAAAGTCGTACCTTAAATAGTGTTCTAAAAACCTCGAATTTAGAATGAAAATGATTCTCGTCACTCGGAAATCTCGTCGGAGATACGTATTCTTTAGTAGGACAAAACGTAAAAAAGGAATGGATTGTGGGCAATCCTTATTTATACTGAAAATCGGAAATCAAATCGTCAGGAAATCGAATCGCCAATTGACACGTGTCGTCCGTATCAGGCGAACCACTTAAGTGCATCCCTCGAATGCATGACACTTGTCTAAAATTAGATGTCTAACTGTTTATTTTGCAGGAAATGACGTCATTGTCCAGCTAGAAACAAACCAGTTCGGTTCTATTCGAACTACCCGCGTTTCTTTTATAATACGTGTCTTGATTTTAAAATTTAAATTTCAAAAAGTTGCCGCTTGAATTTTAAATTTGGGGGCAAACTGTTTGGGTAAAAATTCCAATAGTCTATTGTCGTACGACCAGAGACAACTGATGCCCTTCCTTTAAGGCGACCTCGACTAAGCAACCCAAAGACCCGCCTGGCAAGTTTTGTCGTACGACCTGGTTTCAGTTACTAATTTGCAACATACGTTATATTATGTTTTAATGCAGGATTCAAGGATATTTATGACTAAAGATTGTAACGGTAGACATCATCAATAACAAAAAGCATAACGGACGCCATCATCAATATCAGAAACGGTCATATGCATTCAAAGACTTGGAAAACGGAAAGATGGAGTATAAATATGGGGTTGATTCTCATACCTTAGGGGCTCACGAATTACAAGTTCACTCAGTTTCTCTCAAAGTCCACAAGGTTTATTGTTGTTTGTTACACGACGCATGACCAAAGTCTATTTACACACGACGCACGTCCGACTTTACTTTATCATATTGTTTTACATTGTATTACACTTGTAACACTTGTTGTAACACCCGTAAATTCTTAAGGTAAGTATTTTGTGGTCTTAAATGCATTTAATTCGCTTTTGTGAGATTATGTGTCCTTGTGTACGTCTTATTATCATGTTCAAATCTAAACGGCATATAATTAAGTTACTTTCGTTGATAGTTCAAACCTTGTGCTCGTTATCGTTTCGGTTAAGTTTTCGGGCTGTGTGGGTGACCAGCGATTGTGCCCGCGATTGTGCCTCTGGCACTATCGCGAAGGGCACTATCGCCAAAGAGGTACCGCGGGCTGGTGAAGGCCAGCGACTGTGCCACGCGATAGTGCCTTGGCACTATCGCGTAAGGCACTATCGCCCAAGTTGTACCGTGAGCAGGGGGAGCCTCGCGATTGTGACCCGCGATAGTGCCCTTGGCACTATCGCCGGGCACTATCGCCCGCGTGACCAGACTGCTGCTTTATAGGAATCAATGCCTCATTTCTCACTCATCACTTTACAAAAAAAAAAAAACGGGAGCTCTCTCTTTTAGGCGATTTTTGAAGATTTCAAGCACATACTCATTTATTTCTAGGGTTTGGGTTGTTGAGGGCATTAAGTGCTCATTCAAGCTTCTTTCAAGTGTTATCATTGAAGTATCATTCAAGATTCTCATCTCCTTGCATTCAAGTCTCTTCATCTTCAAAAGCTAGGGTTTCATCTTTTCTAGGTTTTGGGTTCAAAACCTAGATTGTGAGTTTACTAAACCTTTGTTAAAACTAGATACACATCATACTCTTCTATTTGTTACTTTATCTCTATATGCTCAATGTTTGGGGATTCCTTCACGAAAATAGTTGGGAAATGTATACATGTATATGGGTGATATGCCATGGATATTGTTATGTATCATTGTTTAAGACTTGTCTCATGGATATATGATGTGAGCATTTTGATATGTTAAGGGTATGTATAAAAGAGTATTATGACGATTCTATTTGGAGTACCATTTGGATGACGTGTTTATATGCATGATGATGTATGATTTACATTGGGTCTTTTGTTAGACATCATGAGGATAAGGTGGTAAAAATTATACCCGTAGTTGGTATTGAATTATATGGGTTGAAGTATACCTAAAGGACCCCCTTATATATGTTATGTGGACGAACCAAGTCAGTACACTAGGAGGATGTAGTCTTGGGCGCCACTGTGATGGTATGTGCCTAGACCTCCGCCATCCGGGGAATTTTCTTAGCGATAGTCTTCGGATGGGTCGGGCCTTTGGGGTGTTCCTTGTTAAGGGCATCAAGGTATATCGACTCTTGGGTGGGACTTGATTGGTGCTTTGGGTCTCCCCTAATGACTCCACATTTGTTGAACACTGGTTAACTGCTGATAAGAATTGTATTTGTTCCTGCATGCTTATTATTGTTCGACTCACTGGGCTTTTTGGCCTAACACTTGTTTGGTGTCGATGTGTATCTCAGGTTCTAGCGGCGGCGGTCTTAAGCAAGTTTAGTCGCTTTGGGGTGAGAGCTTGGAGAAGTGCACATGGACGCGTTATACTTTTGGATATAGACTTCTTGGGTCTATAGATGACAACCCTTTTTGTAATCTCTTTTCTAGTTGTAGAAATTATATTAGTTGGTTGTTGTTTATTGTCCGTTAAATTACAAATTGTGATTAAACAGGTTATTCGAATATATTCCCCACTTTTGGGAGGCTCTTGCTATGGCAATTTTTGGTATACCTCATGTCCGTTTTTCGGATTTTTGTTATCCCTATTTTTAGGGTGTTACACTTGTTCTAAAGGACGACGTCCCTGATTGACGTCCATAGTGCACGACGACTCACACTCGTCCGCGATTTTTACCCATTTTGGGGTTTTCCGCGTCACCAATTCTCTTGTCTCATTTACTTTATTTTTATTATAGTCGTATGATTATTGTTGTTACTTTTTTTGGTTGGATCAAGCTCCACATTTACCTTAAATTTTCCTTGTGAGATTTTTGACATAAACAGTCTTTATAAATTAAAATTATAATAGAAACTTTTTTTATATTTTTGAAGGGTATTTTCGTAATATTTCGTTGTGTACTTTTATATTTTTTTAAACTAAAATAATGACAGAATTTTGGGATGATAAAATCAATCAATCGATCTATTATGATTTATTATATGGTTCTATGGTTTTTATCCTTACATTTTTGGCATTTATAGTTTTATTTTTTATTTTTATTTTAATTATCTCTAAAATAAAAGAACACCTCAAAAGTAGCCAGGATCATTATTATTAGAGGAGTTAAAATGTTACGAATAATTATAGGAGATATTGTTTAATTATAATATTTTATTAATCTATATTTTTTATAATGTACTCGTGCAATGTAGCTAGATACATCACGATTTTAATGTTTTATTTTATTTTCTGTTTTTTGTCGATTTACATTACGATTTTGGATGGTTGTGAGAGAGCGATAATGATTTTTTTTATATAAATTTGTTTAATTTAGACTTAATAATATAATGTAATTTATTTTGGTTTAATAATATAATTTTTTTTATAAAATATTTTGTAAATTTTTTTAATTATATTTTAGATTTTTTATATTTAAAATATGCTGAGAGTTATTTTAGTGGAGTTAAAGTGAGAAATGATTTTAGGGGAGTTAAAATGGTTAGAGATAATGATTGAAAATTAATGAATAGCATTAAATGTAATACATATAGCTTTTATGACTGTTTTTAAGTAATTAACATTAAATAGCAGTACGTTAAGCTTTAAGACTTGTTTTTAAGAGTTTTTTATGTCATCTTTATAATATAGTATAGATTAATTTTAGTTTTATTTTATATTGTGGTATCACCATTTAAATCTTTTTGAGTCTTCCTCTAGTATTATATTGTAGGTTGACCCTGCAAGTATGAATGTAGTTATTGTATATGTGGATTTGAAACAACTAAAATTTGCATGAATTATTTGTATAATTTATAATACGAAAATCAAATGTTTATTGTTAATTAAACATTTCTATAATGTTTCATTATTGTCATACATGAATATTCATATATAGTATTATTCAGGACAAATTGTATTAAAATATAACCTTTTTTTTTCTAGTTCTTGTTTTAGGGAACTGACTTTTAAAAGCTCTATTTTGAAGAAATGTACATCCTTAATACAATCAAATGAACATATTGTAACTTTTTGGAAAAGAAACACATTATAACTCTATATACACAAAAAAAATTGAATTTTTTATTTAACTTTATTATTTTGGAATTAAAATATTTTGTCGTAGATATCAAAAGATGTCGATAACACCATATCTATATCTATACTATATTATAAAGCACAGATAAAAACCTCTTAAATACAAATTATTAGGCATAAGGTACTATCATTTTATGCAATATTTTAAAAATCTCTTAATTTACAAGTATCAAAGCACAATATATATATTACTACTGCAACCTTCTAACACCCATCAATTTGGTATGTGCAAGACCTTCCTTTTATGCAGATATTTCCATGTATCACTATTAATTAATATATTATATTACTATAATTTTGTTTTAATTATATTATTAAATATGTAATTGGTTATTTTTTCTAGATGTCATTAAAATATATAAGATAATCATTGAATTATAACAAAATACTTAATTTTTTTATATAAAAACATTTTATTATTAAGTCTAAATTAAACAAATTTATAAAAAAAAAACATTATCACTTTCTCAAAACCATCCAAAATTGTACTGTAAATCAACAAAAAAATAAAATAAAAAGATTAAAATCGTTATGTATCTCACTGCATTACGCGAGTATGCTTCTAATATTACAAAAAAGGGACAAAGATAGCAACAATAGAAGTTGAAATAATTATACCGACATATATAAAATATAAAATAAATATTATAAAAAACAATAAATCAAATAGTTTATGTTCTCATCTATCAAGGTGTGGATACTCACCAATATTAACATAAAATAAAACATATTGTGAAGCTTTTTATGACATGTCTAGTGCAGCTTTAAATAATTTTTGCCATAATTTGTGGGGTCAAAATGTAAAATATTTTGTTTTGTATGGGCAAAATGGGAATAGTGAAAAGTTAGCATACCATCCCTTATTGTCCTTTTTCTTTATATCTTTGATGTTTTTGTCACTTTGCCCCTTTTACTTTTCCCTTCTTATCTTATGGACAAATTAAAAATTAATTGCATATAGCAGGTTCATACGATATGTATCAGTTATTGAGTCTGATTTAAAATACATAGCAAATCTAGTTACTGATTCAACATTTATAAAAATAATACTAGGACAACAGTTAGAAACAAAAAAAACCCTGTTTGTAACTATGAATGTAAACACATTGGTGAATTTGTATATTAATGTATATTTAGTCTGATTTCCAACAGTTTATTATTTATCATTATTATATGTGTTAGAAGTGATCATAATAGTTTTATTGACATGCTCGAAAACATACATAATATATGTCTATTTAATAATTATGTTGTTCATTATAGGGCATGAGTTGTGTTGGTCGGGTTGAAGACATTTGGATAACCAAAATCAATGTTTGTAGTTTGAAAAATCTCAACTCAACTCAACTCAAACAAAACTACAACTCAACCTAAATCGTGTGAGTTAGTCGGATTGAAACTTTGGTACATTATTTTACAATCTAGATAAACGTTTGTGTTTAAATGAAGTAATATCAAAATGAAAATATACAAAAAATGATAAGAAACTAAAAAAAAAAGGTAGGAAGTTCATGCAAATAAGAAAATAAAGCTACTGTTGAAATTGTAATATAATTTTGAATATATTTAATTATGGGTTGGTCTAATGTGTAATGTACATATATTAATCAATGACTTAACAATCATGTTAAATCCATAATATAGAAAAGCATCGGGTTCATCAGGTTAGGTTGGGTTCAAATTACCCTAACCCAATTCTAACCCAATGAATGCGGTTTGGTCTAACTTTACATCAACTATGTGTCGGGTTACCTCATGTTGCATTTTTTTGGTTTGTTTTGGCCAAGTTGATCGGGTTTTTAGCACACTTAGTTCATTCCATTACCACTTTTCTAATCTCTATTTTCTTGAACGACATAGAGATACTGTTTTTTTTTTTAAGAAGTGAACTAAGAATCTTAATACTGTTAAACTCTAAACCATAATGGCCAGGAGACATGTTGTCTTAAGACAAGTTTAAGATAAAATTACCAAAAATGATATGGGTTATAATAGGTGAAAATTGGGTCGTCGAATCACATAAAAAAACCTACTTCTCATGCCACAAGCATAATTGTTTCAGTTGTAAAAGGTCTGAATCTAATTTAGAACCGGTTTAAAAATACTAAGGTGTCGTTTGTTTTTTAAGAGGTCTAAAGTCTGAAGTCTTATTTTAGTTATGATTAATAAGAGGTGGTGTGTAAAAAGGTCTGAACGATTCATACTTAGGTGCCATTAAGAGGTTTTAAAAAAAAAAAAAACAACCCCTAAATAAATATCAGGACTGAGACCATACTATTTAGGTCATTATTGCACACCTAATAACACATATGCAAAATCTCTGAACAGAAAATTTCAATTTACATGATTTACATCTAGTCCATGTTCTCATCTTATAAAATAAGTTAGAATTATACTGATAATTAATTCTTTATTACTAGAAGCATACTCGTGCAATGCAGCGAGATATATCACGATTTAATGTTTTATTTTATTTGTTTTTTTTTTGTCGATTTACAGTACGATTTTGGATGGTTTTGAGAAAATAATAATGTTTTTTTTATAAATTTGTTTAATTTAGACTTAATAATAAAATGTTTTTATATAAAAAAATTAAGTATTTTGTTATAATTCAATGATTATCTTATATATTTTAATGACATCTAGAAAAAATAACCAATTACATATTTAATAATATAACTAAAACAAATTTATAGTAATATAATATATTAATTAATAGTGATACATGGAAAAGTCTGCATAAAAGGAATGTCCTGCACATACCAAATTTGTGGGTGTTAAAAGTCTGCAGTAGTAATATGTATCTTGTGCTTTGATATTTGTAAATTAAGATATTTTTAAAATATTGCATAAAATGATGATATCTTGTGCCTAATAATTTGTATTTAAGATTTTTTTTATCTCTGCTTTATAATATAACTAGTGTTGGGTCCGTGCATTGCACGGGAGGATAAATTTTTTGTTGGAATATTGAACCGAGTTAAAATGAAACGTAATTTCTCTGTTAACAGTTAATAAAATACAATGTGAAAAACGAATGTATTTTCATAAGTGGTTAATTTGCATATATTCTTAATCGTTTGTTGTTATGAGTTTGTGCAATAATATTGGTAATAGTTTTGTATTATATTATTTAAAACTCAAACGACATGTCTCACAACATATAACTATTATTGAAATAATTATAAATATGAACATATGTTTTTACAGATTTTGCAATTTTTCTGAAACCTCCTCGACAACACTTGACAATCACTTTGAACGTATAAATCTGTAGATTAATTAACAACATTCAACCCACATCAAATATGACAAAGAAAATATATTATTTTTATCTTTTGTAACCGGTAACTCAACTGATATAGTTCAAATTCACTCAGTACCACTTGAAAATTTATCTGACTATTGACTTCAAGATCTCATAGTATTAGTCGATAAAAATAAAGATATGTATATATATCTTATTCCCCTACTTCGAAAAATATGATTGTGGATTTTGAAAAATATAAACAAATCCTCAGTAAATAAAATAAAATATAAAAAATTAGTTTTTCAAATAAACAAAAATATAGTGGAATACCTTTTGTTCAGTTGCAGGTTCCGCCATTGACACCCGACTGTTCGTCTTCTTCTTGTACTCGGATTATACATAGAGAAGCTATATATATTTATAGTGAATGTAGAGAATATTTTAAAATCTTTTATTTTTATTTTCGATTTTACATTTAAATGTAAATATATTAAAAACTAGAAATGTACTCGCGCAATGCAGCTAGATACATCACGATTTTAATGTTTCATTTTATTTTCTGTTTTTTGTCGATTTACATTACGATTTTGAATGGTTGTGAGAGAGTGATAATGATTTTTTTATATAAATTTGTTTAATTTAGACTTAATAATATAATGTAATTTATTTTGGTTTAATAATATACTTTTTTTTATAAAATATTTTGTAATATTTTTTAATTATATTTTAAATTTTTTATATCTAAAATATGCTGAGATTTATTTTAGGTGAGTTAAAGTGGAAAATGATTTTAGAAAAGTTAAAATTGTTAGAGATAATAATTGAAAATTAATGAATAGCATTAAATGTAGTACATACAACTTTTATGCTTGTTTTTTTTAAGTAATTTAACATTAAATAACGGTACATTAAGCTTTAAAACTTGTTTTTAAGATTTTTTATGCCATCTTTATAATATAGTATAGATATAGATAGATATAGATATGGAAGTATATTTTTATATATACATCGTTTCTATTTTATTTTCTTTACACTTGATTAATTTGAAAAGTATTGGGGAATATTTTTATTTTAAAAATACGATAATTTATTACTGTATCTCGTTATTTTTTATTTTTAATTTATATCAATCTTGTTTTTTCTTTTTTAATGCTTTTGAAAAAAAAAATACGTGTAGATTTTATATTAGCAAAAGAAAAAATACGTGTAGATTTTATATTATGCTAATATAAAATACGTGTAAATTTTATAAAATAAAATAGATTTTATATTAGCAAAAAAAAAAACACGGAAGAAAAAATAGTTTATATTACATCTCATTATGTAAAAAAAATTTATAAAATAAAATATGGAAAAAAAATTATAAATTAAAATATGGAAAAGTCATTGTGATATGTAATATAAAAAAATACGGAAGATTTTTTTTTTATATTACATCTCATTAATATAGATTTAAATATAAAATCTACATTTAAAATAGATTATGCTAATATAAAATCTATTTTATAAAATCCTCCACCAAAAAAACAAATATTTATATTAATAAATGAGTATATATTCCACAAATAGATGATTATGTAAGATACTGTGCTTGGAAAGGTTGTACCAAATGTATTAAGAAATTGTAAATTAAGTAATTGATTTTAATTAGTTGTATCTTGTGCTTAAAATGTTGTAATTAAGAGTTTTTTTATGTCGTTTTTATAATATACTAGAAGTGTACTCGCGCAGTGCCGCTAGATACATCACGATTTTATGTTTCATTTTATTTTATATTTTTTGTCGATTTACATTACGATTTTGGTTGGTTATGAGAGAGCGATAATGATTTTTTTATATAAATTTGTTTAATTTAGACTTAATAATATAATATAATTTATTTTGGTTTAATAATATATTTTTTTATAAAATATTTTGTTAGATTTTTTTAATTATATTTTATATTGTTATATTTAAAATTTGATTTTTATTCTATATTTAATTATGCTGAGAGTTATTTTAGGGGAGTTAAAATGGAAAATGATTTTAAGAGAGTTAAAATGGTTAGAGATAATAGTTGAAAATTAATAAATAGCATTAGATGTAGTATATACAGCTTTAATGGTTGTTTTTTAAGTAATTAGTATTAAATAACGGTACATTAAGCTTTAAAACTTGTTTTTAAGAGTTTTTTATGTTATCTTTATAATATAGTATAGATTATAGATTATAGATAACACATTTTTTAGATAAACACTGTTTGTATAGTATAGTTTTTTGTATCATTTTTACAACTTTATAGTATTTTTCATTTTGAAGTTTTGTTATTCTTGTTTTTATTCTTAAATTGAGTAGGATTCTATAGTTTTTTAGTTGGCTAATCAACTTAACTTCTAACAATTTTATATAAGTTTTTACAAAGTAAAAAAAAAATATAAATAAGTTGGTGAATATGAATAGGAGTAATAGTTTTAAACAAAGTCATATATATAGTTATATATACAACTTAAACGATTTTCACGCCGACCTTCTATTGTAGACTAACTTTTTTTTTTATATATTTGTTTTATTTATTTATTTAAATAATAAGATTTAAGTAGACTATCCGAAACGCAAATGCAATTGATTTATTTCACTCGAAAGTAAAGTTTTATTTATTGTAATTAGTTACAGAATCATAGTTGATTAGTTGAGTTTGATTCAAAAAATTTGAAGACAAACAAAATTGATGATGTTCACAAATCTATGTAAAATTGAACCAAATCCAACTACAATGGATTTGGTGAGGAATTAATTTAGATTATATTACTCTTCATTATAGGATAAATTCATAACGAAATTGATACATAGTTTTAGTAAAGTGTAATTATTACATTTTTTAAATAATTAAATAACATTTTTATCCTTAATAATATAGAGATAAACTTTATTTATCTCTCTTAATGGATAAATTTGTCTGTATAAATTAATCTATTTGAATAAACTAAAACTTCCCTTTAAAAACTTATCAAATAAGACATTTTTCATATTATCTGTACTATATTATAAAACATTTATAAAAACTCTTAAAAACAATTGTTAAAGTTTAATATACCGCTATTTAATGTCAATTACTTAAAACATCTTAAAAACAACCATTAAAACTTTATGTACTACATTTAATGTTATTTATTAACTTTCAATCCTTATCTCGAACCACTTTAAGACATCGTTTGACAAAAATAAGTTAGCTTATAAGCTAGCTTATTTTCTGGGTACATGTTTGGATGGACATAAACTAACTTATAAGCTACTTTTTTGATAAAATACTTGGAGTAGTTTATGAGGAGTTTTTTTGTGATTATTCCAATTATGCCCTCATTAATATCCATTATTTTAATTGATTATTTTTTCTATATATTTTTTGGTAATTTTACATACTTACCAGCTACTTATCAGTCATCAACTAATTTATCAGCTAGTTTGCCAAACATAATCTAACTTTCTAAAATCGCTACCCACTTCAACTCCTCTAAATTCACTCCCCCTACACAATTAAATACAAAATAAAAATCAAATTTTAAATATAAAAAATCTAAAATATAATTAAGAAAATGTAACAAAATATTTAATTTTATTTTATAAAAAAAATTATATTATTAAAACTAAAATAAATAAAATTATTATTAAAATATTGAAGAAACTTTTAAAAACAAATTTTTATGTATTAAGTACTGTTTATTGATACACATTACTTAAAATTCAAGATACAAGTCATGATGCATGAGTATAAATTTCTAAAACTATATGTTTGAATTCATAACTAACTGATAAATATAATTAAAACAGAATAAATATCTCAATTTAAATATAAAGAATTTAAAATATATAAGATAATCATTGAATTCTAACAAAATACTTAATTTTTTATATAAAAACATTATATTATTAAGCCTAAATTAAACATATTTATAAAAAAAACCATTATCACTCTCTCAAAACAATCCAAAATTCGTACCGTAAACCCCTCAAAAACAAAAAATAAAAAGAAACATTAAAATCATGATTTATCTCGCTGCATTACACGAGTACATTCTAGTTAAACTATAAAAATATCAATATATAGCTAACCAAATAAAATATGTGTAACCGTTTAATTCTTTAATCTCCTAACCATTGCTCATAATTTTATTATATTTTGACCGAAATAAATTGGGAAATTGGCACAAATAGACATATTACACCTCCAATTTTACCTTCTAACCATGTCTCTCCTGTATTTGCAGATTTGACCCTAGGTCCGCAATGGATGACCTAGGTCTGATTGTGGACTTGCATTAATGTTTGTTATAGAGATGACACGTGTTGGGATATTGCGGATTGCGTACCTAGGTGACCCGACCCATTGCGGACCTGCCGCAATCCGCGATTTTTTTTTACTTTTAGCTGTCCTCCATTATGGACCTAGGGCCAAATATGTAAATATAGGAGAGACATTGCTAGGAAGTGTAATATGGCTATTTGTGACAATTTTTCAAAGAAATTTATGTCAAAGAACATATATAAAATCATGTTCAATAAATCCACCTTTACCATTATGGCGTAAAATCAGTGCTACTAAATTTCTATGCTATAATAATCCACTCTCTTTCTCATTTTCCGCAATTATGGCGTAAATTTCCAAAAACAAAAAGACCAAAAGCCACTTCAAGAAGAATTCCCTTTGATCTTTTTCAAACCAGATTGAAGAATCAATTCACGACCCAATTAAAATCATCACGATTCTTGATCTGGGTTTGATCTAGATTTCCACCATAAACCTCGAATCCCATCTTTATGGATTCACTTTCTTGAAATCACCGTCACAAAATGGGTTGTGTGACATCGAAACAAACAGTCTCAGTGACGCCGGCGGCGGATCATTCCGGCGCTTTTCCCGACAATGCGGCGGCGGGTTCTTGTCGGAGTACAGATGAAAACGGTGGCGATGTGGTGGCGCAATTGGAGAACTACAAGAATAGCATGAAGAAAAAAAAGAAGAATACAAGGAGTGAGTCAGGACTGAGTTGGACCGAGTTGGGTGAGTCAGGACGGACGAGTTTGACCACCGCCGGCGGCGGCGAGTCGTTGAGTTTTAGGTTGGGTGATTTGAATCGGTGTGTTGAAGTTGAGCAAGTTGCTGCCGGCTGGCCGGCGTGGCTGAGTGCGGTCGCCGGTGAAGCCATTTATGGTTGGGTGCCTCTTAGAGCTGAATCTTTCGAGAAATTAGAAAAGGTTAGTCAATTTGTTCATCATTTTACACACACAAACACGTTCACTGTGTGTTTCCATTACTATTGATGTTCATATTTTTCGTCTTTGTTTGAATTAGTTTTGATCATATTATGATTTAGGGTTTAGTTTTAGGTATATTCATTATGAATAAGTCATGAAACTTTAGGTATATTCATTATGAATAAGCTCATGAAAATTTAGTATATTCATTACGAATAATTCATGAATAGTTGGTTGTCACGTTTGTTAGAATATTTACGGTTGCCACTTGCCGGTACAACAAATTTGACTTTATAGCACACTAAATATGTCTAAATGTCCTAAAAGTTGTTTTATATGACATAGGTTTATAGAACCAAGTAATTGTGCGTGTTTTGTAAAAGTGTTCCATTAGAATGTATTTGTGCTTCCTAACAAGTTTTTAGGACATTTTTGAAATAAAACGTCGTATTACTCATTTTATATGATATTATTTGAAAATTTGTTATTAAGAAGATGTATTCATAGAACACTTAGAAAAACTAATAGGACGCATTATTCTAAAACTGTTCTAAAAATGTCCTATCAACTTATTACAACATTTTTATATATGACGTACAATTGTTTGTTCTTATAAATGTAAGTATATGCAAGTATATAAAGCAATTTGTTAGGTTATTTAGACATATTTGACGTCCTATAAAGCCGGTTTTGTTGTTTTTGCTACATGAACTTTCCCCTTGCTAAATGAAGGTGCATAGAACGTTTGTCGGTGCCCGTTGGCTAATGGCTAAGATATTGAATTTACGTATATAGGTCGGGCAAGGTACGTATAGCAGCGTTTTTCGTGCTCGTGACCTAGAAGCCGGGAGGATAGTTGCATTAAAGAAGGTGCGGTTTGACAATTTCGAACCTGAAAGTGTTCGGTTTATGGCTCGTGAAATAGTGATTCTCCGTAGACTTAACCATCCTAATATCATGAAACTAGACGGGATAATTACCTCGCGGTTGTCGTGTAGCATATACCTTGTTTTCGAGTACATGGAACACGATATTTCCGGACTCTTATCGTCCCCCGACATCAAATTCACCGAATCCCAGGTTTGTGACTAGTAAAGTTTGCATTTTTATTAAGGCAAAATGCATGAAAATGCAACGAAGCTTGCCTCGAAGAATTTTTTTTGTTTGTTTTTTTGAATCCATGTAACAAAGTTTCAAAATTTCCTATTTTGTACCCAATTTGACCCGTAAACCTGTTGATCTTGTAACATTTGATGACGTGAATGCCAAGTTTATTGTCCACTTTGCCGTAACCCTTCCGTAAACGGATATCCATGTCATCAAATTTCACAAGATCAACAGGTTATACCGGTCAAAATGGATACAACTTAGAAAAATTTGAAACTTTGTTACATTGATTGAGAAAAAAAATATTGGTTACACTAAATAGGAGCAAAACCAAACTTTGTTACATTTTGCCGTTTTTACCATATAATTTAATGTTAGTTCGAGATTGTTTGAAGATCATCCCGGGATTTATATGAAACAGATTAAATGCTACATGAAGCAGTTGTTATCGGGGCTTGATCATTGTCATTCACGGGGAGTAATGCATCGAGATATCAAAGGGGCAAATCTTTTGGTAAATAACGAAGGTGTTATGAAGATCGGTGATTTCGGGTTGGCGAATTTCTGTAATGTGGCTCGGGATAGGGATAGGCGACCGTTGACCAGTAAAGTTGTTACGTTATGGTACCGGCCTCCTGAACTTTTATTGGGAGCTACGGATTATGAAGCTTCGGTGGATCTATGGAGTATTGGGTGTGTATTTGCAGAGCTTCTTCGTGGTGTGCCGGTTCTTCAGGGTCGAACCGAGGTAAAAAGAGTTTGACTTTTGGAAGTCAAATGGATCGGTTCTTGACTTGCAAATTTACGAGCGATCTTTGACTTTCGAAAGGGGATCATCGATAGATTAGTTTATCTGTAGAAGACTAGAACCAGTGTTGACCTCCAAAAGTCAAACGGATGGTTTTTCGATTTCGAAGTTCATAAGCGTTTTTTGATTTTTGAAAGAAAGAATCGATACCCATGTTAAATTATACAAATCAATGCTACATTAAAAACCTCGTGTTTCAAAACTTGCTGATTTCGTATCAATCTCAAGCTCGGAAAGTACTACATTTGACTTTCAAAAGTCAAACATATGGTTTTTCGGTTTCCAAATTCGTAAGCATTCTTTGGTTTTTAAAAAGAAAGAGTCAAGACCCATGTTAAAATCATACGAGTCAACGCTACAATAAAAACATCGTGTTTCAGAAGTTGCGGAATTCGTATCAATTCTCAACTTTGAAAAGTACTACATTGACTTCCAAAAGTCAAAGTTAGACCTTTTTCGCGTGACAAGTGCTTTTTTAAATCCATGGCCTTCTGGCAGGTTTCTAGGCATTCTTGTATAAATTGGAAGGTGACATTCTTCTGTTAAACAGTAACATTCTCAAACCTGTCAGAAGGTTGTTTAACAAAAGGACCCTTTTTGGTGCCCATTTCCAGAAATGGGAAGGGGAAGATGTATTGTAGAATGTTATTGAATTGTCTTTCCTTTGTACTGTGAATTCAGGTGGAACAAATGCACAAAATCTTTAAGCTTTGTGGATCACCGTGTGATGATTACTGGAAAAAGTCGAAACTTCCGCACGCCACATTGTTTAAACCGCATCTTCCCTACGAAAGCCGTCTATCGGAAACCTTTAACGATCTACCGAAGAACGCAGTAGATCTTATCGAAACTTTGTTGTCCGTCGAACCATATAAGCGCGGGACCGCTTCCTCAGCTCTTGCATCGGAGGTAACTTTCATCCCTGTCATCAACTTTTGGAATTCTCGTATGAAAACCGAACGATTTTGATCATATATATGGTATTACAGTATTTCACAACAAAGCCGTATGCGTGTGAGCCATCGAGCTTGCCAAAATACCCTCCAAACAAAGAGATCAATGCAAAGCATCGCGAAGACTCAAGAAGGTAAATCTTTTCCCCCGGATTGTTTGGAGTTCCACATCGGCTATAATTGGACCATTTCTCGTTTTTGGAGAGTAATCTAATGGGGTTTCACATATTCTTACATGGTATCAGAGCCAGGTTTACTACTCTTGGGACTCGACTCTCTGGGGCAATCTGGGAGTGTTGGAGTCCCATATCGGCTAGATTTGGACCATTTCTCCCCCCATATATGTTGGAACCTTTTCTCATCAAATGGTTCTTTTGGAGAGTAATCTAATGGGGTTTCACATATTCTGACATGGTATCAGAGCCAGGTTTACCACTGTAGGGACTCGACACTCTAGACAATTTGTGTCCGTCCAGCCTCTGTTAGAGTCCCACGCCGACATGACTTGGACCATTTTTCTTCTATATATGTTGGAACCTTCCTTATCTCTTTAAGGGCTCTTTTGGGAGTAATCTGATGGGATTTCACGTATTTGATCATGTCACATGAACCGTTGATTGGTCTATATCTTGGTTTTTGTTTGTTAATGCTTGTGTGACTTCCACAGATGGTTCCAAAGCTGATTTCTTTTCGAAAACGTTGACCACACTTCATGCCTTTTTTCAGGAAGAGACCTGCTGGAAGAACTCGAGGGCCTGAAATGTCACGAAGATTAAATAAAAACCCGAATAGCGTGTGTAAATTGGCGCATGAGGTCTCTCTCTCTCTCTCTCTATATATACATGTATATATATAAATATATATGCACAAGCATACCATAACAAAATTGGCTTTATAGGACGCCAAATATGTCTAAGGGGTTGTTTGTTTTTTTTAAAAAGCCTCTTAATGGCTCTTAAATCTGAATCGTTCAGACATTTTTACACACCACCTCTTATTAATTATAACTAAAATAAGACTTCAGACCTCTTAAAAAACAAACGGCACCTAAATGTCTTAATTGACTACATTATTGGACTTAAGTTTATAGGAACAAACAACAATTGTGTGTTGTATGTAAAAGTGTTACAATAAGTTGATAACACACTTTTGAGAAATGTCCTAACTCCTATGAGCCCATTTTTTTTTTACAAGACACTTGTTTTTATAAAGAGATTTTTTCAAATAATGTCATAGAAAGACTAGTAGGACGCTTTATTTCAAAAGTCATAAAAATTTGTTAGGACGCCCAAAAACTTGTTATAACATCTTTACACAAGAGATATTTCGGTCCTATAAACTTAAGTCATATAAAGCAGTCTATTAGGACATTTAGACGTATTTGATGTCCTACAAAGCCGATTTTATCGTAGTGCACACACACATGCATGCCCACATATATGTTTATATTCTTATCGAGGAATGGCTATTTGAACAGAATTTGCCAGCCAGAACCGAAGGTGGGCGCAAAATCGTTGAAACTAGTTTAGATCATAAAAAAGACAACGATGTAATCTTAGGTTTTGAGCCGCGAAAGCCGTTTGTAAACACAATAGACCGTGCGTCTCAAGGAGATGTTCCGTTTTCGGGTCCGTTACAAGTTTCAGGATCAAGTGGTTTTGCGTGGGCAAGAAGGCGATTCGATGATTCTTCGAGTACAAGATCACGCAGCAGGTCGAGTTCAAAAAGTCTTGTATCCGAGCCTTCGGTTACATTACATTCAAGAGAGCCAAAATATAGCGAAAAGATTGAACGAACCTCTTCCAGAGGCCATGATTCCAAAGTTAAGAACTGGAGCCATCTAGAGCTCGATGGTCGGTCGGATGGTTACCCCTCTCAAGATTCGTCGATCGTACTTTTCAAGAAAATCGATCTTGTAAGTTCGTTTTTGTGTTTCACGCAAATCCCATGAAGGGTTTCGTTTGTTTCTGTGTTTTTGGCACAAAAGTTTTGAACTTTTGAAGTTGTTGATACAGATTTATGAGAATCAAGAAGAGAAGGTTGAGTTTTCGGGTCCTTTGTTAACTCAATCGCACCAAATCGATGAGCTTTTAGAGAGGCATGAACGCCAAGTTCGCCAGGTGGTTCGAAGATCGTGGTTCCAAAGAGGTAGGAACTCTATTTTTGCTATGTTTGGCGAACTAGCCGGTAAACTTGTTGATTAGCTAGCTGTTGGCTGATAAACTAACTGTTAGTTGATTAGCTAGCTGGGCTGATAAACTAGCTTATAAACTAGTAAAGTTTGACAAAAACTAACTAATAAGCTAAATTATAACGTAAAATGACCTAAAAATACCTTTAAGGGTATGATTGGTAAAAAAAGTGGAAAAGGCCTTGAAACGCTAGCTAATGGATAACCAAACAGGGTTTCAGGTTTCTCAATAAGCTGAAAAAGTAAACTAACTTATGGTTGCCAAACATGCAATTTGATTATGTTATTTTAAGGGCTGTGTAATGCAGTAACAATAGACAACGTAAACGTATGATTCTCTTTTGTAAAAAACTGAAAATTATCGCCAGAAAATCGATTTGTCCCACTCATGATTCCCGAAAATCTTTGTTTTTCAGATAGGAAGAATGGCTGATGAACACAAAATCTTCTTGAATTAAATGACTCGATTCTTGAAGATCGATGAAATCTTGAAGAACAATTTCGACAGTTGAAGAGACCAAATCGCTGAGAGTTCATGATCAAACGAAGTTGTTTGGTCGTAGGGTTCTCCGATCATCGATCATCTTCCTCGCTTTTGGACCTCCATTGTTAGTTAGAGTTAGAGTTATTCTTTTTTAAGTTCATTTTATTTGTTATATATATATCATAGAGGTGATTGAATATGAATGTACAGCTACAGAAAATTTGAATGAATTTGAATGGTTTTAAGTGTCAAATTAAATAGAATAAACTGCTCAAGGTTTCACAAGTCTTTGCCTTTATCGATCTCTGTTTTTTTGCCCTCGAGACATATTACTAATTATTTTAAAAAATCGACGAGTTCATGATTTCGTAAATAGCTCGACAAAATAACAAAGAACGTTAATTATTATGAACTTATTAATATCGTGCGACAAGTAAACATTTAGTCGGATGTTTTAGGATGTTTAAACACTCGTAAATCTGTCTCATGAGATAATTCATATAATTCGATATTGGTTATTATTATTATTATTTAATGTGGCCACGACTTTGAAATCGACATGGACAAAGGCGGTTCTTTTTTCTTTTTGTTAACCATGGATGTCTGGTTTGCTTGCATGCACCTCGACTAATCTCAAGAGTCCTGAAGAACAGCCAGAAAAATCGCAAATAACCGGTAACCTATTAGCAGTTTAATGAACATAATGTGGTTCAGAGTTTATTCAGTCAATTATATATATGACTGTTTAGTAGTGGCTTAGGGGTTGTTTGACAGTTGCTGAATGGTTTGGTATTGAATGATTAAGTGACCAGAATGATTAAGAGACTCGTATGATATAATGCAAGATGAAATATAGTTGTTTGGTAATTGTTCATAATAAAATTAGAGCGCTGAATGGGTAAGGGAAACCCAAGATATAAAATCATTAAGAGGGTTTTAGAACCATTAAGAGACATATTTTTTTTGCCAAACAAGATTCATCTCTTAGCAATTCAGATGTTGCCTCTTAATAGAACTATTAAGAGGTAAACAAACAACCCCTTAATGATATATAAAGTGACTTGTTAAGTAAGATTAGATTTTAGGGAGAATCTTTATGCAGAAAAACAAGTTTTTTCTAAACCCGACTCTCCCATTGAAAAACATGTTCCTTCCATCTATAAAACAAACACTCTCAAACAAAAACCTTTCGAGTCTATATAGACAGGTTAATCCACATAAACAACTTTTTTTTTCAGTATTTAATGAAAAACCAACCACACAACCTAAATATTATTTCTAACAGCTGATGGCAATCTCATAATAAGTTTTGTTTTACTCACTTTAATGCAATAAAGGAATGTTAGATTTTTGGAAGGTTCAAGATAAATGTTGTACATAGATAAAGACAAAATCCATCATGGCAAATAATGTAGTTTTTATATATTCCATTTTTTCTCAAAACAAATGTATGCAACTATGCAGTACAAATGGTATACAATTTTATATATTTATAATAATTACACTTTTTTGTTAACTAGATGACAAATTTACCTTTAATTAAATTTTCTTTTTGCAGAACTTTTAAAGATTTATACATTAATTAAGAGTAAATTTGAGAATTTAATTATTTAATTTTGAAATTAGACACTTATTTTGGAACGAAAGGAGTAGTTAAAAGACAGTTATATGTCTATATGAAGCTTCGATTCATATGGTCAATAATTCAATGTTAGTTTCATATTTACTTTAGAAGATTTCGGTAACCATGATTGTTTTATTAGAGCATCTCAAACAACATTGCTAAAATAGAAAAAAAAGTAAGTTTTTGTTTCTCTAAACTTCTCCAACAGCTTTGCTATCTTGTTTGGCTATAATAGAAAAAACTTAAAAAATTTTCAAGTTTAGAGAATTCTCTAAAAAATTGATGGTAGGAGAGAGAAATGATTTTTTATTCAATCTCACCAATGAGATTTAATTATTATCATTTTACATTAAGTTTTTTTTAAAGTGTATTGGAATGATAAATTAGAGAATATAATAATAATATAAGTTGTTTTAAAATTTCTAAAATAACAAATTTGTTGAAGTTGAATGTAATACTTTTTAGAGATTTTCACTTTTGGTTCTCTATTTTAGATAAATTATAGGAAAGCTATTGGAGATGCTCTTAGGATTATAAAAAAAAGCCGATCATGAGTTAGAAAGACATAATCATTTTCCCTTTTCGATAAATAATGTATTCTCTCTCTTCTTTACTCTATAGTTGACCACAAGCTGTTCATAGGGGTAAAATGGTCAAAATCACTATTTTCTCAAAATATTATAACCATTTACTTTAAGATTTGTAATTGTGATGATCAATTTCCTTGTACACACAAAATATAATTGTTGTATGGTGTGATTGTTAATCAGAGCTGATATCTTACGATCATAATTTACCAAATGATTAGTCTAGGTTAGGACACCCATCTCATTTTATTTTTATATATAAAGTGCTTTCTTGTTTTTATTAGGATATTTAATCCAGAAAAAACATTAAACTAAAAAACAAAAAGTTGACTTTAATGTATATGAATTGATAGTTTATTTAATAACAAAATTTTTATTTAATATTTAAAAAATAAAATAATAATATGAAGAACAAAACAAACGAAATAGAAAAAAGCTGATTGATCACTGTTCCCTTCTCCTTTCTTCCTCGCATAATCTCCTTTGAGTTTCTTCTGAGAAATCAAACAAATTTCCAATTCCAGTGACGAATTCCCAAATTCAATTGCATTTTTCCTTACTCCTTCACTCCAAAAATTTCCCCAAAATCATCAAATTTCATATACATATAGTTGTTATATGGTGATGGTTCGATCGCCATTTTTGTTACCAATGATTATTGTCCAGAAACCCTAATCAATCCTGCTGTCACTAAACACATTAAATTCTATCCCCAACCTGAATTACGTTTTTCATAATAACCCCAACCACCTTAATCAAAACCCTCATTGAAGTTTGGATTGAACAATTTACGTGATCACATTCATCAAATTGGTTGTTTGGGTGTAAATTGGGAACCAAAATTGGAGAATTGCGAGATCGGATTTCCATATGACATGGTCAACATTTTTGGACAGACGAAATTGGGGAGATAGGGAATCAACATTTGGGATCCGGTTGGGAAGGTAACAGCGCCATTAAATGGCGCTGTTCAGACGCTTCTTTTATCGTAAGCCGCCGGATCGCCTCCTTGAGATCTCCGAGAGGGTTTTCGGTACGTAACATGCACAATTTCTCCTCCAATTTTTCACTTGAGTTTTTGTAAAAATAACAATTCGCATGTCCAATTGTGAAATTTTGAGTTTCAAAAGCTCAGGAATGATCGTAATTCTTTATGTTGGTTTGGTTTCTCTCTGGTTATATTTGTGCAGTTCCTGTAGGGTTTTTTTTTCTTCAATCGGATTTAGGAAGCTACATTTTCTGAATTACTTAAGTTCAGCTAGCAATTAAGCTGTCAATTGTTTGTTATGAAGTTGTTTAGTTGTAAGGATGCAACAAGAGTAGATAGATTACTATATTCATTTCCAGGTTTCAATTTTGGCAGCAAGGGCTTGTTTTTTGCTGTAACATTTTGAGGTATTTACTAAGTGAAATGGTGTAGCATGAGACATTCAGATATTTGAGTAATGATGCTGTATTCTGGTTGGCCTGAGCTCAGGTTTTTATTGTTTGATGTTTCAATTTGCAAAATGAGAATGCAACCTCATATAGACCACATTATGCTAGGGCTAGCTAGCTTTATGTAGATGAGGCTGATAAGGAATGTGGTATATGAAAAATCAGGAGTCCTAAACCTGTGAAATGATATTCCCTGATTGTTCGCATTGGATCTCAGGTTTTTCTATTGCACTCCCTAAATAGGGTTCCGGGACTATACCTATTTACTATTCATACTAGGTAGGAAAATCGAAACGACCAACGACTTGTCTAAAAGAATCTATCTCACCACGCTCCCCTACTCCTATAACTAATTACGTTACGAACACTGAACAAACTTGGTTGATGAACATAGTTCTGGTCTCGTGTTTGGAGACCTTCGTAAGAAAAACTGAACCTTCATGATTTGGTTCAGAATTGGCAGTTTCTGATTCTAGCTTCATTTATGCAACATTGGAAGCACCGCATATGTTGGGATTTTTCTAATGGAATTGAAGTAGGTATTTTAATTAATGCAGCTCTAGAATGGGTAAGATTATCCCGGCTTGCACTAGCTGCTGATATAACCCGAGTCTTGGTGGACATTAGGTAGCTAGAAATGGGTAAATAGATTTTTCAGTTTTGTTTTACTTTTTGAGGTTTCCTTTTCCGTAAAAGTTAGAATGATTTCTTACCAACATTTTTATATTTGGAAATCATTATGTGGGAAAAGGATATAATCTGATCTTGCAGGACTAGATACTTATTGACTGGTTTTGGTTGGCATTTCTAGTGTTATTTTATACTCTACGTAACCATGTCAATGAAGATTGTGATAAGTTGACCAATGATCTCAACATTTACCCACCCATCTTAATTTCATAATTCTTATTTAGTAGCAACTTAGCAAACTTTTTTCTTTCGCACACACTTTTCAGTTTTCACTGCTCTTCTCTTTGGGGTAGACGACAAGTCTGCCTACATCCCACTCCGACCCCACCTTCCAGTGGGATACCAAACTCGTTTGGTTTAGTTTAGTTTTATTTAGTAGCAAGTTCCTGGATGGGTTTATGGAGAAACGATATTGGTCTTTATCATCTAATATCAATTTCTTTCCACCCTTTTGTTTTGCAGTCTTCGATTGCTGCTTCTCGTCTGATGTACTGGAAGGAGATGCATACAAGACCTACATGGGTGGCATTGTAGCTCAGCTCCAAGACTACTATCCTGAATCTTCTTTCATGGTTTTTAATGTTAAAGAAGGCGGTGAGAAAAGGACCCAAATTTCTGATTTATTGCCCCAACATGCTATTACAGTCATGGAGTACCCTTGGCAATATGAAGGGTGTCCGATGCTACCATTGGAGATGATCAATAACTTTTTACGATCAAGTGAGAGCTGGCTGTCAATGTCGGGAAATCGGAATGTGCTGTTGATGCACTGTGAAAGAGGAGGGTGGCCTGTGCTCGCTTTTATGCTTGCTGGGCTTCTTTTGTTTCGAAAGCATTATACTGGTGAGCAAAAGACTCTTGAAATGGTATACAAACAAGCTCCTAGGGAGCTTCTTCATCTTTTGTCTCCTTTAAATCCTCAGCCTTCCCAGTTGAGGTATCTTCAGTATATCACCAAGAGAAATTTGGGCTATGATTGGCCACCCGCGGAGTCACCTCTAGCCTTGGATTGTGTCATACTTCGAGTCCTTCCCTTAATTGGTGGAAAGGGTTGTCGACCTATAATCAATGTATATGGTCAGGATCCATTATCAACAGCCGCCAATAGAAGTTGTCAGCTTTTATTTTCCACCTTAAGAACCAAGAAGCATCCTCGCTATTATCAACAGGTAAACTTATTCGGCTCCAGGTTTATGAGTTGTAAGGAAACACAAGTTGCTCTGTAATATAATCTTATAGCTTACGATTGCAGGACGAATGTCAGCTGGCGAAAATAGATATTCATTTCCGTGTTCAAGGGGATGTTGTTCTTGAATGCATTCATTTGGATGATGATCATGTAAAGGAGGAGAAGTTGTTCAGAGTAGTGTTCCACACGGCATTTATCCGAGGCAATGTACTGATGTTGGGACGTGATGAAGTTGATCTTAGGTGGGATGCCCGGGATCAGATGCCAAAGGAATTCAAGGCAGAGGTAGGCCTTTTACTTTTCTGTACTGGAAAAATGTCGTTATTTCAGAAGCACAAGAAGTTAAATGCATATTCATATCTGTATCAGGTACTTTTTGTGGATGCTGATCCTCTACCATCTATTATCACCACAGAAGGAGCATCTGAGGACGGGAGTGAGACAACAGGAAGTGCTTCACCTGATGAGTTCTTTGAAGTAGAAGAGATATTCACCGGTGTGCTTGAAGGGGAAGCTATGCATTTATTAGACGACAACAGGATAGATGTTGAAACAGATGATACAGCTATGGAGGTAACAGAACCATATTCACCTCAAGATCTTCCTTCATATGACGAGAATCAAAAGCGTCATGCCAAGGATGATCCTACTTTCCAGTCGGTGGGAGACGTTGATTTGAAGCCTAAGGTAGAGAAAGACGCTGATTTGAAGCCTACGGTAGTGAAGGACGTTGATGTGAAGCCTATGGTAGCTAAAGACATTGATGTGAAGCCTATGGTAGCAAAAGACGTTGATTTGAAGCCTACAGTAGTAGAAGAGGTTGATTTGAAGCCTAAAGTGGTGGTTGCTGATGACTCTGATAAGAAGTTAGAGGATTTGCAGCCAAAGCCAAGTAGTAATATAAGTCGGGAAAGTTTGGCCAACTCAAAAACCGTTGCAGATGCTGCGGCCAAGCGAAAAGTTAAGCCACAAGAAACCCCGACAACTCTAAGGCAGGCAAAACCAAATGCTGTATCGCGGTGGATCCCTTCTAACAAAGGCTCTTACACCAATTCAATGCATGTATATTATCCGCCATCAAGATATAACAGTGCGCCTCCTGTGCTGGCCCCATCAAAGGAGGCGGAGAAGAAGTCCATTGAAGGAACTGCAAAAAGGGGATCGGGGAAACAAGCTTCTTGTCCACCATCTTTGGATGTGCAACGAGTTAAAGCGTCACCTCTTGATGGGTCTCTTGCCTTGCCACAGTCTGTGAAAAATTTGGAAAGAAAACCAGTGGAGGCTGCTTCACCGCTAGCACCACTGCCAAGTTCTTTGCCGAGCTCCACCACTGAGCCTCAAGAAGCACCTGTTTGTGATGTGTTGGTAAAAGCTAAAAGTGGATCCCCCCCTCCACAAGTACAACCACCATTAGCCCCTGATCGGAATGATAATGCTGCAACGTGCTTGCCGCCATTGGCGGCAAAGGATGGAAGTTCCGCAGCATCATTATCATCAGCCGCACCTCAACCACCGGCTTCAGCTCCTACCTTGACTCAATCACCTGCTGATGCTTCTACAATTGAAAAATCTGTAAGAGCTGATGTGGTGGTTCAGCCTTCTCCACCTTTGCCACCAATGCAAAGTATACCTGCTCCAACCTCAATCCCACCTCAGTTAAAAGGTCCTCAACCTTCAGATAGTGTAGTTCCAACTGTATCTCCATCTCTACCACCTAAAGTGCATGAAGCTGCACCTCCACTACAAGGAGCCCCACCTCCACCTCCCTTACAAGGTGCTCCACCACCACCTCCACCTCCAGTGTATGGAGACTTTACTCCATCTTCAACATTCACACCTCCCATTCAAAGTGTTCCCGCTCCAGCTCAGATAGCACCTCCGCCTTCCTCACAAGCTCCCCCACCACCACCACCACCTCCTCCCCCAATCCATGGAGATCCATATCCACCACCACCTCCAACATATGAAGTCCCGCCTCCACAACAGCCCCCCATGCATGGAGTCCCCCCTCCACCTCCTCCTCAAAGTAGTGGAACCCTGCCTCCCCCACCCCCAGTGCCTGCGGCACCACCTCCTCCACCATTGCCTGGTGGTGATGCACCTCCACCTCCTCCTCCTCCGCCGATGTATGGAGCACCTGCGCCTCCGCCTCCTCCGCCGATGTATGGAGCACCTGCGCCTCCTCCACCTCCGCCGATGTATGGAGCACCTGCACCTCCTCCACCTCCGCCGATGTATGGAGCTCCTCCACCTCCTCCGCTACCTGGAGGAGCTCCTCCACCTCCTCCGCTACCAGGAGGAGCGCCTCCACCGCCTCCGCTACCAGGAGGAGCGCCTCCACCGCCTCCACCACCCGGAGGAGTACCTGGACCGCCTCCACCACCAGGAGCACCTGGACCGCCTCCTCCACCGGGAGCACCTGGACCTCCACCACCACCAGGAGCACCTGGACCTCCTGGTGGCCCTCCACCTCCACCTGGAGGTCGAGGTGGTCCAGGTAGAGGGCGTGGACGTGGACCTCCAGTTAAAAAATCTAACTTAAAGCCATTGCATTGGAACAAAGTAACTAGGGCGTTGCAAGGAAGCTTGTGGGAAGAATTGCAAAGACATGGAGAGCCGCAGAGGTGCTGTAGTTTCTGTACCGTCAATTTGGTTTTCTAAATTGTGTTTCTTTTGTGAAAAAATTGGATGTGCTAATCATAATCTTGCTATTAGTTCCCCTTGCTGTAAGTTTAGCTGATTTTACTATGCAGATACATACATATATGCATGCTTCTACCTCTTCAGATAATTTGGCACATACAGTTTTTTACAAAAATGCATGCATTTTGTTTTTGCTGTTTTCATCTAGTAACTTCCTGACATCATATATTCTAACGACTGATGTAATACTGTTCAATTCTAGTGTGCCAGAATTTGATGTATCAGAACTTGAGACACTTTTCTCTGCCATAGTCCCAAAGAAAACCACTTCTAAAGATGCAGAGAAGAAAAAGGCTGCTAGTTCGAAACCTGAAAAAGTCCAATTGGTAATGCAATGTAAATTAAGTACCTTATCCTTAAAGTACCTTATAATTTTCATATTCTTCATGTTATTTATGGAAGTAGCCAATGTTCTTTTATTTTCTTTACTTGTTTCTTTGGGATGTTTTGCGGAACTTTATTGAACTGATCCTCGTTCTTAGAACCCCAACTTGTGTATCTCTCCACTCACTTCATCTCTTTCGTGTAGAATAGGAGCTAGACTGTAACAAAGAACTTTGTGTGCTGCTGGCGGACCCAAATTTTATAACCTGGGTATGCATTACCATTACAAATATAATGTTTGTTTTCTTTTTACACGGGGAAAAAAGACTACAAAGGAAATTTATGGTTATGTACGTGTATACCCACTGCTAGTGCATACCCACTGGTACACATAGGTCTGGCCCTGATGTTTGTTCCAACTTCTCATTCTTATCTATCACCATCTCTACCCTTTTCTCTATTTATGCACTGATGTATTTAATAATTATCATACTTGTTATAAACCAAACTACCCGTACCCAATATATCCTCTCTCACTCGAAAGTAGGGTCTGGGAGGGGTAGGATATACACAGACCTTTCCTCTACACCAAGGTAGAGAGGTTGTTTCTATTAAAATTCCACCATCATACTTATGATGATATATTGTAATATTGATAGTACTTATATCATACTACGACTTCTGCAATACAAAACCAAAAGGTCTGCTGATTGGTTGACTAACATATGTGCTACCTTTGCTCAATTATTTTTTTCTTGTTATATTCTGTTCTATTGCTGGAAAAATGTTATACTATGTGACTTGTGCCTTTTGGTTTGCTCTTTATATCCCAAATCAACACCAAATCATGACTAGTTTAGGTGGTTTGTAATGCAAAAGCTAATAATGTGCATGTGATGCTATATCATATAATTAATCAAGTGTATGTGGTTAGATGGTTTGAACCTGCACACTTCTATTGCTGGGTTTATGGTTCATGTGTAAGGCTAAAAGTACAATCCATATGAGGGAGGGTGCTGCAAAATCTAATGTTCTTCAGGGTTTAAATTATATGTGAGCTTGATATCTTTGGAACCACAAAACAAAATCAACATCCATGAATACTAGCCAAGATCAAACTGTGGTAATTTGTTAGGTGATCTATGAAATAAAAAGAAAGTTGATCTCAAGAACCTAGCATGATACTACGGCTAACACATGGTGATTCTTGCTTTGTTGTGGTTTTGGCTACTCTATTCTAACTCTTTGCTTTTCAACACAAACTCATTGAAAACGAACACAATGATTTTGGATATGTCCCCTTTTAGTTTCCAGTGATTGTTTGCATACTCAGTCTTTCTTTTCACAATTTATTTCTAGGTTGATCTGAGGAGGGCCAATAACACGGAAATCATGCTTACAAAGGTTAAGATGCCGCTTCCTGATATGGTGGTAAGTGCTGATGTCATCTTCTAGCACCACCTCTTGATCTAATTGGCTTCTTAATTCGTAATTTAATAGTTAGATTTCTCTCTTAGATGAGTGATATATTTCATATTTCTTGCACATGCATCATTTTTTTTTAGAATTAGTTTGAATAGGGCAGTGGCGGACCCAGAATTTTAGGTGAGCGGGTGCACAAACGAAAAGCAAGCTTAAGAAATTGTTATGGATGTGTTTTTAGCCGAATTCCCCTATTGGGGGACTTTTATGTTTTTGGTTGATTTCGAGGGATTTTTTAAGCTTCTGTGTTGATTCGATGGGCTTTTTTGGTTTTTTTGTGTTGATTTGAGGGATTTTTTTAATTGATTTTATGAGATTTTTTCGATTTTTTTGTTGATTTCGAGAGTAAATTTTGTTTTTTTTGGGACTTGTGCACCTTTCACCGCTAAAAAACGTATATATCACGGCGCACCCCCTGTAGTTGAGCGGGTGCACCTTACGTACCGAAATCTTTTTCGCCCTTACGAAACGAACTTGAGCGGGTGCACGGGACCCCCCTTGGGAAGGGTAGGTCCGCCCCTGGAATAGGGACCGGATTCAGTTTCTATGTGTAGCTCTTTCCATTTGAACACAGTTGCACTTGGTGGTAATTCATTATGGGAGTGGAAAAAGAAACAATTTGTTATGTTCTCTTCTCATATCATGTTTAAAATTTGTTTTGTTAGTCAGTTGATTAAAGGCAACGCTATCTGTCATCCGCAGGCTGCAATTTTAGCTATGGATGACACGCTTTTAGATTCCGATCAAGTAGAAAATATTCTCAAATTCTGTCCTACAAAAGAAGAGATGGAGCAACTCAAGGTGAAGCCGTTACCTATTACTCTGGTATTATAGATTAATTATTTTTGTTGGGTAAAAAAATTGCAGTTTTGATGCAATCTACATAATTCTAGATCTGCACCTTCCTTTTATTGATTCTCCCATTTATGTATTGATCTTCTGCATTGTGACTGTTCAGAATTATACAGGTGACTTGGAGCTGCTGGGCAAGTGTGAACATGTCAGTATCAAGATCATAACGCATTCTATTTTTTCATTATCATTTTAATGATCCATGTATGAATAACTTGTCTTATTTCTAACTTGGGTGGATGTAAGAATAAAAGAAATTATATTCTCTTCAGAAAGTAATCAATTTTCTTCAAGTGAATTACAAGAAAGTGATCCCTGGCTATATGGCATATGGGCATATGCCATTTTTTGTTGCTTGACTTTTGAACATGCATTTCCATATGTAAATAAAATTTTACTTAATGATTTTGGTCCTCTTTTGGTTACCATCAAGCCTAATCTTTAGGGTGTGTTTGTTTGGTATGCGGGCAGGGACTGGATGGGCGAGAGTGTGGTAGGTGGGTGAAAGAATTATGGAAGGTTTTAGGGTTTTAATTTGACATGGGTAGTTTAGTAATTTACCATTCTTTTCCCATCTCCCTTATTTTTGTTCTACCGATTTTCACTCAGGTCATGTCCCCGTGCCAGGCTCCCAGTCTAATATCGCATAAAATGTGGGACAACAATTTTTGTACTGTTCTATCCGCATACCAAAAGCACCAGTCGAGGGATATGTAGTTCACTATTTTATTTTTAAGCCTATGATGTTGAAAGGGACATGCTGCACTCTCATTGTGTAATGTTCATGGAAGCTTATTTAGATTTAGTACTTCGTTTTGATTGTAGTAGCCATCTCAATTCTTATTTGACTGAAGTTTTGCTTTCAACTTGGCACACATTTTATAAGAGAATTTATTGATGGTAAAACATAATTTAGTTTCTGCTTCTACTGTTTCTATATAATGTAAATTTCAAGTGACTGAGAGGTCATAAATGTTACCTTTTTATGATCAAGATTTTAACTTCCTTGCAGTACTTCCTGGAACTAATGAAGGTGCCACGCATGGAGTCGAAATTAAATGTTTTTCTGTTCAAAATTCAATTTAATGCTCAGGTTTGGGGTTGTGGTTTTTGAATGCCTACTAATTTACATATTCTGATCTTTATTTATTTTAGAGTGAATTACATTTTTTGTCCCTGTGGTTTGGTGTTTTTAATGGATCCCTTCCCTGTTTTGGAAAATTAACGGAACGTGCCCCTGTGGTTGCACTTTTTAACGAGTTAGGTCCTTGTGGTTGCAGTTTGCTAATGAGCGGGTCCCTTGAAAAATAACGAGCTGAGTCCCTGTGGTTAAATTAGGGACCCATCTCGTTAAGAAAATGCAACCACAAAGACCCAACTCATTAATTTTTTAAAATCGGACGGGATCTATTAGGAACCCAAAACCACAGGGACGAAAAATGTAATCCACTCTTTATTTTATTATCTAAATTTGGCTTTTCTTTCAGCTTTCAGAGTTTAAGAAGAGTCTAAACATCGTAAACTCTGCATGTAATGAGGTGCTCCGCTATTATAAGTATTTATAAATGCTATACTCTGCTGTTTTTATCCTGTTTTCTTTTTGCCTAATCTAGTTGCTGGTATATTAGGTGCGCACGTCTGTCAAGTTGAAGGAAATCATGAAGAGAATTTTGTATTTGGGGAATACATTAAATCAAGGAACTGCTAGAGGTAAGAAAATCACTAGACCTGCGTTAAGAAAATCTCTGCACGTCTCTTTTTACCGTTCATAGCATGTATCATGCCTTATTTTACTGAGGTTTCTATTATGTTATGAATTTGAGCACAGCCATTCTCATGAATATATATAATTTACATGAAGGAAATATGACCAAAATTTAAACACATTAGATAGAAAGTTTTTTGAGAGAGAGGAACAAGCTCCAGACAATATCATAAAAAGGAAATACAAATGTTAGGCACATATTCGAGTACTTGGAGGTGGTGGATTAGGGTAGTTGATTATGTGTTGACTCTGTTAAGTATTGCAGTTTGGGGGGGGGGGGGGGGTTAGGAGGAGTGGAGAGTAGAGGGTGGGTTGGGAGGGTAGAGGGTGGTCAGGAGGGGGAGGGGGGTAGAGAGTCGACTGATAGGTTTGCAAATGCAGTTGGATAGGTATAGGGGGATCTTTGGAGTGTTCAGTGTGCTTTTTATATAGGTATTATTGAATTAGCTGGCTTTTGCCGTTCTTGTTCACCCTGTCTCATCGTTGCTTCTATTGTTTTTTACTTCCTCCCGCGTTCAAAAAGATTTCGTTTATTCAGGCTCTTATGCAATCTTTTTCTAAATCTTCTTTTAAAAACAATTAAATAAACAAAATATTTTGCATAGGTCTGCATACATATCCCCCCCCCCCCCCCCCCCCCCCCCCCCCCCCCCAAAGAAAAAAAACTACTTTCGGATTGGATATACCGAGTTTGTTTGGTTTGGTTAGATAGAAAGTTTTTCAAATGGCATGGATAAATTCCTGATATTTGGGCGAGGGGAGCTTCGGATATGTGCTTGCCTGTAAATTATGGACTCGTCTTTTGCCTGGGTGAAATGAACGTAATCAGGATTATAAGCCTCTAAATATTCTGTTTTATTCTGTCAGGCTGTGAATAGCTACTGAGTATGATTGTTGTTTTAGACTTCTAGGCTTCTAGCTGTTGTAAATTGCCAGATATATGGATTTCACATTCGTTTTAATTCATCTCTTTCGAGGAAACCTTCATGTTCCAAAATTTGCAGGTTCTGCCGTTGGTTTCAAATTGGACAGTCTTCTGAAACTTACTGATACACGAGCCTCAAACAGCAAGATGACTTTAATGCATTATCTCTGCAAGGTACAAGTTTCCTTTATGCTTATGTCGCAACTGGTTTATTGGGCCTTTGCCAGTACTTTTGGATTCCGGGGCATGGGTGTAGGAACTTTTTTGATTCAATAGGATGTTGTGATTAAAACCTTCACTTCAGCAGTATTCCTTTCCAAGAAAGAAACCTCGTTAAACGAGTCTTGATGCTTAGCTGGCAACCCCTCTGCACCGCAACCCAAATCATTAGACTCGCTCATCCACCAAATGTGAAGTATTTAAAATATTTATACACGGAAAAACTCACACACACTCCTCGCTTTTGGGAAGTCTTGAACCCTTGACCTCCAGTGTGGTTGGGATCTACCTATAACCCGGGTACTGCTGCATCAATGACCATTGGGAAAACGACCACTTTCAGAAAACGCGATGTTTTCCAGTTCCCTCTTTTTTCCAGCCATCTCCACATTCTTTCATTATATGAGAGAGAGAGAGAGAGGTTGATGGTGGAGAGAGGAAAACTGATATATCGTGGTCTTGTTCGAGTAATGTTTGTCTAGGAGTGTGGGTCTTTAAATCTGGCACGAAAGTTTTTTGGGGGAAGGGTGTCATAGGCTATGCCTAGACTAATCCCTTGGCAAATTATGACTGTAAGACATCAGCCCTGATTAAACCTCAGTGGCCACAATTGTTGTGTATGCCTGGATTCGAACCCTGGGTCGATGGGGTATTCCACCACATCCCCCCAGGGCCTTAACCAGTACGCCACAACCCTTGTAAGAGAAAAGATAAACCTAAAAGACATGGTTTGAATTTGCAAGTAATTTTGGGTTACTAAAAGAGAGAAATTAGTAAAGCAAATTCAAGCAATCGATAATGACTTAACGTAAATAATTTGAAAATTTGGTTATCTTAATCTCGGGTGCTATCATATTTTTCATTTATACCTAGAGCTATAAGATTCACGGAAACAACCTCTCTACCCCTTGGGGTAGAGGAAATCAGGAAATGTTTGCATATCTCTCAACCCCCCCCCCCCCCACCCCCCCCACCCTCCAAGACCCTACCTGCGTGGGATTTACTGAATTTGTTTGGTTTGGTTTGATTTACCACTATAAGATGTCAGAAGACTTGCATATTTATCTATATGTGTGTGTGCTCGTGTATCTTGTTTATACAATTTGATAATTCTCAGGTATATACTCGATGGTTTGGCAATCCTCTTTTTCTAATCAACACCTGTTTTCCTTGTCTACAGGTTCTTGCCTCCAAATCACCAACCCTTTTAGATTTCCATGAGGATCTTATTAGCCTAGAAGCCGCATCAAAGGTTTGAGTTTTATCTATTTTGCAGAGATTGATCACTGATATCGTTAGTATACGACTGATCAAAGGCTTTCGTTACAGATACAATTGAAAATGTTAGCAGAAGAAATGCAGTCCATTATCAAGGGACTGGATAAGGTTAAGCAGGAACTAGCTGCATCTGCAAATGATGGCCCAGTATCTGAAGTTTTTCATAAGGTAGGTAAATGTTGTACGGAATTTCTTCAGAATGCTCTGTTTCCACCTAATGATGCAAACCCATGCAACCCACTTATCTACCCACATATTGTATTTGAAGGTGCCTCTATATATAGGGATGTTCAAATGCAAACTTTTTAATGATGCAAACCCATGCAACCCACTTATCTACCACATATTTTATTTTTTCATTTTTTATTAAAAAGGTAAAAACAAAATATGTGGTAGATAAGTGGGTTGCATGGTTTGCACCATTAAAAAGTTTGTATTTGAAGGTGCCTCTCTCTCTCTCTCTCTCTATATATATATATATATATATATAGAGAGAGAGAGAGAGAGAGAGAGAATGCAAATCAAACGCAACCTTTTCAAATGTTGCAACCAATGCAACTTAATGAAATTTAATCCTAACCGTAGATCATCCCCCCTTTTAAGGAGTATTTTCGTTTTTAATTTTGTATAAATGTAATCGCCTTATCCCCAACTGTTGATTGTTTAATTGTGTGGTGTAGATGAAGTTGCATTGGTTCTAACATGTGCATTTGATGAGCTGTCTCTCTCTCTCTCTCTCTCTCTATATATATATATATATATATATTCCAAGCAGTGTTCTAAAAATCCTTAAGCAGAGCTAAGGGATCAAGTGAACTACTAGTGGCTAATTATCTAAGCAGGGATCAAGTGAATAGTTTCATTGTTTCTATGCCACAAATGCTCAAAAATGATTGCAAAGATACATCCTCATTGAGAAAAACCGATTAATGATCACAAGTTGAGAAATTTTGATTAATTCCCACCTTATTTTTTGAAAAACTAAGCCAAACCAAACGAGCCCAGTATTGTCCCATTCAAATATCAGTTGCTAATCAAAGCAGCGGGGGATGCTTAAGCCTAGGTGATTGATTAAGCGGTCCTAAGTAATCAGAACAGTACTTGACGCCTAGGGGGACACTTCAGAGACCTAATCGGGGATTTTTAGAACACTGATTCCAAGTTTAGGACTACAAATTCTGATCAAGGTTTTCTCGCATTGTTAGACATTAAAGGAGTTCATTGGCGTTGCGGAGGCAGAAGTGACAAGTGTAACAAATTTATATGCTGTTGTGGTAAATCCCTATAAATTTGACTATAGATCTTATTACTCAAAAACACCTTTCCTTTAGGATTATTCCATTAAATTGTTTTTGTTACAGGGTAGGAATGCTGATGCATTGGCTCTATATTTTGGCGAAGACCCTGCTCGTTGCCCTTTTGAGCAAGGTAACTTACATATAATTGTTTAGAAGGGGCAGGTTCATTTGAAAACCATGAAAACCCACCATTCATAATGAATATCATGCAAAAATGCATGATATTCATGATGAATAATATTCATAAATATAGGTAGACTTAGGTTCAGGGGAAAACCACAAAAAATTGGAAAATTGAGGAACACTCTAATAACTATTCATATGTACGATATGCACATGTGCATAAAAATAATTGAAAATGTTTCTTGGTTTCTATGCACGTGTGCATTTTATGCACATGTGCATATCGGACAAATTAATTTTATGCACATGTGCATACCATACACAATAGAGATGAATGGTTATTAGGATGTTCCTCAGTTTTCCATTTTTTGTGGTTTTCTCCTGACCCTGACCCTATTCAGGTATATTCATCATGAATAGTTGGTTCTTTTCTAAATAACTTTCCCCTTGTTTAGAAAACACCAAAATAAATTGATCATTCATCGCGTCTATTATTGGCTGTGCAGTTACTCAAACCCTTTTGAACTTTGTGCGACTCTTCCGAAAATCTGACGAGGAGAACCTTAAACAGGCTGAACTTGAAAAAAAGAAAGCTGCAAAGGAGGTTGAAATGGAGAAAGCAAAGGGTATAAATTTGACAAAGAAGGGTGGTGAGAAATAGACAGAAAAATTCAAAAAAAATCACTTAAATCCTTGAATGGATTTTATGGGTTCTTCATAAGATCATACAAAAGTTCAGCAATGGTCAATGAAGAATTCGCCAGCCTGGTGCCAACCGGACAACAATCGAAAGAAGTTGTGCTCATCTTGATGAATTTTAAAATGAAAAGAGGGCGGGCGGGTAGTCCTTGAGAAGGCTTGCACATAGAAACAGTCTCTCTACCCTTTGGAAACAATCTGTCTACCATTTGGAGTAGAGGAAAAATCTGCGTACATTTTACCCTTCCCAAACCCTACTCCGTTACGGGATTTACTGGGCTCGTTTGGTTTGGTTTGGTTTGGTTTGGTGAAGATGCTGTTCCACCATTGAAGATTGTCCGAAGGCGAAAAGTATAATCTTTACGGATACAGATAGATACAGATCTTCATGAAACCCGTGGGTGATCTTTGTTGTCTGTGTTCTCGGGGATGATGATACGATACGAACCCCATCTGGCCTTAAATTCCGCTTTCAGTTGGCGTCTCATGGGGTCAGCTCGGCACCAGAACCATGTACAGATTTCTAACCCCAGATTAACATATCCATATTCGTTTATTCGTTTTGTATCATATACCGGGAATTTGTTGTTCGTTTCATTCCCTTCTAACCGAAACAATTTTGACGGGGAATTGAAACTTTGTTGTATATAGAACTAGAAATAGAAAGAGGAAGTAGAAAATAGGGTATTGTTGTAACCATGAGATATAGGCTGCAGATTTTAGGCACATATTGTTTATTCCATTAGATTCAAAAATAGAAATTTTTGGTGACATTTTTCATTTGTTACTAGCTAGATTCTTTTAACATATATACAAGAATCTTACGATTGACGAATTGTTGAATCACGTAGCTGTCTTTGATCGATTCGATCGTTTCTTGCGATTATTACGATTGTATGACTGGTGTTCACAATCTAATCTAGACGAGAACCGATTGTGGCAGATCTCAAAAGTTTTGATTAAAAGACGTGTTTGGAACTGATAATTTACAGTTTGATCAACGAATAACTGTAGAGTGATCGAAAAAAGATTAAATGGTTTTTACATAAATAGAAAAACGACATTCTAGCAACTCTCTCACAAGTCGATCGAGTGACGTGAAAGTGGAACTAATTCTTGTTTAGGTATTCGAAGTATGCATACTTTGTCGGATAGTATATTACTAAGTACTGATTCAAGGATAGAAGAATTCTATGTACATCTTACCTTAGATCTTATCTTTGAGCAAGATATATCGAGTTTTTTTTTGGTTTATAGTATATTACTAGCACATAATACAACCTCATATTTTGTATTGTAGACACGTTCCAATAAGACAATGAGATTTGTATCTGCTCACTGCAGTGGAATGTAAAATCCTTATTGTAAATCAAGGATGGAGAAAACTAAGATTCCTTGCTAAAAAAGAGAATAAAATTAATGGTCGAACGAAATATAAATTATAATCATCCGACCAATGAAATTAAGACACATCAGATTTTATATATTTTTGATTTTATTTAATTCAAGTTTATATTCTCTCTTATGACATGTATTCATGAGATTGATGGACATGATAATTTAGGACAGGAGATTTTTATCCATTAAAATATGTATCATATCAAACATTTCATATTTTTAGACATAAGGATAAACATTGCATAATAGAAAAGAGATTGGAAGAATATATTCAAAGCAATCTGTACTTTATAGAAATTGACAAAGGAATATAGTGTTTGGGTTTTTTTTGGAAGGGGCAAATTGTAACTGTAAAATAGCAGTCCTAATAAACTCAATGACTATAATTGTTGTGGATATCTAGAATAGAACCTGAGGAAGATGGGATATTCCATCACATTCCCTAGGGGCGTGTTTGGTTTGAGGGATTGGAATAGATTTGGAGGGATTTAGATTTCAAATCCATTCCAATCATGCGTTTGGTTTGCAGGAAAGAATTTCGTTGACCGGATTTCAAATCCGTTGACCATTTTAAAATCCCTCATATGATGGATTTGGAAATCCTTGACTTTGGGCCCGATGGACTCTAAAGTGTGATCCAGACCAATGTTTTAAAACCCGGTTTTTTGATTGACCCGGTGTAGTAACCGGGTTACGGTTCAACCCGGTTTCAAAAATTTCTATGTATTTTTCATTTTCATTTTCATGCATACATATATATACATATATATATATATATAACCAAAATATTGATGTCCACAAGTTAAAACATTAGAAAAACACATAACAAGTTTTACATCAATTCAAAAACATTAAATAAACACACAGAAGTTTTTCATCAATCCAAATACATCAAAACGAAACATAACGATCAAACCTAATCATGGATCTTGAGACATTGGAGTGTTGGTTTTTAACGCTAATACATATTGCCTATTGAACTAGTCGTTTTTAACTTTTGTTACCGGTTCGATACCGGTTCATTATGACCGGTTTTTTAATAGAACCGGTCGGTTTAATCCGAGTCATAAAATGGCATAAACCCGGTCACAATTGACCCGGTCTCTTCACCGGTTCCCGGTTCAACCGGTTCGACCGGCCGGGTCAACCCGGTTTTTAAAACATTGATCCAGACTTCAAATTGTTACGATCCAAATCCGACGTTTACCAATAAAAATAAATTATTTATAAAATAAACAAATAATAAAAAAAAAACTCGATCCAAATCCAAATCCTACAAACCAAACAAGACTTGTAAATGAATGGATTTGAAATCCATTCCAAATCCTACAAACCAAACACATGAAGGGATTTCAAATCCCCCAAATCCAAATCCCTCCAAATCCAAATCCCTCCTTGAAATCCAATTCATTCCATTCCAATCCCGCAAAACAAACGTGCCCTAGGTCTCAATCACTACGCCACAACCCTCGTGGTTAATACAGTGTGGATTGTTGACACAACAATGGCAAAATGAGAAACTATAAGAAAGATTAAAAACATTGTAAAAATGTTGTCATGTTCTACAAACAGAAAAGGGTTGTGATGTGAAAAATATAAAAAACTATAGTTCACAACATCAGGTTGGTTGGCCACTGAGGTTTAATCAGGGTTGATGTCTTACAGTCATAATTTGTCAAGGGATTAGTCTAGGCATAGTCCAGGACACCCTTTCCAAAAAAACATCAGGTTGGTACATAAGCAACTTGTCTTGTAACCCTATGGTATTAGTTATTTGAGCAAAAGGTTAGTTATTAGCAACTTCGATCGGTCCCACACGAAACCTGCCTCATAGGAACCACATGTGAGAAGACATTTCAGAGTTGACTCAATGAATGAGACTAACGGAGAGGTTCAACCCGGTCTCCCACAAAATTCAAACTTTAACATGTTGTATATTAGCTATTAAGAAATTTATCTTTACAAAATTTATGCCAAACTTTTGTCTTTAACTTGACTTAGTGAAGAAACTTCACATAATTTAGAGGTTTAGAGCAGCAGTAATTAACCTATGTATGAGATGGAGAAAGAACACCTTCCCAATTTTGTGAGGTCATGTCAGGGGCGGACCTACATAGGCCCGTACGGTGGCACAAACCACCGCTTCATAGTTCTGTTGTAAGGGAAAAAAATTATGTTTCTGAAGGATGTCACCTTATTGTTTTGTTGGGTGCCACTGTATAGTTTTTGAAATTGAAGCTTTGTTGCAAGTCTTTAATGACAAAGTTGGTAAGTGTTGCACACTTTGTACGAAAACCCCGGGTTTGAGTCCCACCTTTGTCAAAAAATTTAGTTTTTAGCTTAGATTTTGGTGTTTTTTATACATGTTGTAAAAAAATTATAGCCTGAACTCGAACATGGGTCACTCCTGTTCAACGACAAGGAACTAACCAACCAATCTATTCTAATATTGTGAAATATTTCAGTAGGTTCGTTTTTTTTTTGATCAAATTGTGCCATCACACAAAAAAATTATGGGTCCACCTCTGAGTCATGTGAATGCACTCATGATCTTCGCATAAGCTATTGAAAAATGCTCGAGCTGAAGATCCAAGCACCAATTTTCTATGGTAAAATGAGAAATCCAATTAAATAACCAATCGTTAAAAAAGCAAGAAGTGAACCAACTATATTCATCAAACAATTGTATATACTTACACATCAGAACAAAAAGTTATTTCTTACACTTCCCGACTTTATTATATCCTTGTACTTCGAAATAAGTTTTTTGAATTCAATCGGTTTGCTAATTACGTGATTTACAACTATTTAAAGAGCACTTGTACAATCGTGTACCCACAAAAAAAGAGGCCATACAAGTCATGAAAACATGGGGAAATCGGTGACAAAAGAACCTTTAAGTATAAGAACAAAAATAGCAATTTTCCATGATGAATTGTAAATCATATAGACAAAAATTATAATTCCAAAAGTACAATAACAAAAATAGCAATTTTCGAAAAGAAAAAAAAACTTAAAAAGAAAAAAAAAACTAAAAAGAAAAAAAAACCCAACCAAAATCTAATTTTGGGAATTTAATTAAAATACCCAAACATCAAAAATCAGTAGCCAAAATATCTAAAATCTTGAAGTTTTTACCAAAATACCCAACAACCCCGTGTTTTGGGCCGTGTAAATGGGAAAATGCGGGGTTTCGATTTTGGTCCGCGTATTCAAATCAAACACGGGGACAAAAATCATAACCCCGCGTTTTCCATTTACACGGCTAAAAAACACGGGGTTCATGGGTATTTTGGCAAAAACTTCAAGATTTTGGGTATTTTGGGTACTGATTTTTAATGTTTGGGTATTTTAATTAAATTCCCTTTAAGTAATTTGTTTTAACAATATATTAGGGACTGAAATTGTCATAAACGGAAAATGAGGGTATATATTGCTTCTACATCTAAACTCTAAGGGGAAATAGTAAAAATTTTGGATCGGCGAATGCATATCCGTTTGTCAATGCTGACTCAGGGTTGAAAATTAAATTTCGTTTTCAATTTCTGCTTCTAATAAATTCTTTACTTTCCCGTAAATTACACCCCCAATCACTGTTATACGGATGTGATCTTCTGCAATTGGAAGGTAATTTGATTTTAAATTCATATTTTTTTTTTCAATTCATAGATCGTTTATGAACTGATTGATTGTTGTCTTTTACTTCAAGCTTGATTGTGGCTGTAATTCAATTTGTTTCTTCGATCTTTTTCTGAGTTGAGTCAGTTTTTGTTGATCAATTTGCTCTTGTTAGGGTTTAATTTGGGTAATCGATTTGAATTTTTTTCTATAGCTTGTGGAGAACGCTAATCCGGATAAAAAAAAGTCGAAATAGGATCCGACGGCTGTTAATTGTTTATTTTAGATTGGTTTTAGTTTGTGTTTTCATTAAAATTTATGAGTATTTTTATGCTTATGGTTGATTGGTTATCTTGAAGTTGTTTTGAATGGTGAAAGTTAAGGTCAACTTTGGGCAATAGGGGTGAAGAGTTGGAGAAAGCCTTTAAAGATTTTGTTTGATTTGTTCTTAGAATTTTGGATTATTTGTTTGATTTTGATCTTCTGTTTGTGATGGGTTTTCGAGAAAAGGGTTTAAAGAACAAAGTTTAGAACCTTGGTTTTTAGGGAAAAATGTTAATGTAGTAACTGCAACTTTGTGGTGATATTGATTATGATCAAGATTCATATATTTTATCACCATTAGTATTTAAGAAAGTTGATGAATAGTCAAACACTTGTGTGCTGGCCAACTCTTGTGGTCTTCACGGAACGGAATGGGTATCTTAGTGACTTGTGTTGCTGAATGCTGTTCTAAGTGGGGTTGATGTCTTACAGTCTGCTTTATTCGGTGTTCTTAATGATGCATATCTATATGATCGAGTAGAGGCTGTGTTTGGATCCTTAATATCTTACACAAACGATAATAGTTTTCAAGAAAACGGAAAATGAAACAATTTGCATTATGGAAAAAGAAAGAGTGTATTCCTTTTGGGGGTCTGTTTTACCACCTTTAGATTTAGTCCAGGGTAGATGTAAGAAGTGGGAAAGAGTTGGTTATATCTTGACTTAAGCACGTACGGATTCACATTACTTGTGATCAAGAAAATTTTTGAGCTGTAGCAAGGAGGTGCAACCGTTGGTTTGGTGCGAGATTGAGCAGCTGCTCTGAAAGAATTAGTTCGCGGGGATAGGTTGTCTCGGAGGTATAAGGTCGTGGTGACAGCCTGCTAATGGTAACCTTCGACCAGCTCTGGTGACAGGATGAGGCTCAAGGCTGCGGTTCAAATGGTTGCCTTCGGTAGCATCCTTCGGGTCCCAACAGCTTGCTGAGAATGAGGGTAGGAAGCAATCGTCCAGATGCAGGTTCCCGTGAGTGCCGAAGCGGGTGTCCAGGCGGCCTTCAGCTGAAGCTCGGTTTCGTCAGGCCTGCAGAACCGGTTCTGTGAACCTGCTGCTGCTGTTGTATCTGCAGGTTGGTTGCTTGGTTGGGGTTTCGGTTCCCGTTTGCTCCTCGCAAGCGGCTGCTTTGTTACCCCCGGGTCTGGTTCGTTTTGTTTGTATGGTCGTTTTTGTTCGTGTTTTCTTTTTCTGGTTGTGGTTGGCTGAACTTGTTGGTGGTGTTTTTTGGTTGGTAATAGAAGTTCCTTTTTCTGCTGTGCAAGGAAAAAAAAACTTGATGTCCCACGTGTGGGGCAACATTATACCGAGGAAAGGACAAGACCCGAGTGGGAGAAAATGCACTTTTTTCTGTCCCACCAAAATAGGTAGAACAAAATTACAAAATTCTCCCGGGAGATGATACAAGATAAGTAAATTACTAAACTATCCATGTGAATAAACCCTAAAATCTTCAAGAACTCTTTCACCCGCCTACTTCATTTGAGCCCATCCCGATTCTAATGGGACCCACTATCACATTTTCTTTTCTCCTATTGTTTTTGTTGCCATGGTGAAAGTGTTGCTTCTTTTGAACCTAATCACCCTTGTGATTGATTATATGTTAAACATACTTTTATGGCAGAAATATGGACAGAACAAATAGAGGAGGTGGTAGCATTGATACGTTGTTACATAACTACAAGCTCGGGAAAACTCTTGGTCATGGTTCTTTCGGTAAGGTGAAAATAGCTGAGCATATCTTGACTGGCTACAAAGTGGCTGTCAAGATTCTTAATCGGCGAAAACTTAAGAACCCCGAAATGGAGGAGAAAGGTAAGATCATCATATACATTGCTTATCTTTCTATTTCCTCGATTTTACATTTTGGCGTTTTTCATTATTTCATCTGAAAATTGTGTTTATATGTGATATATCTGCAGTGAGGCGAGAAATCAAAATTTGTAGATTATTTGTGCATCCTCATATTATAAGACTTTACGAGGTGATAGAGACACCCCTCGATATATATGTTGTTATGGAGTATGTGAAATCCGGAGAGCTATTTGATTATATTGTAGAGAAAGGGAGACTACACGAAAATGAAGCTCGGAAAATTTTCCAGCAGGTATGATTCTGATCTGCCTACCGGAAACAATAAAAGAAGATTTATAAATCTAAGGGAGTATAAATGTGATACTTAACTTAAAGCGTTAATATCACACAAAATATAGTGGCAAAAAACGAAAAAATATCAAACAAGGAGTTTATGTGGTTCGGCAATTTTTATGCGTCGGTTGTCATTGCTATGATTTTCATTATATTTAATGAATTTTTAAGTAGTACATTTAAGCATCAAAGAAATCTTGGCTCGATTGTTATGGAGTTTTAACCGTCTTAACCGTTTTCTTTCAAAATTAGGCTCCATATTTAACACTGTTTTCATTATTATGATCTTTGTTATTTCATATTTTGTAAAACAGATTATTTCTGGAGTAGAATATTGCCACCGGAATATGGTAGTCCACCGGGACCTTAAGCCGGAAAACATTCTGTTGGATTCAAGAGGCAATGTTAAGGTTGCCGACTTTGGTTTGAGTAATATAATGAGAGATGGACATTTTCTTAAAACGAGTTGCGGAAGCCCAAATTACGCAGCTCCTGAGGTAGTTTATCCCATTTTTATTCACCAAAGTTTTTTTTTTTTGCTTTGACGAGTGTTTATTTAACGCTTCATAAGGTTATATTATGATCCTAAAATTTGTACTTGATATGCAGGTTGTTTCTGGTAGACTTTATGCGGGCCCTGAGGTAGACGTCTGGAGTTGTGGGGTCATCTTGTATGCTCTTCTATGTGGCACTCTCCCTTTTGATGATGAGAACATTCCCAATCTATTCAAGAAAATAAAGGTATAGTTTTCCTCTGAAACAACCATTCTACTAGTAGAGGTCAGGTTTGCGTACATCTTACCCCTCCTGGGCCCCATCTTCGCGTGGGAGATACGGGACTCATTTGGTTTGACTTGGGAACATTGTTTTAAACGAAACGAAACCAAACCAAACGAACCCGGTATATCCCACCTGGTGAGGTGGGGTTTGGGGAGGATAAAATGTACGCATACCTGACCTTTACCCCTAATGGTAAAGTAGGAGTTATCATCTTAAATTGCCACCTAATGAAAAAAGGTTTTATTTTATAGCCACCATTTTGTTTCTTCTTACAAAATAGCCAAAAAAAACGTAAGTCAACGTCGCAAGAGACTCTTTCTTGCAGTGCCGCAAGCGGGGGCTTTGGCTTGCTTTTTTGTGCATCAACGCATGTCCTTGCAGTGTCGCAAGCTGCGGTGTCTCAATTTATTTTTGCGGTGGCCCACTTTTCATCTGGGTGCGTCAGAAACCGCAAGGAAAAGTGCCTTGCGGCGTTGACTTACGGTTTCTTGGCTATTTTGTGGGAAAAAGTTTGAAGGTGGCTAAAAAGCAACACTTTTTCCTCATGTGGCTATTTATGATGATAACCCGGTAAAGCAGTTGTTTCTGTGAAGACCCAACTTGCGAAAAGTGTGACAAAGAGTGAGGAACGATAAAGCTTGTGAAAATTATTTTTAAAGAAATGTTTTAGTCAAATGTCTTTGCTATCTCTCAATAATGACAAAATTAGAAAAAATCTTTTGGATCCAATTAAGTATCATAGATTCTTTGCAATAATGGTTATTGGCAAACATAACTTGGAATCTTTTTGGAAAAGGTTGCGGGAATATTCAGTTAGTTGATATATAACGTTCTGTTTTCAGTCTGGAATCTATACTCTTCCGAGTCATTTATCATCTGGTGCCAGGGATTTGATTCCAAGAATGCTTGTGGTTGACCCGATGAAGCGAATAACAATTTCTGAGCTCCGTCAACACTATTGGTTCAAAGCTCAACTTCCTCGTTACTTAGCTGTTCCTGCCCCAGATGCAACAGAACACCTAAAAAAGGTACATGAACTAAAAAGAAATCAAGAAAATAATGGAAATAAGATCCCGTTTTCAGCTCCAAAAGATCCAATTTTGTGCTTATTTAAAAAGCCATCTAACTTATTGCATGTTTTACTTGTCAGCTTGATGAGGACATCATCCTAAAAGTGCTCACCATGGGTTTTGAAAGAACCCATCTGACTCAATCACTTCAAAGCCGAATACAAGATGATGTATCGTATTTCATTTGTTATAATTTGCATAAAGTTTGTATCTTTTTGCTGGTGTTAAATCTTGAAACTTTTCTCAGGCCACTGTTGCATACTATCTGCTATTTGATAACCAGTCTCGTGTGGCTGGTGGGTATCTTGGATCTGAACTTTCTGAGTCCCTGGTGCGTGATTTTGAATTTTGACGAGATCATCTTTTTTATGGTAATTTGGTGTTGAAGTTTGCTTGAATATGATTTGATGCAGGAGGGCGATCTTGCTACGATGCATCTAGACAATGTTCAGGATAGGGCTACAATGAACAGTTTTACTCGAGATACCGCATTGAGGCCCAACTTGCCTGGTGAAAGAAAATGGAACGTCGGAATGCAGGTGTGCTTAAAACTGTACTTGACTTTGAGAAATGAGGTATTTGGCTAATCACACTTGCAAAATGTGAGAAATGAGGTGCAATTTTGACTTTTGAGGTATCTTTATACATTTCAAAGTTAAAAGATTAGTTCATTTGATCTTGAAACTTAACCTGTACCCCTTTCTACATTTCCCAAATGTAAACACCAATTATAAGTGGAATTTTATAAATTTTGTGAATAAAGATGTGCACTTTAACCCTGAGGGGTAGCTCAACTGGTAAGACCTTGGGTTTGCATCTGGAGGTCACAGGTTCAAATCCCCTCAGGCCATGGGAGGGTTTGTATGGCTGTTAACTTTCATGGAATTAGTTGAGGTGCTCGTAAGATGGCCCGAACACCCAAGATTACCAAAAAAGATGTGCATTTTGACTTTTGAGGTCAAACTCATGACATTTCATATTCAACTAGATGTGGGTTCTCTTGCTAATCCCGTACGGTGATTGGTATAAATTTTAGTCAATTATTTAGCTTTTCTTGAAGATTTGAGGCATCTTTATTCATTTCAAAGCTAAAGGATTTACACCCTTTGACCTTAAAATTTTACCCTTTTTCTCATTACAAGACTTTCTTCTTTTGATTTTTGAAGATTCCTGCAAATCCTCGTGAAATAATGACACGAGTTCTTGAAGTTCTGAGAGACCTAAACGTCTGCTGGAAAAAGATTGGGCTTTATAACATCAAGTGTCGGTGGGTTTCCAGCATCCCTCATCTCGACCCAGTTGCTACCCACCAATTGTACGAGAATCATTACAACAATTCTGCTACTACACCAAACAATGTTCGATCACAGAATGTTGTTAAGTTTGAAATTCAGGTAAAACCCTTCGTTTTCTTGAAGTTTTTTGGTGTTTTCCATCATTTACTCGTATAAATCTTGATTCGACAGCTTTACAAGACTCCGGAGGACAGCTATCTGGTCGATGTCCAGAAGATCAACGGTCCACAATTGCTGTTTCTGGATTTCTGTGCTGCTCTTATACTGCAACTAGAGAATGGCCTCTTCTGAAGTACATAATGCTGCTTGTAAATACTATGGTTCTTTTTTTAATTGTTATGAAAATGATGAAGAAATCCTCTGTTTTTTGGGCTTATTTTCTTGATTTTTGTAGGTGTTTCTGAATACTTTTTTGTTGTTTTTGAATACTTAGATCATTGATTCTGAGCCTATAGTCTTGAAAATTTGAGGATCCACTTAGATCACACCCATTCTGCCAAATATTGTAAGTATTTTTGTTGCCCTTTTAGGGATTGTGTCTGGACTCTCTACTTAGATCATTTGCCCTATGGATTGTGTCTGGACTTTCTAGATATTGCAATCTATAATTAGATGGTATGATATTCTATATTTTCTGATCTTATTAGGGGTATTTATTTGTATACTTCTGGTTATCATGATTTGTTGACTAAAATATGAACTGGAGTGTTTGGTTCATGTAATGTTTTTGGAATTAATTGAGTGTGTCAACGGAATTTGAATTTGAAGGGTTTAGAAGTCTTCCTTTGTATTTATCTATTTTTCTAGAATTTTGATTTAGTTTTAAATAAAAGTCATACATTACTTGTCTATCATTAATTGCTAAAACTTTTTATTTTCATTTAAGATCTGAACCTTCACAGTGTTTTGTTGTGAAGGTTTTTTACCTTCATAGTTTTTGCTGTGAAGTTTCAAGTGTAAAATTATGGTTTCACAGGTCTCACGAAAAACATGTTGGTTTCACATAATCCCTAAGTTGCTTACACATCATATAAAACTCCCAACTTACTAGTTAACTTATGAGTTCATAGCATGAAAAGATTAATTTGTTGAGTATATAATTCAATATTCTTTCCATTTTTTGCTTCTTTTTGTGGGTGTAGCTATAGATTAGGCATATCAACTTCCATCAAGAAATTTGATCAAAGAAATTCGTAATTTCAATTTCATCTAGATTTCACGAACCAAACAACCCTCAAGTGTCTTTACATCGATGAGACAGAATTGTTATGTGTCGCTTTCGATGAATTAACTCTTGCAGACCAACAGAATACTAGCTAGAAAGATTACTACGTGTTGGATGAAAACTATGTGGACTGAACAAACATGATGATATGTTCATAAATCATGAAACACCCCTTAAAAGGGTGACATAAAGATCGATATCGAACTTGATAAATCAAGTCATCAAGATGGTTAACCATTATCGAACTTGATACAGCACGAAAGGTTAACGGTGCATGTAACAGTTGACAAGAAACTTTTGAACTCAATAAACAATACCACGACACGAGTACATATAACATATCCAAGAAGGTGGCAACTTATAAACCACTATTTTTGTGAGTATTCACGATAGAATATTCATCATGAATATTTGTCATTCATCATAAACATTTTATCACGTTATTCATTATGAATACTCATCAAAAAGGGTGGCTCCTAGGTTCTTAAAATATTTAAGGTTCCTAAATGAACCTCCCTCTAGATAGATATTCACATTATACAAGTTCCCATTCATAAGCTCACCCACAATATTATACATAACCAAAAAAGGCTGAAATCCCCATCATATTTCAACAAAACAAAAGTAGAAAATTATACAGGAAATCAAAGAAGATTGGCTGCCAAAACTAGGTGACAAAAAGCTTAATGTATATAAAAAGATTGTGTGTGTTTTGTTGGCCATTGGGTGTGGGGGTGGGGGGGGGGGGGGGGGGGGGGTATATTTGTCCATCTTTAGGGACCTCTATATCTGTATATCAACAGAATGTTGAATGGCCAACAAAAAGGATGAACCAAGAGTAAAATAAATAGTTACATCTTTACTTTCATTGCAATCCACAACCTTGTTCTTCTGCTTTCATGTAATGATATGCCCTCCTTAACCTCTGCAACCAATAATTATTGGTTAGCTAAAGTTTTTAACATAAATACTTATAACTCGTTTTGCAAATCTTAACATTGACATTCTTGTTTTCAACATCTTTTCACATAAACAACTGCTCTACTCTTTTAGGTTGGAGACCAGTTCTGCGTACATCTTACCTCCCCCAGACCCTACTTTCTGATGGAATATATTATATACCAGGCTTGATTGGTTTCGTTTGGTTTATGATCTATATGACTATATGATCTGAGTCCCATTATTTTCGAGCAAGCATTGCAACTCTTAGAATGTGCTATGTATTCTTCTCTGCTTACCCTAATCCCAAATTAAGCATTTATGTTTGAAATTGGATGAAGATAATGTAATTGATATGGTTTTAAGAATCTAAATATGTGACTGATAAATTTTCTTAAAATGTAAAAGCCATGAATATCCATTTTGCCTTGAATATCTACCGAAGTAAAGAGCATATTGTTGTAACTCATCATTTTGGAGTGAATCATCAAGGCAGCATTTGGTGTGCAGACTAGATGGTGAGACCGGACAAGACTGGACTAATTGTTTGTCCTGCGTTTGGTACGACTAGAACATGACAAAATTGTTAAAATACTAAATTTCCCCTAAAATGTTGTATAAATAATTTTATTATTAAAAAATATAATATATAATATAATATATTATAACTTTATGTGTATACAATATTATATATATATATATATATTAAAATTTATATAAATATCTATACATAAATTTATATATATATATATAGGGTCAGGTTCAAGGGAAAACCTCAAAAAAACGAAAAACTAAGGAACACCCTGGTAGCCTTCCATTTGGACGGTATGCACTTGTGCATACAGGTAAATTGTAACATGCACACGTGCATATGCACAAGTGCATAATGCACACGTGCATAAATTTACCTGTATGCACAAGTGCATACCGTCCAAATGGAAGGCTACCAGGATGTTCCTTAGTTTTTCGTTTTTTTGAGGTTTTCCCTTGAACCTACCTCTCTCTCTCTCTCTCTCTCTCTCTATATATATATATATATATATATATATATATATTATACTATAATATATATATATATATATAACATACATATATATATATATATATATATATTATATAGAGTACCTTCTTTTGTTAACCGCCTAATTAGTTAAAACAGTGCAGTTTGTGCTAACCAGGGTATTTTTGTCTTTTTCATATATTGATATTACATTCCTTAATTATCTCATTCACTTACCATTTTGAAATAAATTATCATACTGACCGTAATGAACTTTCTGGGTTTACCTACGAATTTTGGTAAAAAAAATTTAGAACCAAAGTTTATACACGAAATAATATTATGAAACATTATAAACTTTAAATAAAAATCATTGTTTCACCTATTAACTTTAAATAAAAAATCACTATTCACCTATGAACTTTGCTTTCATCTATGAACTTTATTTAAACTACCTTAACTATATCATTCAAAGAGAATGGTCCAGAGAGAAGAGAGAGAAGGGGCCAGGATACAAGGCCGAATTTAAAGAATCAATTGGGAGATGATTATCTTCCAAAAATAAATCACCCAACTTGTTCCAATATTGACCTCATTTAATTCCATTTAGTTTCTTCCCTTTTTCATCAATTTAATGATTTATAACCTCCAATTTAACCATAAACGTTGATAAAAAAAAAATGAACGGCTTAGATGAGTTTGTAAAGTTAGTACTAACTAATTGGTTAGCAAAAGAATGTGGGTCATATTATAGATATAGTAATTTTAGATTTTGTTATGTTAGGAGGGTTCGACCTTTCTGGGTGGAACAAAAAAACTCTAGTTCTATCCCACCTAATTTTTGTCCCATGCATGCCAAACATGAGACCTTTTTTCTTATGTAGTTTGCGCACCAGACGCAATCTAAGGGTGCATTTGTTATGTGGCAGGAGTGAGATAGACGGGTGAAAGAATTGTAGAAGGTTTTTAGGGTTTTAATTTGATATGTGTAGTTTAGTAATTTACCAATCTTGTCCATCTCCCAGACTTTTGTCCCACTCAGTCCCGTCCTATTCCATTCTAATGTCGCACCAAACTTAGGACAATAAGTTTTTTATCTGTTCTATCCCGCATACTAAACGATCCTAACAACTATGGTGATACGATGACGATTGATTATGTATGTTGTACAAAAGAAAAAATAAATGTGAAGGCAAGTACCGCAGTTGTATCTCTAATGCGAAGGAGGTCCAGCCTTTCTTGTGGTCTCCGGTTTGTTAGAGTAGCAAGCTGCATCCAGGTGGTTGTATCGCTCGATTGTTAATAAATATTTTATCGATTAAATCATAAAGATATCACGCTGCAAAAGCTGGATGCATACCCAAAAACTGAAGCTTTCAAAATCTCTTGTTGAGGGCATCAAACCTTCTGCTTTATGCAGTTCTGTAAGCCTAATTTGATCTGCATGAGAACTCCTAGATGTAAGGGGAAAAATTGGAAAAAAGTGGAAAAATCCCCTGGAGTTTATTGAAACGGTGTCAGTTAGCTTATGACTAACCAACGGGGCTTTTTCAATAAGCTCAAAAAATAAGGTAACTTATGGTTGTCAAACATGCCCAAAGTTATCATCTTCATATGAGTTTACCTCCTCGTGCTGCTTCTTGAGCCACCTTTATCCATGATCGAGCATATTCTGCCACTTTATCAGTCATATCCTGCAGCTGTAAGCATCGAGAATAACCAATATTTAAATGGTTGTCTTCTAAGGCAAAGGAAGAAATGTTAAATATACGAAAACCAACAATTTTACTCGTAATACGCTTGATTACATAACGTGTACAATATGCACATCATTGCAACACTCCCAATGGTGTGTAATGTATTCGGGTATAACATAACTTTGAGGGTGAGCTCAACTGGCGAATAAAGACTAGGCCTTGGGGATCCTCCCAAAGGTCACCGGTTTGAGTCTCTCCAGGGCAACTGGGGATTTTCCTAGCTCTTATCTTCAGGACCCCATGGGATTTTCCTAGCTCTTATCTTCAGGACCCCATGGGATTAGTCGATGTGTGCCCAAGCTGGCCCGGACACCCACGATTACCAAGAAAAATGTACTATACAACATAGGACGTGTGACGGAAAACAATGATCCAATTCAAATAGAAGTTCAAAGCTAGGCTAAGAACTGAGACACTTAAATTAAAGCTTTTTGGCTATTGCATATTCCCATTATACCCTCCATCTTAAACCTAACTTTGATGGCCTTGGATTGTTAATCGCCAAAGATATCAAGTACCCTATCAAGATAAAACCAAACCAAAACAAAACAAACGGACCAGTAAATCGAAAGCAGGGTCGGGGGTAAGATGTACGCAGACTAGACCTGGCAAAAACTGACCCGACACGCTAACCCGACACGAACTCGACACGAAATAAACGGGTTTGGGTAATACATTTCAACCCGTTTAAGTAAACGGATTGACACGACACGACACGGAAATTAAACGGGTAAGGTCAGGTTCAAAAATTTCAACTCGAAAATGACCCGAATAACCCGTTTATATATATATATAGAGATATATATATATATGTGTATATATATATATATATAAGTTTTCCTTTTAATGCTTTGGATTTTTAGTGTTTTAGATTTGATTATAATTTTGAACTATAAATTTTGGATTTCTAATGCTTTCATTTGAATTTTGTATTTGTATTTTTTTGTGAATTTTCGATTTTTAATTTTAATTTTATAAATGTTAAACGGGTTAAACGGGTTAGGCGGGTCGTGACGGGTTAGGCGGGTCGGGTTAGGGTTGGGATTTTCTGACCCGTTTATTAAACGGGTCGGGTTAGGGTTAGACACTTTCAACCCGTTTAACTTTTGAACCCGACACGACACGACACGTTTGCCAGGTCTAACGCAGACTTGACCTCTACCCCAAAGATGTTAGTAATTTCTCGTCATTGGAACAATTTATGAATAAACGGCAGGTTAAATTATAGGTTGAGGTCGAAGTAAATTACATCAGATCTCTCTTTTGTTCCTTCCAATGGTGACAAATCCTGCACCCATTCAATCTCAGCAACACGGTACCTTCATGGATGAAAAAGAACGTAAAAACCAATTTTTAATATAAAAAATGCATAGCAGTCATGAAAAACTATCAACGAGAATTATGCTAATGCTAACCCATCTTGATCCCAGTTTCGAAGGATGCGGCATCTTCTCCGACTTTCAACCTGCATGGATTTGATCATTTTAGGGTGAGCATAACAGTTGGAGCTTCTAAAAAGGAAGAAAAAAGTTCATCTTCTACGCTTCATTTGGAAGTTGTTTATGACATTTAACAGAATGAAAAAGACGTTAAGTTTTCTCAAGTATATATCGATCATCCAGAAGGTACAAAAAAGGAAACGTATCATCTCACCTCCAAGAAAAAGCGGCCATCTGGGAGTGGCTCACAACTGCAAGATTCAAAACAGATTACTAATTACCACGTATTAGCTTGACACAAACTTGTGTGTGTAACCTTGAGAGACTGGCAAATAAAGGCTACGCCTTGGGGATCTTCCCCATAGGTCGCCAGTTCGAGTAGGGGTGTTCACGGTGCGGTTTGGTGTGGTTTAGGGTCAAACTGCGAACCACATCACATATGTGGTTTGGAGATTTTCCCAAACCACACTGCATGTACTTAACGCACTTCAATCCAATAATTTATAAAATCACAACTTCAGAATAAATTCCATGACGATGTTTCCACATTCTATACAATAAAAAGTTCCAATAGTACAAAATGCGTAATCAAAAATAGTGTGACGCAAACTAAAATATTTGATGATTAATCCAATTACAAATGAAAAGTTAACTTCATAGTAAATTCAACCAAGATGTTAGACAAAAGACAAAAAAAATAACTCAATAAGGAATCTGTAACGTAAAACTTAAAATGGAAAAGTGAAAATTTAATAAACATTCAGTAATGTATTAACTATTTTCATTTGATAAATGATTATATAATACATATACATACATATATATATTTAAAAAACATATAAGAGTGTGCGGTGCAGCGCGTATACGGTTTATTGATTCAAAACTACACTGCAGAGTGCAGTTTGATGAAAATGCAGACCGCAAACCGCACCGCGAGAATTCTAAACCGCACGTTGCAGTGCGGTGTGGGTGGTTTAAATGAACACCCCTACTTTGAGTCTCCTCAGTGCAATTAAGGATTTTCCTTTCTGTTAACTTCAGGGACTCACGAGATTACTCGAGGTGGTGCACGCTGGCCCAGTTACCAGAAAAAAACTTGTGTATAAGACATGCAACAAAACATATGGTTAAAACGTACTCGGTAATTTCAACTTCACATGCATATTCAGCTACAGATCCTGTTGTAGAGTCGAGTATAACCTACATTACGCAAACAAAAAACCCGAGCCAAGAACAATGAGTCGAGGTTCCACCTTAATCAATGGGGACAGAAAAAGAATAAGCAAAATATCTACCATTCCCATTCGCCGATTTCCTTCCATGATTCTCCTCACCTGTCATTTAGGCATAAGGTCAACCATAAGCAAAATCCATAGCTGGAAATGAACTGTATAAGTAGCAACGGTGATTTAGGTAGAATATATTCACTCTTTGATGAACTACTTATCGATGCCCATATCAAGATCTAGGTTAGTGGTCTTGGTAAGTTTGAAGAAACAAATATAGCACCAGAAAAGTGTTGGAAAAATTGATATATTAATACAACTTAAAATTTCAGGAAAATTAATACTTTAATTTGTTTCAAATTTAATTATCATAAATTCAATCTTTTCATATAGAGATTACATGGGTTTTTAAAGGGATGGATTTTCTTGACCCTATTCCCAATTCTTCTCGATTCTAAAATAATGTAATAGAAAGAACGCACATCTTGGTTTGCCTACTTAATCCAGTTGTCATTGTTGTATCCTGGAAGACAAACGTTCGGAAAACGTGTCAAAAAAGTGTGCTCGTCACAGGCCTCAATATTTCCTTACATCTCTGATTACCGACATTGAAAACTAAGAGGTTCGTGTTAGCTTTGACGTCTACACTTGGTTCTCACTTTATACTTGCCTCTTATAGCAAAGATTTTCCAACAAAAACACTACTACCATCAGATTTAAATCTTAAAACAATTTGCATAATGTAATAAAAAGGAAAAATGTTTAATGGAATCAACTTAGTCCATCTCATACAAATAGGTTAGCATTGTTCTTTGATGCCGTCCTCAAAATGATTCAAATAGGCCCCCGATACTGCTCAACACTAACAGCTAATTAGCAAGCAGATGTGGAGACAGAATGGATTTAGAAACTCACCATAAGTCTGTAACGGGCTTCAAAAATGTTTAGGTGGAACTTTTGGCAAGGTAGCACGACATCCATGACAAAAAGAGGTAACAAATCAGGACCCATATTGGTCAAACTGTCATGCTCCAATTTCCTTTCTGCATATTCCACCGGGAAGTTCCTCTCTATTATATTTTTCAGGGTCACGCTGAGTAAAAAAAGGAAACAACAGAGAGTACTTAAATTCAAATGGCAGTCGCATGTCAGCAAGTAAATGTGGACCGACATCCCTGGCTAAAGTATTATGAGTGCATTTGATCTAGAGATTTTCACAAAGTGTTTCTTTTTAGTGCATATGACAACACAAGATGTGCATACCTTTATATATCTAATTCCATTGAGTTGATATGCTTATATACACCCAATATCTCCCAAATCAATGTATTTATGGAAAAAGGCGTATGATTAAGAACTAGAGTTACAATGTTATAAAATTCTAATGTTTCTTGAACATTATTCCCTTTGTCCGAAAAAAAATGTGCCCACATTTCTATGTTAGTTTGTCCCAAAATAAGTGTCCAGTTCTACCCTTAATTATGAGTTGGGGAAATTCATTACTCCTGTTATTGATGGTAAAGTTGTCATGTAGTTGATTAAAAAGTGTAAATATTACACTTTCGAAAGTAAGTGGTCACTTTCCAATCCCTTAATTATGAGTTAGAGAAATTCATTACTCCCTCTGTTTATTGAGGGTAAAAATGTCATTTAGCTAATTAAAAAGTGTAATAATTACACATTTCTAAAACTATGTGCCTTTTTCATTGTGGACATTTATTTTGGGATGGAGGGAGTAATTATATACAATCACAAACATCATAGTAACTAGCTCTAGTCATCCAAAACATAGTTGCTCCTCGAGAAAATGAAGTAAAAGAATAGGAAAACATAGCTAAAAGAGAGGCATGGTCTTCAATAAGGTGGCTGGAAAAGCATATTTATCTGCTATTAAGAACAGAATCAACTCACCTGATTGCACAAGTTCTAGGACTGATAAACAGAACTGTTCGGCACAATGGGCACCTGTTTCCTAGATGATATTCAAAGGTCCAAATAGAAAATTAGTGAACGGAACTGTGGAAACAAAACAACTGAGAAAGAACGAAAAAGAAACCCACCCCGATCCATTGACTGGAAAAGGCATGAACGACAAAAAGTATGTCCGCATGGAGTTGTAATTGGTTCATAGAGTAACTTCAAGCAAAGAGTGCAATCAAAGTCATCTGTACGTGGTGTCCGACCAAGGGTTTTCTTCCCAAATATATTGGCTGTATACCGTTCTAAATTCTTTAGAGCATTGCTACATGACACCAGAAACAGAAAAGCATATTCTTATGTATTTTTTACTGCACAGTAAAGGCAACAAAGAGAAAATGTGATGCATTTGGTCATACATCTAAATTCGAAATAATGAAAAAGAAATGATGGAAATTAAAATATTTATAAAAATATAGATGGTAGAAGAAAATAAGTGAAACTCTAGAGGTTGCCAAGATTATCGTAATAAATTACCTTGAAGCATCAACCTGAAGACCTGCAAGAGTTACATCACGGGCTAGCTCAAACCTTTCTAACTGCCAAAAGGACGTTATCAAGATGAGTGACATGAATATGCAATATATGATTATATACTCCCTTCATACCAAAATAAGTGTCTACTTTCCAGTTCTACCCTTAATTATGAGATGAAGAAATTCACTACTCCCTCTGTTATTAAGGGTAAAATTGTCATTTAGTTAATTAAAAAGCGTAATAATTACACATTTCTAAAACTCTGTGCTTTTTTCATTGTGGACACATTCTATAACACCCCCCAAACATGGAAAACAGGAACTAGAGTCTCACCAAAATGAGCGCATTTGCCTTCAGTATATATGCCATTACGGAATTATTTTGTATGTTCATAAACTGCTCAGCATCCTTCAATGCAAGCTGAGTGAGCAAAGGTGAAGGATTAAAACATTTTGTAGCTGCAAACATAGGCAGTAACAATAAAGACGAGCTTGAAAATAAAGATCACATACGCCAGCATGGGTTGTAGGATCAAGCCCACTCAATGGTCTACGCTCAGACGCAGAAGCTGGTCTGTGTTTCAGGAACTGGCCAATCCTGGTTCACATCATCAAAGAGATCCTTATTGCCAGTGGAATGTGAAAAATAAATAAATATATACATACATACATAGAGGCCCCTACATATATATATATATATATATATATATATATATATATTGTTATACACACAGTCACACACACACACACACCAAGGCCATATTCCTGGTGTTTAACATAAATGCATTTGTGATTCATCAATTTCAGGAATTAGAATTGGAAAACTTGGAGTGACAACTAACAAAAATTCACCTGAGGTAAGCAGCACATCGGTTGCTAAGGATGATGGGATCATCTGGTTTGATATTATGAGCTCTTGAATAACAATTGACAGCCTGATTGATAAAAACATTATTCAAATACAAAGTTGTAATTTTTATATTCAAATACAAAGTTCAAAAAATACTAATGCTTTTTTGTAATCTACTGAATTTTGGAAAACAACCATCCATTCGGCTTTTTCCACCAGAAAACCGCCCTTTTGGCCAATTCTGATTCTTTTAAGTAAACAAACCATCTGGTTCAATAGTCCAGAAAAGATATCGAACACCCCAGAATCAGAATGCATAAGCTAGATTAGTAAATCTATACAAAAATTACAAATTCTGGAACTAGATTTCCGGTAAACTTAAAAAGCACCAGAAATTCTACAACCTGAACTTAATGACCTTTGCTAAAAGATACAATCCATCCATCCATCATCTATCGAATACCGAACATTAACTTCTAACGGTCGACTTTAATGATAACAACAATAAAAAAAATACATATATAAAGCAAGTAGTCTAACGATTTACCTCCTCATAACGATCCTCTCGGAATGCTCTGTTCCCAGAATTCATTAGATCACGAAGATGATTAGATCGCCTTGTGTCCAAAGACTCTCCTTCATTTTCCTGAAATTTTTTTCCAACAACACAATCTATATTCAAACCCCAGAAGTTCAAATAACAATGAACAGAAATCTCAAAGTTCCATACATATTTCTTACTCATATCAAGCTTAAAAAAACAAAAAGAAAAATGTAATCAATCATATAATTTAATTCCTTCCATTAGGGCAAAAACAACTTCACTTGACATTTCGATATCAAACCTGCAACTTCCCCAATCTACCATCAACATTGTTACAATTAGCAAAAACTTCAAACAAAAAAGTAGAATCCATTATCGATTGTGAAGTTCAACCAACTAAAAGCGCAAAATTCTTCATAGGAATCGCATAAAACTATTGTTACGCGAAATCAACGATACTTGAAACATATTTCCTGCATTTAATCGTAATTTAAGCAACTTGTGAAGGAAATAAACCTAAAACTCACCCAAACAAAGTCCTGAACATCTTCAATTCCTTCCAAACTAAATCCAGACGACAATGATTGTTCTTCAGAAGCCATTCAAGTTGGAAGAAGAACGCAACCACAGAAATGTATATTTAGCAAAGAAGAGAGTCAATGGAGGAAAATATGGTGTTAATTGAAGGTGAAAGATAGCACGGTGTTCTCCCTTGTATCCTTCGTTCCATACACGGACCACATTCATTTACGTGTACACTCTCTCTCTCTATAGTCTATATTGACTTTCTCTCTCTATATCTATATATATAGAAGCTACAGTGATTGAATTTTAGAGCTTTTGTTCCCAAAAATGTTCGATTTCGTGTGAAGAAAACCCAATTAAAAGAGCCAAAAAGGAAGTTTGTTAGAAGTTGATAAGTTTATATTTTTACCATCTTCTCTGCGGTGTGCTATATGAATGACGACAATTTTCAAATTTTATAAAATAAGGCGAACTAGCTGATTTTAGCGTTACAAGTGGATTCACTTTTAATCAAATTTTCTCTCATGAATTACGGCTTACAAGAGAATTGAGTCAATTTATCAAATTAGTGTATTTTATCTCGGTGTATCTTATCTTAATGTACATTCAATTCTCATATACGGTTGATAATCACTTCTTAAGCTTTTCACGTTAACCTCAACTTCTCACCGAAGTCGAACCCCTAAAAATAGTCGGAGACAAAAAATAAACTAAGGGGTTGTTTGTTTACCTCTTAATGGTTCCATTAAGAGGTAAATCTTGTTTGGCAAAAAAAAGTGTTGTCTCTTAATGATTTTGTATCCTGACCCTCCCTTAACCATTAAAAGCCCTGATTTCATTATGAACAATTAGCAAACAACCATATTTCGTTTTATACTATATCATAAAAACATCTTAATCATTCAGACCACTTAATCATTATGCACTACTGCCAAACAACCCCTAAATCATTCATTATAAGTAATCAAGAACCTATAATTATTTCTCTTAAAAAACAAGAAAGTATCAATATATAATACAAGTAAGTTATTAATATTTATATTGTTATTTTAATTAATATATGATTGTGTTTGTGTGTTTTCTTGGAGTATTTTTCTGATTTTTTGTTTTAATGTTTATCGTTATTGGTTGTGTTCTTAGGTTTTATGTGTTTAACTAAAACTCAAAATTTTCCTAGTATTTAGATCTAAAAAAAAGTGTTTCAGAAAGTTGATTATGAACTTATTACTACTTAATTTGTTATGAAAATTGCTACCTTTTTTTAGAAAACCTAGCAGTCTAGTGTTATCAGCATGTAATCTCTTTCATAAATGCTTTGCAACACTTTTCGAAATAAATGCACAAGACTCTTTTTGTAAATGTTTCGCAAAACTTCGTGTAATATACATTTTTTACAAATGTTTTATGTTTCATTAAAAATGTCATTGTAAACAAATATTTTCATTTGAAAAATGTTATCCAGCTATGGTCTTATATACAATTTTCACAGATTTACGCACCACTTCTGCTATATGCTAATTGTAATCTTAGTCACAACATTTTTCGTAACCCGCTTTGTAAATATTTCGCTACGTTTTTCGTAATATACATTTTTATATATGTTTTACGTTATGTTCAAAAATGTTTAGTCTATACAAAATTTCATTCAAAAAGGCCACCCAACTCTGGTTTAATATGTCATTTTCACGCTCGTGCATCACTTTTGTTTAAACAGTGATCATAACCTGTAAGATCCCATATCAGTTGGGGGATGAACTAAGGTTGACTTATAAGAGACTGGATACCTAGTTTATCAAACGCCCTTAAATTTGGAAATAACAACTAATTTAAATTTTTTAGATATGCCCAAAAGAAAGATAAGTCTTTTACAACAAGTCATTTCTTGAAATATTATTCTAGATTTAACCATCAACAAAATGGATAAAGTCTTACATAAAGACTAATAAGAAGGTCGGGTGCTACTAAACCCAAATACATGTTGTTATTCCCAAGATAATTGCGAAAGACTTCACTAAACTATTCACCCTCGTACAAATAACTAGTACCCAACTCTCCACAAAGTCGCTAGTACCAATCCTCAACCGAAACCTTATGCACATGCCGACAAATAAAAAGGTTAGGCTAACGCCTACTGAGTTCAAGAGTTTTCAACATGAATAAATATGTGTTAAAAGGAAAGAATGTAGTTTTAATCGTAATCTTTCAAAATGATTTACTTTAAATATTAAATGAGTCGTTTTCCAATAACCCACATTTTAAAGACAAGTACCGCAACATAGACATTCCTTCGTAAATTAAATTAAAACCAAAATTCACTCAAAACGTGAATGGAAATTTAACTCCCAATCTATAAAACGCGGTTAGAACTTTATTTCCCAAAACACCCAAAACACGGGTAGGACATAATACTCAAACCCATAAATCATGAATAAAATCCATATATGTAAAACATCACCTAAAACATGGATAATAAAATAATAAAATTTAATACCCAAATAACACCTTCCGGTGATGGGGAGACCCGATTCCATTGTATGCGGCGGAACACAAAGTTAAGTCACATAACCATGTTGTCGAACTACACACTTAGATCGTGACTGTATTGTCTGCTTTAAAAAGCTACACCTCCAGTCGGACTTTATTTCAAGCCCCGAATCACACTGTATCCCCCATTGCCTGCTCTGCCGAGCTACACCTCAAGGATACGCGATCTTATTGTCTGTTCGTTCTCTAGTGGAGTTTCATCCTCAGGGTTCTCATTCGACCCCTAGTACCTACTCTCTAACATTCAAGATAGGAGTCTCAACTCCTTACTTGATAACTCATGATGTCTAACCTTCGTATACAAGAATTAGATCAAAACCACAAAACCCACTCTTCCGGAGTACAACCCTTAAGGGTTCATCTCCATAAAACTAGGACAACAACAGTGCCAACACTGCCTATTTTCCAAGGTGAGAATGTCAAGACTTCTCACTATTAAATACGACTGACTTACATGCTTACGGATCCATTGCATTACAGTCTAAAATACATTACTCCAAATGAATGACACACGCACTCAAAACACGTATTCTCCAAAATAAAGAGCAATAAATGCAACTCATACCCAAAGCTCCACTTTAAGTTATTAAAAACCGGACAAATGTCCCCAAGACCCGACAAAGATGAAAATCGAGCCTTAAGCTCAACCAATCAAATGACCATATGTTAAAATCCACAAAATGCAATAAAACGTAATCGACCAACGTTTATGCAAACACATGTTTCAAAATACATGAATACACTCCAACACAATTTAGATTTGGGAGAAATCATTTTCCAAATAAGTTTATAATCCCATTGACTCTTTCAAAACATCCCATAACACGAGATCAAACATTTCCCATAATACACATTAAAAGTACAATTACTCCAAAGGATTTACACTCGTATAACAAATCGTTAAAACATCAATTTCGAATATTTACTCATCAAAATAGTCGAGATACATCTTTCCCCAAAACCAAAAGGTTTATGATTTCCGAAATGTTTGCAAGGTTGGAAATGACCAAACTCCAATGACCCACACATTGGTATTTTCAAAACATTCCACAACACAAAATACACATATTTTCAACAACACTAAAATTGCATTATTACCAAATAACCTCCATTTATGCAAACAAATCATCAAAACATTTTCATTATGATTCATTTATCAAATTTCTCAAAAATCCCAAGGATGGGTGTTTCACAAGATTTATAAGATCAAATATCTCAGATAAGCAAATTCCATAAAATAACATAACGCTTGATAATTAGCAAGTAAAACACATAAACACTTTAAAACGGACATTTTGGCATGTACTAGTTTTCACAAATCAACTTGGATTCACTTTGTTAGATTTAAGCTAAATCTAGATTTTACCTCAACTTGAGCTTTCTTGAAGAAACTTGAATCCACAAACAATTCATTTCAAAAACCTAAATTCACAAGTTTCTAACCATAAATATTCGTATTCAACCATTTAGAATTGATCCCCAAACATTTTACATCAAAATCTCCAATTTGGCCAAAGCCCTAATTTTGACCCGAACTCACCAAAATCACCCAAATCAAAACTGGAGAAATAGAACACTAGGGAAACCATCAATGAAGTATTTATAACTTATAGAAAGATTTAGAAGAGAGAAAGATGAACTCACCATTTAAGTTTTGAGTAAAACCCCAAAAACCTAGAATTTCTTGAAGGTGAGAGTGAGATGGAGAGTTCCTAGTCTTAGCCTTCAATCCTTAGCTTGGTGATGATCAAACACCTTCAAACCCAAGAAAAATGGTCCTAAAAATTGTTAGGGTTCATAAAAAGGGAGTGGGGTTCGATTTGGGAGAGAAATGTGATGAGGAAAAAGTGAGAAATGAGAAAAAAAAGGTTGAAAACCCGACTTTAAAACAACCTGGTACCACTGGGCGACATTGCCACGCGACTATGACATGACCATTGTCGCGTGACATAGTCGCACCAAGTGTACTGTGGGTGTTCCCACTTGTGCGACTATGACATTATCATAGTCGTTGGGCATTGTAGTCGGACCCTTTCCAAGCCCCGAAACCCGAATTTTTCAACGCCAACACTCCCGATACTCTAAGGATCTCATAGCAATGATTTTCCAACATAAATCCCGTCGTTTAAAATGTCCGAGTGACCTTTACTCACCGAAAAATTACTGGTGTTACGAAACGCGTTTTAAAACCGTGAGTCCATGTGTAGACAAAACTGACAATATATGATACGGTTGTCTTTAGATGTTATAAATGGTATCAGAGCAGGGAACCAGACTGATGTACCAGCAAGGACACTGGGTTCCCAAAGTGGTATATTGTAAGATCCCACAACAATTGGGAAGGGACACTAAGTTTGCCTTATAAGGAACTAGTGTAAGGACCGAAATTGTAAAGTTTTCCTTTTTGTAGAAGTTAGGTTTAAAAGAATAAAACTTTGAGGACTTGAGAGCAATGTTGGAAAGGATATATAAGGGATAAAATCTCTAATTTTTCTCAGTGTGTTCATTGTAGAGGCGATCGTATTGAAGAAAGCAAATAGGGAGAAGAAGCAACAAGTTCTTGATTGAAGAGTAATTCGCATTTGATTGAGGATTCAAGAAAGGTAACCTTCCCATGTTCTTCCATGTTAATTCCTATGAATCTTATTTATTACCTTTCATTTTGGAGAATCGTGGGATTACTGGTTGTAAGAGAACCCTAAGGGGTTGTTTGGTTCATGGAATTTGAATGGCCAATTCCATTGACCAAATTCCAAGCTATGTTTGGTTCACGGAATGAAAGCGATTAAATCTTTCCAATTCCATTGAATTCCATAATTTAAGGAATTCATCATTCCTTGGCTTTAGTGAAGGAATTGAATTCCTACCAACCAAACACATGGTCAAATTTCATCAAATTTCATTCCAGTTCCTTCAAAGTCAAATTTCTTCGATGGATTCTAATTCCATCAAATTCCATTATGTGAACCAAACGCCCCCTAAGAATTTGAGTTTGGATCTAGCGTTCCACATACAAATGGTTTTATAGTGGGATTTGTATCGATGGCTCTGAGATTTTAATGTATTGTTACCAATGTTTTAAAAACCGATTTTTTGGTTGACCCGGTGTGGTGACTGGGTCACGGTTCAACCACCGGGTCAACCCGGTTTCAAGAATTTCTATGTAATTTTCATTTTCCTGCATATCTATATATATATATATATATATATATATATATATAAAACCAAAAATTTGATGTCTACAAATTAAAACATTAAAAATACACATAACAACAAGTTTTACATCAATAAAAACATTAAATAAACATATAACAACAAGTTTTATATCAATCCAAGAACATTAAATAAACACACATAATCATAAGTTTTTCATCAATCCAAATACATCAAAACGAAACATAACGATCAAACCAAATCATGGATCTTGAGACATTGGAGTGTTGGTTTTTAACGCTAATACGTATTGCCTATTGGACTATTGGTTTTTAACTTTTGTTACCGGTTCAACCGGTTTTTTAATAGAACCGGCCGGTTCAATCCGGGTCATAAAATGGCATCAACCCGGTCGCAATTGACCCGGTCTCTTCACCGGTTCCTGGTTCAACTGGTTCGACCGGCCAGGTCAACCCGGTTTTAAAACATTGATTGTTACCGTGAATTTTTAAAACATGTTTATTGCGCAATTTAGAGTTATGAATTGGGTGTGTCTATTTACTTTTATATGGAACTAGTGTGTGACCCGCGCGATGCGCGGTAGTAGTATTTCTTTAAGGAGTACTTGATCATGTTAAAATATAAAAAAGTAATTTCTCGGCAAACAATTGATGATATATAATTTAAAACAAGAATCAATTTCCTTGAGTGATTAAATTGCGTATGTTTCAAATTTAGCGTATAAATCTTACTTTGTAATGTAATTTTTATAAAACAGTTCATAGATACGATCAAATAGACACCAAATAGTTGTACTGTATATTTTTATTTTTACTAAAAGAGAATCGGTGAAAAATAACCAACCCATAACGCTAAAAAAAACTATGCAGAGAGGAGCACATAAATATGACATATCACACACAGAACAAATGTAACAATAATTAACAAAATATAATAACATGGATAAAAAAACATTTATCGACAACATATAACCCAGATAGATAATAAAATAAAATGTAACAATTCTTACATGGATTTTATGGGGGAAGAACAACGGTATCACGATAAAAAAATTCTGTAAAAAAAATAAACACAACACATCAATAACAACAAATAGCTCACATAAAAATATAAAACAAACCATAAAAATGTAGCTTTCATCTTAATGAGACATTCATTTGTGTAATTTGCAATATGATGGAGGATTCGATAAAACAAAAGAAAAAAAAATGTTTCTATCTTCATTAGACATTCGATTGTGTAGTTTGCAATATGATGGAGGATTTAGTAAAACAAAAGAAAAAACGTTAAATGAGATATAATATATAGACGGGATAAAAAACGAAATAGACAACCGAAAGGTCTAGAACATTTATGAGTTAATGAAAGACAATTAATATAACCAACAAAATAAATTAAAAAATCTAAAATTTTCTGAAAAAAGAATTATGAAATAATTCATCCACAAAGTGCCACATAAAAACTTTATATTTTAACTTTAAATACATGTGAACTACTAATGTGAGCTGCTCAATTAAGGACAACTTTGGTTTAGAAATTTTGTTATCATTTTGGAGAAAATAATGAAATACGCAATTTTCATTCACGGGTAAAAAATCTTCAACTTATTTAACATTTTATAAAGAATTTAACTTAATTATCTTTATAAAGAATCATTTTGTAACAATGTGTCAAATTATTTATTGTAGGTTTTCCCTTAATTAGTAGATGGAAAGATGAAAAGATTATAATGAATATGTGGAAGTTATGTAGTTTGAAAGTTAAAGCTATTTAAATTGGAAATCAAATTACCAAAGAAGTCTTCTTATAATGAAGTACATATTTTTCATTTTGGGGTAGAATAGTCATTAATTTATTAATATTTAAAAAAACTCAAATTAATGAGAAAATTCATTTAGACCAATTCTCATCTCACAATGTACCACATCATTCTTGGTGGGTTTTCCTTTTATATAGATATAGATATAGATACTAGTGTTGGAATCGCGCGTTGCACGGTAGCGTGAATAACTCTAGTAGTGATACATAGATATAATCATGAATAAAACAAAACATTTTCCTATGAGAAAAAATAAAATAACAATGCCTTGAAATTGTCAACCGCTTCAAATAAAAAAAAACACAAAAAACATATATTAAGAAACTAAAAATGATATAAAATATCACAAAACTCATTATTCAAAGTTCATTTTAAACTACATTAAATTGATACAACTCAAAGGGTAGAATTTCGAAAAGGCCCAACATAAGTAAAATGTCCTTAGGGAAAATGTCGATGAAGAACTTTAGGGACACGTTGATGAAGAAGATGGAGCTAATGAAGTATAGTCAAACTTCATAATAATTGAGTTTAACCGGGAAAAGAAGCAACATAAAATAATTACCATATATGGTTGTTTTAAATGTAATTCATGAGATCCACAACAAAACACAAAAATGTTTGACTACTAAATGTTTGAAAATTGAAAGAAAAAATAGTTATTCAAACAATATTGTCTTAAAGTTAATCAACTATGAACTTTTGAGCAACCAATAGATAACCCACTAAGATTACAACATAAATAAAAAACATATCATGAACATAAAAAGTAAAACCTAATAGAGAAGAAGAAATTGAGAGATGGATAAAGCAAGAACTCTATATGAGGTACCAAGAGAAAATGGATATGTTGTAGATTAACCCTATACATACAAAATGTATGCAAAATTACCAAAAAGAACTCCACTAACTGTTACATATAGATTTTTTGTATATGACAACTGTCCTCATAGCCACACTTGCAATACAAAAAATTAAATTTATAGATTTTCAACGATTCCTCAAAAAAATTGTTGCCATCGAAAACACTTTCAAGATAAGTAGAGATCGACAGAAATAAAGCAAGTATGGGATACACCACTAAAAAGTAACTTGAAAAGGAGATGAATAGACAGGATGATTCATAAGAGATGGAGGGAGTTGGATAGTTGGATGTTGAACATAGTTTTGCAAGTAAAATTACTAAGAGAACAACCAAATTATAATGAAATATACATTTTTCATAAAGGGCAAACATGTGTATTAAATATTTTTTTAAAGAATGAAAAGGTATACCTCACAATTGTTTCATGTGCAATTTGACAAAGAAAAAAACTCAGTACCGAGATATCTTAAAACGACAACACAATTCTTGTGCCTTATATATATATATATATATATATATAGGGGTTGTTTCATTTGCAACCCTTAAAAAGGTTGCAAACCTTGCAACTCACATCTTAACCGTCGGATTCATGATCGGCGGTTACAATAGATATGGGACCCAATATTTTTAATTAAAAAAAACAGAAAAATAAAAATAAAATAACCGTCGATCATGAATCCAACGGTTAAGATGTGGGTTGCAGGGGTTGCAATCTTTTTCAGGGTTGTAAAATATTCTTCCACTATATATATATATATATATATAGTCTTAGGTTCATTTGAAAAATGGTAAATATATGAGAAATAGAGAAGTAATCCTAGTCATTCATACGGTGAAGATCGGATTTGACTGGTCAAATATTTCGGCTTTGACTGGTCAAAAGTTGTGGCTTTAATTGGTCAAAAGTTGCAGCTATTTAAAAAATAGGACACTTTCGTAATTTTTACAAAATACACGGGTTGTGTTCATATATAAACCTGTATAATTCACATATGAACTATACGTTCATATATGAATCAGTGTAATTCACATCTGAACTCTTTTAACTGATTCATATATGAACTAATTAACTTATTCACATATGAACTAATTAACTGTAAGTTCATATATGAATCAGTTGAACTAATTAACATATTCATATATGAACTTTTGTGATTCATATATGAACTAATTAACTGATTCACATATGAACGTATAATTCATATGTGAATCATATAGGTTCATATATGAACTCATCTCGCGTATTTTACGAAACTACCTCTCTACCTTGTATAGACCATGCAAGGAATTATTCGGTGCTTCGCGATCAAAGTCGCAAATGTTGACCAGATGAATGGCTAAGATTACTTCTCTATTTCTCATACATTTACCATTTCTCAAATGAACCTCTCTCTCTCTATATATATATATATATTGATAATTGATTGTAAAAAAATTAATATTCATTTATATATATATATATATATATATATATATATATATATTAATGATTCATAATTGAAAAAGATGAAACGGTTTTTGAGTTAATGAGTGATTTTAACTCTTGAAAATAATCAATATATAATGTACATTCCATTAACTAATATTTCTTAAAAAAAGTAAAATAATTGATTCTAAATTTATTTCATTTATGTATATAGTTTGTTATTTTAATGTAAATTAAAAAAATGAAATGATTTATATATATATTAATATTAATAATCATTGTAAACTTTTCATTTATTTTTAATTTATAGAATATTGTTTTTTAATTTATATAATGTATATTTCATTAACTAATATTACTTACAAAAATAAAAGAATTGATTCTAATTTTATTTCATTTATGTATATAGTTTGAATTTAATGTAATTTAAAAAAATGAAATGATTTATATATATATATATATATATATATATATATATATTAATAATTGTATTAACTTTTTCATTTATTTTTAATTTATATAATATTTTTTAATCCTTTTTTATACATACTATTAGATTAAATGTAATAAACTTATGAGTTTTCAAATAGTGATTATAGTAGAATTTCTAATTATATATTGATTTTAATAATAATTTATTTAAGCTAACAATAATTGATTGTTGTAGTTAAATAATAAAAATAAAAGAAAATATATAAATTGGAAGTTTGATCATTTAATAAGTTTTTACGATGTTTTTATTTATGTATATTTCTTTCTAATAAGTTGTTTAAATGATTATGAATTTTTTAGATTTTTATTCTACATATTATTTTCTTTTTACAAATATTAATGGGGGTAGTACATTCCTTTTTCTTAATTTTTTTATCGATTGGTTGTTGTGATGTAAATAATGAAAGTTAAATAAAAATAATAATTTTTTTAATTATATTATTTATTGTTATGTAAATAAAAAAATAAATATAAAAAAATATAAAAGTTTTTTAAAATTGATAGTTGTTAATTGAAAAATAAAAAAATTATAGAGAAAATGAAAAGTTCAAGTTTTTGAATTAAAAAAATATCAAAATTTAAAAAATAGATACACATCAATTGAGACATCATATTGGTTCTACTGAAAATTGTTTGTTTGGATTTACTTCTCGTTCATCTTTGATAATTCTACAAAAGCTCTTATTAATAGTTTGATTGTCAATGAAACAAAATCACAATGACTAAATAGTTTAATATTAAAATGCAAGGTCTGTGTTAATGATAAGAACCAAAATACCAAATTTTCCAAATTGTACCCGCCTTTTGGTTAGGTGAAATGAAAACTTACTTAAGCGAGATATTTGTAATGTCCATTTCTAAAACATTGTTGCCGAAGTGCATCATCATGCTTCCATCATGGTGACTTGCATCGTCACTTCTATCAATCTAAACGGTAGAAGTGTATATATAGTGTTCGAAGAAGTTCAAAAGAATGGAAAACTAAAACGTTTGAAACCCATGTTTTACCTAAAAGAATCGTGTATCCTTTGAATTAATATCTAACTCAAAAAGAATATAAACATAAGAAAAAAGACCAACATGTAATACAATTGTATAATTTACAAAGGAAGAGATAGAGAAGAAATATTTGAGGGTTCATCATAACTTGCAAAATCAATTGAAACGTCTCCAATGTCACCAAACTTGAAGAGTCCTACAAAACGTCAAAAATCCACAAAAAAAAATTACTTTCTATATAAGTTGCTTAGATTGGAAACATATAAAATAATATCCATCTAGATATGAATCAATATGTACCTAACACAACAAAGTGATATGTTCTCTTGTCGGTCCCCTATCTTTGATCAAGTTCTTATCAAACAAACACAATCACAAATATATGGTAAACCAACCTGTTAGATTACAAACCACGGATTACAGATTGATGTTTGCGTTTATCTCTTTGAAGCTCTCTCTGTTTTTCTCTCTTGATGAACAGTAATGTTCTAGGCTTGATAATTAGATTATCCTTAATTCTATATAACTTCTAACAACTAACATAATATCTAACAATAATATCTAAAACTAAATATCCTAAAATATCTAATAAATAGATATTTAGGAATAATAATAAAATACTAAAAATAAACTTTGACATTTTATTACAAACTAACATTAGCTTTAGCTTCAGATTTCAATCTTCAGATTGGATTATCTTGAATTCAATAAATCTGAGATCTAACATCTCTCATAAAACTTTTTGGTTTTTTGATGTCGGAAGAATTTCATAGTTTGGCGATGTTGTTTTTTCCCATCACAACTTCAAAAAAACAAAAAAAACACCTATATTTAAATAAGAGAAAACGGATGATTAATTAATTAACATTAAAAAAATGAAAAACGAATAGACGTTAACATAAAGACGGAAAAACAAATCTATATCTATATAAAAATAATTGGTTCACGAAAATTTTAAAATTCAATACATATTATTGGTTTTTAAAATTTTAAATGAAGGCTAAATAAAAATAAAGATTTAAATGATTTTTATATATCTTAAAATAAAAAATGAAAACTTTTAGTAATTAATATTCATTTATACATATTGTAATATACTCATTTAATAATAGACGTATTGATATAAACATTTGTTAACTTACTAAGAAAATAAAAAATTAAATAGATAGACTCATTTAACTTTTTAATAAATAAAACAATAGACTCATTTAATAAAAGTTTTGATTTTTAAGTATTGTTATCTTAGTAAGAAAAATATAGACTCATTTAATAAACAAATTATTTATAATCATTGTTATTATAATTTTTAATAAGACTAAAAAAAGTAAGACAAATTTAAATTATATTTCTTGATATAGTTATGTTGTACAAATAAAAATAATATAAAATAATAGAGAAAATGAAAGGTTAAATTCATGTTAAACTCATTTAAAGATAACTTTGTACTTAAAAAAATTCAAAATTAGGAGAAAATAGAAAAAGATAAATGGAGACTTCTAATTATGCCACCTAAGCAACACCAAGTTTTGCTTTTATATAGATATAGATTAATTTTTATGTTTAGCGGCCATTTATCCAAAAACTTACCCAAGATATTTAAAACTTTAGGTTAGAGGACGTTTCTATGTCAGAGTCTACATCAATTTACCCGTATGGTGTTCGCATGATCGAACCGTAGGTTCAACTTCTTGAGCAACGAGGGGTTGATCCAACCATTGCATCAACCAAGATGTTTGATTATGTTTTTTTTTTTGTTTCACAATAAAATTTGACATCCCGCCGTATTGTGCGAGCACACAACTAGTTTTAATAAAAAGTAACACAAAATCCAGTAGCGTGTTTGCAAATTTTTAAAAATACAAACGTGTTTAATAAAACTGTTTATCTTTTCAAAAAGGGTAAATTGCATTAAAAAATGAAGTACTTTGTTTTAATTCCTATTTTGGGTAATGTACTTTCAAAACATCTGTTTTGGTACCTAAGATGTGAAATTTCAAACATTTAAGTACCTAATTAACCGGTTTAAGCATAAATCAATTACTATGTTGATGTGACGAGTGATGTGACATCCAACTCAATATTATTTGTTGATGTGACTACTGACTACTGACATGGATTATTAATCTAAAATTAGTTTTAAATTTATTTATTTTATTAAAGTTTATATATTGTAATTATTTGTAAATTATATATTTATAAAATTGAAATATCAAAATTATGGATAAATTTAAAACTAATATTAGATTAAAAATGAATATCACTAGCCATATCAACAAATAATATTGAATTGGATGTCATATCATTCGCCACATCAACATGGTAATTGGTTAATGCTTAAACCGGTTACTCAAGTACTTAAATGTTTGAAACTTCATATCTTAAATGCCAAAACGGATGTTTTAAAAGTACGTTACCCAAAATAGGAATTAAGACAAAATATATTGTTTTTTTATGCAATTTGCCAATTCGAAAATATCATAACCAACCACATAAATATAAGAGAATTTAATTAAAATGCCCTAAGTTGAAAAATCAGTACCCAATATGCCCCAAATCTTGTAATTTTTGCCAAAATACCCCCTAGGTCCGCGTTTTTCACTGTTACACGGGGACCTGGTCCGCGTTTTGGCCGCGTTCACTGTTACACGCGGCATCGAGCCGCGTTTTGGCCGCGTTTCCCCCTACACGCGGACCTGGTACGCGTTTGGCTTCGATGCGCATTTGGTCCGCATTTGGTCCGCGTTTAGTCCGCGTTTGGTCCGCGTTTTCTCCGCGTTTTCCACTGTGAAACGCGTATCTGGGCCGCGTTTTTGACTGTGGAACGCGTACTTGGGGGCCGACCCATAGCATTGTTTATTTAGGGTTTAGAGATCGACGGTGTGGATTGTTTCATTTGTTAGGGTTTGGCTCCTATAAATAAGTGAGGTCCCCCACCCATAACCCCACCACCATCACTCTCAAAGGTATCCCATCTATTTCACTCTCTCAAATATATCATGTATTACACACGCTCGGATCTCGGCTCGGTTGGTTAGCATTTATAAAAGTCGGATATGGGTCGACCACTTTCTTCGGTAAGTTTTCTTTAACCGCGTTTTAATTTTATATTTATTTTAGTGATTATGTGTTAATTTTAGAGTGTTGCGTTTATGTTGATAATATGTTAGAGGTTGCGCTACTTTCATAAAAAAATTGTAGAGATTGGGTTTGTTTTATGGATTGCGCTACTTTCATAAAATAATTGTAGAGATTGCGTTTTTTTTTGTATAAAAAAACTGTAGAGATTGGGCTTGTTTTTGGGATTGCGCTAATTTTATAAAATAATTGTAGAGATTGCGTTAATCTTAGAGATTGCGTTTGTTTTTTGTATAAAAAAACTGTAGAGATTGGGCTTGTTTTATGGATTGCGCTAATTTTATAAAATAATTGTAGAGATTGCGTTAATTTTAGAGATTGCGTTTTTTTTTGTATAAAAAAAGTGTAGAGATTCGGCTTGTTTTTGGAATTGCGCTAATTTTATAAAATAATTATAGAGATTGTGTTAATCTTAGAGATTGCGTTTTTTTTGTATAAAAAAGTGTAGAGATTGGGCTTGTTTTAGGGATTGCGCTACTTTCATAAAATAATTGTAGAGATTGCGTTAATTTTAGAGATTGCGTTTTTTTTGTATAAAAAAACTGTAGAGATTGGGCTTGTTTTTGGGATTGCGCTAATTTTATAAAATAATTGTAGAGATTGCGTTAATCTTAGAGATTGCGTTTTTTTTTGTATAAAAAATTGTAGAGATTGCGTTACTTTTAGAGATTGCGTTTTTTTTTTGTATAAAAAAGTGTAGAGATTGGGCTTGTTTTAGGGATTGCGTTTTTTTTTGTATAAAAAAACTGTAGAGATTGGGCTTGTTTTTGGGATTGCGCTAATTTTATAAAATAATTGTAGATATTGCGTTAATCTTAGAGATTGCTTTTTTTTGTATAAAAAATTGTAGAGATTGCGTTACTTTTAGAGATTGCGTTTTTTTTTGTATAAAAAAGTGTAGAGATTGGGCTTGTTTTAGGGATTGCGCTACTTTCATAAAATAATTGTAGAGATTGCATTAATCTTAGAGATTGCGTTTTTTTTTGTATAAAAAAACTGTAGAGATTGGGCTTGTTTTAGGGATTGCGCTACTTTCATAAAATAATTGTAGAGATTGCGTTAATTTTAGAGATTGCGTTTTTTTTGTATAAAAAAACTGTAGAGATTGGGCTTGTTTTTGGGATTGCGCTAATTTTATAAAATAATTGTAGAGATTGCGTTAACAACATCCTTGCATTACTATGTAGGACGATTTTGATAACGTCGATCTTTCGTTCAAATGTCGCATCGCCATGGTAAAGGAAATTAGAGATGCTTTTGAAGCGTGTCCACCTGAACGGGCACAACGTTTACACGAAATGTTTAGCCGCACATCTTTCGGGCCATGGCTCGAGCTTACCAATATTGGACAGGACCCCCTTCTAGTACACATGTTTTTACAAATGGAGGTCGAGGTTGCGAGACCACAACCGGAGGAATTGTATTTTCACGTGTGTGGGACTCGCATGCACTTTGGTCGTCGTGAGTTCTGTATTGTAACAGGACTCCCTTTCGGACAAATACCCGACCTTCCTACCTTGACAGATGAGTCCTTCGTTAGTAGGGTTTGGCCCGGCCTTGCACCAGGTATCTTGACGCTGAGAACCGTCCTCGAGACGATGAGAACTGGTCTTGGTACGATATCCGATGAGGATGTTGTGCGTGTTTGCTTGGTGGTGATGGCGGATTTGATGTTCATGGGTCGTGATCCAAGGCTGCCGGTTTCCTCTACTGTACTTATCGTTGTCGATGACTTGGAGAGGTTTAACCGCTATCCGTGGGGTAGCTACATCTGGAGTCACTCATACAAAGGACTCCACGGTGCCATCGCCAGACGCAAGCAGAAGAACCAACAAAACAACAAGATGACGTTGAACGGGTTTGCACACGCCCTAAAGGTTAGATAAGTACAATAACATAAATATCAATTCATTAACTAATTTTGCTAATTTTGGATTTATTCTAACGTACTTGTTCAATTTATGTAATTCCAGATATGGATCTTGGAGATGTTTCCTGCCTGCCGGCAAAATTTCACCAAGCGCTCCGACAGGTTGATTAGGGGAACCAAATGGGATCGAGATGTTGTCCTTAATAAGTCTGCATGCATTGGGATCTTCAACTCAGCTTTGAGCGTACGCCCTCTTACTATATTTTTAATTGTAGTAATTAAAAAACTATTTGTGATTTATATGTCTTATAATTTTTTAGGTTGTTAATGCGCCATATGATGAACTGAGGCCTACTCAGGATGAGCAGCAGTCGAGTTGGTTTCGACGGAGCGTCGCCTTTTTTGAAAGTTTGGCGGGCAGGCGACCGACAAAGAGGTCCCGACGTAGAGGTCCTGATCCCGATGACAATGATGACGATGATGACGATGATGATGAAGATGACGATGATGGCACGCGACGTCAGGCTCCCCCTAGCTCTAGCTATCAGGCTCCTCCTAGCCCTAGCTATCAGGCTCCTCCTAGCCCCACCCATCATAAGATGCCTGATATAGACCCATACCAAGATAAGTGGGAGTACATGACCTCCGTGGACAGACGCGTAAGAGACCTCGAGGCCCTCGATATGGCCAGACGCATAAGAGAGCTCGAGGCCCTCACCGCACACCTTCGCCACACTCGCGTTAGTGTTTAACTTAATTTGGGGATATTACGCCCAATACTTTAATATTGGTTTGTGTATTGATATTACGTTCCATGATTGTATTAGGTGTCGACGAACATGGCGCCCACTTACACGTCACCGGGGTACACACAGGCGGCAGCAGGAGGACACTACCCTTTTTCGACCCCATCATCCCAACAAAATGTAAGTTACGACGAGTGCTCATTGTTGTTCTTTTTTTGTTATTACGTTTGAAGATTCTTATTAAGAGTGCTCATTATAATCCATGTCACCAGTTTGGGATGACAAGTACGACGCCAGCCTACACGACGCCGGGGTACACGCAGGCGGCAACCGGAGGAAACTACCCTTTCTCGACCCCATCATTCCAGCAAAATGTAAGTTACGACGAGTCCTCATTGTTGTTCTTTTTTTGTTATTACGTTTGAAGATCCTTATAATGACCTACGTCACTAGTTTGGGATGCAGGCGGGGGACTATTACAGACCCCAGATGATGGAGTCGGGGCCGGGGCTGTCCGTCCTAAGCGGGTTGGTGGAAGATTTTTTGGGAACTTCCATCCCTTATTCGATGGGGTCGGAGTCGGGGGTTGACACCACCCAGGCGCAGGTGAGTACTCCGATGGCTGATAATATCATCGATGACCACTTCGATGATGATGACATGGCCATACATGATCCAGATCAGGCAACACATGAGAGGGCGAGACGGGTCGCTGTTGTGGGGCCAACCCTTTGTTCCCCATATGTCCAACAAGCTTCGACCACAACAGTACCTAAGAAAAAAACCAAGGCAAGGGTGAAGGCAAAGGGCAAGGGAAAGGTTGGGGGAGACACTACGATGACTGACGCGGGCCAATCGATGTTTGTTTCGGCGGCACAGATCAGGGAATTATGTATAAGTGTTCATCTCCCCCACCTGATGTGTCCATTTTACGGCAGCCTTCAAATGAATGTCGGTTTTTTCATGCTACTGTTGGGTGTAGGTGGTAGTGGGGATTTCGAGGATCTGGTAAGTATTAAATATAGTCATATAAACAACTACATTTCTAATGACAGGTCTAACAATCTATGTTTTGTGTATAGCAAATCGACGCTTGGGTTAGAATGATCCAAGAATCCCGCTCTCCACATGCCAGATGGACGGTCATGGACTCCAACTTCTTTGAGTGGCTTACACGGTCGGGCCAAGGATACAGGTCTGTGTTCGAAACATGCAATGGACTGGGCCATAGAAATCATCCAGCTTGGATGGACATCGACGAGGTATGGAAATCGATTTACATAATTTTTGTTCAACTTGTTTGTTACTAACTATTATTGTGTTATTGTAAAATCTTAGGTATACATCCCCATATGCGTCGTGGACAAACATTGGGTGCTCGGTGTTCTGTACCTCCGTGAAATGAGGCTGGTCTTATTTGACAGTTTACGAGCAAGAAGGTACACTTTGCCCTTGGAAGAACGCCTTGGGATCTTCAAAAAACAATTGCCGAAGTTGTTAAAAAAGATACACGACACGCCGGATCGTATCAAGGCCAGCAAGAAATTAGAGGTTATATATGATCCTGATGCACCTCAACAGACAGGGGGCCTTGGGGATTGCGGTGTGTGGGTGTGTCGTAACATATCCAAGTTTATTGAAGGTCTGCACCCAACAGTTGCACCAGATGCAACTGAGCATGTGGCAAGGGAATGGCGTAATTACATGGCGGAGACCCTTTTCTCGTTGGTTGTCCAAATAAACGATTAGGTTGGGGATACTTTTTATGTTACTTGTGAGTTGTGATGGGCCTCTTGAAATAACAAATATGATTCTTTTTTTTAAAGTCATTTTAAATATTAAAACCCTTTTTTACTTAGATAACTATATTGGATCGGATGTTTTATTTTATATAAAAATAGAATTCGTTAACTCCCAAGATCACAAATTGATATGAAAAGGGTAGTACATGAAAAAGTTCTTTTGGTAAATAAAAAACAAAATATTATTTAAACTTACCAATTATTAATGACAAACTGGTAGGGTTCGAAAACAACCGGTACAAGTTCATCTAAACAAACATTGAAAGGACGTCATTAAATGAAGTGAGTAGGTAACATTGTCGGTCATTGAAATGTCAAACTATGGCTACACGACACTTGGTTTTTCTGGAATCCCCAACGACTTCTTATATGTTCGGGTGATACAATTTTGTAGTATAAAAATATAAACGCATCAAACCACAAAATACTCTTTAGTGTTGTGAATTTCACAGTTTCTATAACACGGGTATTTATAGCCACAAGGAACAATTGTTAAAAAAAATGAATCGTTTCAGTATTTGCAGAGGAATCATTTCAGTATTTGAAGAGGAATCATTTCAGGCTTCGCAGAAGAATCATTTTAGTTTTTGCAGAAGAATCGTTTGACCATGGTTACAAACCTATCTCCGCATATGGTAACAAAACGCGGGTTTAGTCCGCGTTTTAGTGGTGTAACGCGGGGTTAGTCCGCGTTTTAGGAACAAAACGCGGGGTTAGTCCGCGTTTTAGTGGTGTAACGCGGGGTTAGTCCGCGTTTTAGTAACAAAACGCGGGGTTAGTCCGCGTTTTAGTGGTGTAACGCGGGGTTAGTCCACGTTTCAGGCTTTGCAGGGGAATCGTTTGACCATGGCACAAAAAACAAATCATTTTAGGCTTTGCAGAGGAATCGTTTGACCATGCCTTTGAAACTATCATGAACCGATCTTCGCATGGACTATAAGTAGATGCTCCGGTGAAGTAGTATTTCACAACTTCATATCTATCATTTATACCCTCACTTCATTTACAAATATTATCTACATTCTATACATTATCTACATTTTCATTACTTGATGGCTGGAGGTTCACGCGGTAGGGGGAAAAGGTCAGCGAATGGGGCTGGCACTTCACGCTCCGTGGACATCGACCAATTAAATGATGGAGCTTCAAGGATTGACTGGAATGCACCAGATACAACGGAGGATTGGGCGCAGTTTGGGTTAACTGCTTACGATGAACCGATAACGCCTCAGGAGTGGGAGCAGTTTAACAATGCCCAAGCCGCATACTACGCTGCTCATGGAGGAATGCCCCCTCCTACGTATCAATCCAACCAGGGGCCAGGTCTAACAATGTCTCAGGTACTGCCTACCAGGTTGAAAAGGTCCTGTGATGAGGCAAATGAAGAGATACGAAATACAGGCAGGACGTGGCTACAAAACATGGAACTTCAGAAGGACAAAGAAGCAACTATTGCGGAGCAGAAGGAGCTCCTGGAGAATATGAAGCGCGATGTCAGGGAGAAACAAAAGGAGATTAGAAAGTTAGAAGATGAACTGGTAGACATAAAAGAAAACTACACCGTCATGGAGGAGCATATGAAGGCAAAGGCTGGCTGGGTTACGAAGTGCCGGGAAATCTACCCGTAGTAGGTTTCTCAAAGGGTGGTTGTTGTATGGATGCACTTTAACGTTTAACCTAAGTTTTATTTTATGCATTAATTTTTACTTTATCGATGCTTGAATGTTGTACGGATGCACCATTTCGTTTTCTTTAATTTCAATAAAACGATGCTTTTATGTTTTATCTTTTATTTACACATAATATAATTTCACAATCACGATAAGGAAGATAAAATCAACAATTAACGTAATAACAATATCACTTAGCATAGAAGATGAGGTGGTTACAATCAAGGGAAGTCAATGTTAAGGTCAATGCTATCACGCCTTAAAGTTCCATGTGGTTCTAGGTCCGATGACCCTTGAGAGCGAAATCTTTGGCTAGTAGAAGCTCTCCTAGGCACGGTTGAAGGGGCAGGAGTTGGACATTCACCACGAGTATGTCCTACTGCTCCACACCTAGTACACGTTCTCTGTATCGGATCCTCACCACGAGATGGACGTCGATCGTTCTTTCTTGGTCTCCCCGCACGTCTCTTGGTTATTAACGGTGGATAGCATGGCGGAAGGGGGACGTGTGGCAAAACCCATGATTGAGGGGGTCCAACAGGATAGATCAACTCATGATATGTTGACCGGTAAGTACTGGACGTGTAGTAAGATATAGCCAGATCGCTGCAATCTCTACGATTCATTGACCTTGCAGCAGCGATGGCATGACCGCACGATAAACCAGAATATTGCCATTGGTTACATTCACAAACACCGTTGACCATATCGACAGTCGCGTGATAACGGATATCCCGAACGTTGAACTTACCATGTCCAATCTAACTTACCCTCCATGTCGCAGACTTTCCCGACCTTCTGCTAATTATCTCCTCCGCCATTGGTGTGAGATGATTACGCATTTCATCTACAAATATGTGTTAATTGTGTTACGATTTATACGGAAGACGAAAAATGCAACAAACATATAAGTTAAAGATTTTAGAGTTTACCAACCTCCCTTTCGTCGTCGAAGTTGGTACCACTCTTGTTGAAAATCTCGGAAGTACTCTATAAGGCCGACAATAGGTAACCTGCGTGCAAAACGGGACAGTGCATTCACCGACTCTACACTATTAGAGGTCATTATGTTATACCGTTGTGCAGAGAAATGGGCCCTTGACCACCTCTCTTTACCAGCCTCGTCCATAACTTGTGCTCCACGAGGTACTTCATATCGTAGTGCATTCATGTAGGTCTCGAACTCCCTAATAGTATATGCTTTGCACGCCTTCCAATACGTGGTCTTGTTTGTTGTGATACGTTTTCCGCGCTTTTCACGTTAATCTCCAAATGTCGACAACATAGGGCGTGAGGGGTGGATGGGTACACGGCAGAAATTGCCGCGCTTATGGAAGGAGCTCTGTCGGACATAAACACCAACCCTTCTTGGGCTCCGATACATTCCCGCAACATGTTCAGAAACCAACCCCACTCCTCCCCCGTCTCGGACTTTCCTACTCCGAAAGTCAAGGGCACAATGTTGTTATTTCCGTCCATGGCAACCGCCAAGAACATCATACCCAGGTAATGCCCCTTTAAATGGGCAGCGTCTATTACAAGGACAGGACGCAGATTTGTCAAAAACGTCCGGATCTGCAATAAACGTATGTGGTTATTATTTGTAAATGTTAAAATTCATAATATGTAAAGCTACGACGATTTAATATACTTACCGCACATCCAAGTGCAGCGAAACACAATTCGAAACGTCCGTTTGAATCCGTCCTTATTCTGGTGCGTGTACCCGGATTCTTCAGCTCCAAGTTATATAAATACGCAGGGATTCGTTCGTACGACTCCTCGGGAGTGCCTCTCACCATTAGTAGTGCCTTGCATCGTGCACGCCATCCTTGGTGGTAACCAATGTTTATCCCGTACTGCTGATTTATATCGTTGACGATGTCCTTCGGCCGAAATGACCTGCTAGCGTCAAGAAACTTGTCTTTCAGTATGTGACCCAAAGTCCTTTTGTTGGCCTGCCGGTGGCTAGCATTTAGTTGTGTCCTCGAACATGTGTGTACGTCGTTCAGCTTTCTAACGACAAACAACCCTCCTTTAGGGCCCACAGACTTCGCGGACATACTCCATTCACAATTTTGTTGGTCACATACAGCCTTGTATCTGCGTTTGTCGGATTTCTTCGCTCTAAACACGAAACCCTCTCGCAAGAACTTCATTCCCAACTGTACGGTCATTTCCTCCTTCGTATGAAATATTTGACCTTCATGTATAGTTGTACTACGATTGTAAGGTGCGGGTTGGTAGGCTGGTATATGGGTCTCCGGGTTAGGAAGAGAAGGGGGCATATCAAAATAATCGTTTAACGCACCAAATGATTTATTGCTAGGGGTATATGTTTCTTCGTCCTCGTCATTATCGGTATTTGATCTGTCCAGATCAGATATACCAGTTGTGAAAACATGTGTTTCGTCATCAGCAACTCCAACAAACCGTCTTTTTGGGTCTTCTGCTTCTTCTTCTTCTTCTAGTTGCGTCTCCGGAACAACTTCGGGATAAGATTCGTTAGGACGATATGTATGATCAGAATAAAGTGTGGTGTCGTAGGATGCCTGAAATTGAGAGTCAGGCTCCAGTTGACTACCACCGACATGGATTTCGTCATCATCTTCGTCATCGCCCATCGATGGTGCGACATACACAAAAAGTTGTGGAGGTATTTCTGAATCGGCTGCAAGTAGCATAAAACCAAAGATTTCGTCATCGTTGGTTATCTCTATCAGTGAGCCATCTGCACGTCTGAACACCAACTTGCAAGCAGCAGAATCTCCGATTCCACACTTTCCCACGACGTAATCGATAAGCGTCTTATACGCAACCATTATTGGAATATATACACCACGTTTTGTGTAGCCAATATAATCCCACCCATTGTTGTTTTGCACCCATTGACCATCGAAACATAATAAGACTCTAGTTTTTTGAACAGATGAACTCATTTTTTCAGTAGTATGAAATATGAAGCAATTCAAGTGGATGTGATGAACGATTTTGCATCTAATCTTACTAATCTTTATAGGAAAAATTGAATGGAGAAAATGAATGTGAACCACATATTCAATGACAATGGTACACTTATTGTATGAGAATCAGACTAAAATGTGGAAAAAAACAGTAAAATCATTCAAAAAATACGTCACAAACAGTTGACCACACATGAAATCATAGGCCTGAAACCCTAATTTTCAAAACCCTAATACGGTTTACACTATTAAACGCGGGGTTAGTCCTCATTTTTAACAAAAAACGCGGCCTAGATACGCGTTTCACAGTGGAAAACGCGGACCAAACGCGCATCGAAGCCAAACGCGTACCAGGTCCGCGTGTAGGGGGAAACGCGACCAAAACGCGGCTCGATGCCGCGTGTAACAGTGAACGCGGCCAAAACGCGGACCAGGTCCGCGTGTAACAGTGAAAAACGCGGACCTAGGGGGTATTTTGGCAAAAATTACAAGATTTGGGGCATATTGAGTAATGATTTTTCAACTTAGGGCATTTTAATTAAATTCCCTAAATATAATATCTCTAAGACAAAAAAACGTGTGCCACAAAAGTATGCAAGACAAAAGATATGACAACGACATGACTAATATAAAATAGAGAACATTGAAAGATATGAATAAACCTAACATCATTATGTCTTTTAGCTAGTTTTCCACATTCAAAAAACATAATTAAAAAAAAAACATTCGTATAAGTTTGGATTTAAGTCTCATTTAGTAAAAGGCAATTGTGTGTTCCTTATAGAAATCCTGTTTATAAAATTTTAAAAACCCGAAACAGAGAGTCTGTTTGACAGTTGTTGAATGACTTAGTATATAATTATTAAGTTGTCAGAATGATTAAGAGGTTTTTATGATATAGTGTAAAATGAAATATGATTGTTTGCTAATTGTTCATAATGAAATTAGTGTAAAATGAAATATGGTTTTTATGATATAGTGTAAAATGAAATTTGGAACCATTAAGAGGCAAATCTCTTTTTTGCCAAACAAGATTCACTTCTTAACGATTCAGAAGTTGTTTCTTAATGGAACCATTAAGAGATAAACAAACAACCTCAGAGAATTACATAATCTATTTTCTCTTCTCAAATTCTAAGAGCATCTCCAACAACTATGCTAAAATAGAAAAAAGCGAGATTTTAGCAATTTTTTTGCTCCAACAGTTATGCTATATCATCTATACTATATTATAAAGATGACATAAAAAACTCTTAAAAACAAGTCTTAAAGCTTAATGTACCGCTATTTAATGTTAATTACTTAAAAAACAGTAATAAAAGTTGTATGTACTACATTTAATGCTATTCATTAATTTTCAATCATTATCTCTAACCATTTTAACTCCCCTAAAATCATTTCCCACTTTAACTCCCCTAAAATAACTCTCAGCATATTTTAAATATAAAAAATCTAAAATATAATTAAAAAATCTTACAGAATATTTTATAAAAAAAATTATATTATTAAACCAAAATAAATTATATTATATTATTAAGTCTAAATTAAACAAATTTATATAAAAAAATCATTATCACTCTCTCACAACCATCCAAAATCGTAATGTAAATCGACAAAAAACAGAAAATACAATGAAACATTAAAATCGTGATGTATCTATCTACATTGCGCGAGTACACTTCTAGTATGCTAAAATAGAGAAAAGAGAAGAAGGAAGATAAAAATCTTCAAATTTGGAGAAATCTCTAAAACCTCATTTTGAAGAGAGAGAAATAATATTTAATTCTTTTCCACCAATAAGAGACATTGAAGTTGTATGTTTAGGAGAAACAAATAATATTTTATTAATATAGTTAATGATAGAATTGCTAAAATAGAGTAACTATTGGAGTTGGTTGTAATTTTTTTTTAGAGATTTCAACTTTTTATATCGTATTTTAGAAAAATAATAACTTTTTAGTTAAGGGATCATTAGTAACTCAACACGTAATGCAAAAGATGCAGGATTTGAACTGAAAACCTTGTGATTAATAACAAAGTTTAAACAAGTTATAAGAGATGATTAATGTATGTACTAAATAAGTCAAAGTAATGTATTATATATGAGATCAATTAATTTGACCAATTCTTTAAGATATACTAATATTTTAAGTTCAACAAAATTGAAGTTGCATTTTTTTGCTTAGAACTTTTTTCACGTTTTATTTTATGCATGATTTTTTTGACCAAAGTTTATGCACGATTTTAAAATCATTATGTTACAAAGTAGAAAATGAGATATCATGAGTCATCTCAAACTACCATAGAAAAATACAAGGTAAAATGGTAATTTATTTCGATCAAAATTTTTATTTGACGTATTTTTAAAATTGTCGTAAATACATTAAAACAAACCTAGGGGTTGTTTGTTTTTAAGAAAAAAAACCTTTTAATGGCTCTTAAGTCTGAATCAGTCAAACATTTTTACATTCAAACTGTTTTTTTTTTCCAGTTTTCAGAACCTCTTAACTCTTAATACGTCTGAAATAAGGAGTGATGACCTAACTTCTTAAAACCTCTTATCGCCGCCTCATTTCATATGTTCTCCTTCCTCGACGTTACAAAAACAAACAGTCTTATTAATTCAGATTTCAGGCTTCAGCACCACCTCTTATTAATCAGAAGTGAAATAATACTTCAGACCTCTTAAAAAACAAACACCACCCTAGTATGTAATATTAAGTAGATAATTGTGTTATGACACTCTTGTGCCCCTTATCATAACGACTTTTAACCTTAGAAAGCATGTAATGCATTGTGTACGTAGAGTTGAGAGCAAGAATTATTAAGCTTTACGCATTTATGGCAAGCTTCACATGAGTTCAAATAAGAGGCACATTTATTTATGTTTTCAGCATTTTGGGAAGTTGATGTATGTTACATGTTTGATTGTTTTCTTATCGTATAACCTGCTAAGTAATATTAAATTTAAAAGTGATATGAGATGCATAAAAACAAGTTTTGTATGAGTGTGGGACCATACACTGAGTTAACATAACATTACAACTAAAGGTTTGTTTGTTTGTTTTTTCATATGAATAGAGCTATTTGTATAAATTATGAAGGTTTTGTTTATGAGATTTTTTTCATAGATGGAAGAAACATATTTTTTAATCAAGATAGACAGATTTGGAAAATAAACTTTGCCTTTCGGCATAAAGCTTCCTAAAAGTTTACTGAATAAGACACTTTCTATATCATTAATTTATTACCAAACAAACATGTATATGGATAAGCTATAATAAGTCTCATTAAGTCATTAAGCTCCTAACAAATAGACCCCAAATAAAATTATTTAAGTCAAACACTGTATTATTAAATTAAACATTTGAAAAGAAATCCCGTTATTATGGACTACAATACAAAATTAAAGAACTTGTAAACTATAATTAATTTCATTAATATCCTGTAATGATTGCTGATAAATTAAATTTCAAAATAAAATTTTGCAATTTTCGAAAGAAAACATTATATTTTTTGGATGATAGTCAAAGGACTAATATTGTAATTTATCTATAGTTTATACACTACTAGAAGTGTACTCGCGCAATGCCGTTAGATAGATCACGATTTTAATGTTTTATTTTATTTTTTTATTTTTTGTCGATTTACATTACGATTTTGGTTGGTTGTGAGAGAGTGATAATGATTTTTTTTGTATAAATTTATTTAATTTAGACTTAATAATATAATGTAATTTATTTTGGTTTAATAATATATTTTTTTTATAAAATATTTTGTTAGATTTTTTTAATTATATTTTATAATTTTATATTTAAAATTTGATTTTTATTATATGTTTAATTATGCTGAGAGTTATTTTAGGGAAGTTAAATTAGAAAATGATTTTAGGAGAGTTAAAATGGTTAGAGATAATGATTGAAAATTAATAAATAACATTAAATGTAGTACATACAGTTTTAATGGTTGTTTTTTAAGTAATTAACATTAAATAGCGGTATATTAAGCTTTAAAACTTGTTTTTAAGAGTTTTTTATGTCATCTTTGTAATATTGTATTGATAATAAAACTTTCTTCCTTAACAACAATATATTACAAAATAGTACAAACTCCGTCAGAACAGAAAACCTTCCAAAGCTCAACAATGGCGGACGACGAAGAACCAAAAGCTGAAACTTTATCTCCAAATACATCACTTCCATGGGAAAGAATCCAAATACTATTCCTTCCCTACCACTTACAATCTCAATCCAAATCTCCGTTATTATCAGATCCACATGGATACGAAGAAAGATGGTCAACGCCACCGGTGCATGAAGATCACCGGACATCCATCGTATTCCCTCCGAACAACCACGAAGGCCTTTAACTTTCACCATCACAATGATGATCGAGAAACATATAAAGAACGAGCAGCTTCATCGCCTGTTTCAAGTGGGATTAAACCGGCAGCGATGGGGGGATTTGTTGCAGTGAAGTGGTGGATTTCATATTTTAAGTTATCCGGTGGCATTGTTTCGTGTATTTGGAAATTTTCTGTGATTAGAGGAGGTTTACTTCGATTATTTAACCTCCCACTGGTTGGATCAATGGTGTTGCTGCTACTGTTTTATTTGAGGTTCCGGCTTTTCCGGCGCCGGCGGAGGTTACGGAGAGAGGCTATCGATGAACTTCTCGGCGTTATTAAGGAGAAAGACGAGGTATTTTATTTTTTATCATTAAAACTGAACTATATACATTGCTCACCAGGTGTTTGTTAAAATGTCTAACCGAACTTGCAACTTATTCGGTCGGCTAGCTATATATGACTGTTTGATTGGCTTAATGATACAAAAAGTAGCTTATTCTGTAAGCTTCAAGGGGTACTTTATGTAAAAAGCCAAGTTTTTTTTCCAAACCTACCCCTCCCAATAAAAACAAACCCCTTCCATAATGAAAAAACCATCTCAAACAAAAACATTTGTAATCTATACAAACATATTAATCACACATACAGTTTTATCCCTACATGACTTAATGGAAAACCAACCAAACATCCCCTATTTTCACATGCATCTTCTTGCATTGCATTTCGATTCAGCCGTGAATTTTCATGGTTGCTGATAATTAAAATTAATGGGTGTGCAGAAAATGCAACAATTACTACATCAGATTGCTAGAATGAATGAATTACTGCTTGCAACCCATCATGGAGTCCCTATCATATCCAAGGCTGCATCCAGTTAATCAGGTTAGTTCAGCTAATGTTGCTTCTTGTCGATGCCATACCCGAAAATCCACAGGGTTGCTGTTGATTTATATTATATATTGTTGTATTAAGATCAATGGGGTTGTTTGGTATTGGCATACAAACAGCTTAATCCATACAAAGCTTAATGAAAAAACAACCAAACAACCCCCTAAATGACTCGTTAAGTTGCTGAATGAGTAGTATTGTAGTATAGTGTTATCTTGAAACTGCTTCTTGTGTAAGCCAAATTTTAGCAACCAATTCTTCAGATACACAAGAAGTCAAGAATCGAACATACGACTCCATGTTAAATGCAATCAAAATGTGTGGATATATGATTTGAATTTGGTTTTAAGATTTTGGTTAGATGTATCTCTACTTATACAGCAGAGCAGCAGCCACTGACTTCTATGTGTAGGAAATTAGTTTCAAGATCTCCCACAAAATGCCTCCTTTATCGCATAGGTCAAACTAGTCGGTTTGTTGTGCTATTTAGGAGGAGACATCGTTTTAAGTACTAAACTCAAATGTTATACAAATGTTGCGTTTTGTGTTAAGCGTTCCAACAACTATGCTATAATTTTTCTAAAATAGAGTAGAGCATCTTCTCCAGAATTTCTCCAAAATGGAGAACTAAAAGCCAAAATCTCCAAAAAAATCTACAACCATCTCCAACAGCTTCTCCATTTTGGAGATAAATAATCGATTATTGTTCGCGGCTTTTCGTGTTTACACCTTTTTAAAATGCAAGAAAATAGATCTCGACGCAAGTATACATCTTAATCTACTGCCGTCTGTTAACAAATAATAATGGTACAAAGTACCGAATATCGATCCCACATATCGATCCCACAGGGAAGCGTGGAAAAGTTCTCCTCAAAAGTCGGGTCTGTAAAAGCGAGTTTCAGATGGCGAATTCGAAAACAATATTTTTGATTGGGGGTTTTGATTAACACTAATGAACAATTAATTAAAAAGAAACATCGGTACAATGCTTTGTTGGAATAAGATTAATAATTGGATAAAATGATGAGATCGCATTCCTTCGTTATCTTAAAGTCGATATTTCATGAAATCCAGACATGTTTGGAATTGGTGAAGGAAAATCTTGTTTCAAATGTGAGATTTGAACTTGAGGGTTTCATGACGTTTTAACGACGTAAAGGAACTTAACTAACGTGCGATTGATTTTTATAAAGTTGGAAACATAAAACGGATTTAATAAACTACAACAAACCGTGAACCAACAAAAGTTTGGAATCCGAAATTATTTTCCGGACTTTCGGTTTGTAATAGAATTAAAGCCGTAATGAGACCAAAATAAAAACCAAGAGTTACAAACAAACGAGAATCGTAACACGAGAGTAAGAAATGATGACGATGCGATACTTGTGAATTGAAGGAGTAGATAACATATATTACCAAAATGTGGTTTGATTTATGAGCCAAAGCTTCCAACTACTAGCTTTTGACTCAATGTTTCAAACCAATTACAAAGATGGTGGTTTAAGGAAAGGATCTAATGGTTAATAGAATACAAGTCTAGATTCATTGAATCTAGAATGTATGAGGGAGGTAAGCACAAACAAGGAAACAATTAAGCTCCAAGTAATGAGTTATGTTTTACTTCTACTACTAACTCCTATTTATAGGCTAACAAATACATCCATTTGGGCTTTAAGAGTTATAAGGCTTTTTAGCCTTGTAAGAATCTAGTGGCCCAAAAAAAATATAACTTGGCCCAACCGTTAGATGAAACAAAAGATTTCGGCCCATGTTGCTTGGCCCATGCAGTTCGGCCCATCAAAAGAAGGAAGTCATCTTGTCGTTTTTCGCTTTACTTCGTGATGTTGACTTCTTACGGCCTTTGCACCGATCCTATAATAAAAACATAAGATAAAAAAATAAGATCTTTTCGATAGCTTTCTAAAATTAGCCACCTAAAAATGACTAAATATAAAACATTTATTTTAGACGAAAATGCACTAAAAATACGCAAAAAAGGACTCAATGGGAAAATAAAAATTTGCTCAAAGTTATAAGAAGTGAGTTAAAAATAGGGTAAATAAAATTACCCTATCAATTATATTATTAAAATATTCTATATATTTAATAAAATATTATTTCTCTCACCTAAACAATTCATTTCAAAGTTTTCTTATTGGTGGAATGTAATAAAAAATAATTTCTCTCTCTTGGTAATCATTTTTGGGGATATCTCCAAATTTGGAGAAAAATGTATTCTCTCTCCTACTTTCTCCATTTTGGAGAAAGTTTTGGGAAATCTGTTGGAGCTCATTTTACATCCAAAATCTCCATTTTCTTCATTTTCTCCAAAATGGAGAAGCTGTTGGAGATGCTCTAAGAAGTTAAAATCTCTGAAAATTTTTACATCCAACTCCAACAGCTACTCTATTCTAGCAATTATACCATTAATTCTATTATTAAAATATTCAATACATTTAATAAAATATTATTTTTCTTTCCTAAACACACAACTTAAACGTCTCTTATTGGTGAAAAATAATTTAATATTATTTCTTTCTCTTAAATATGGAGTTTTAGAGATTTTCTCTAAATTTGGAGATTTTTACATTATTTGTCTTCTTTTCTCTATTTTAGCATATGGTATAGCGTAGCTGTTGGAGCAAAAAAATTGTTAAAATCTCACTTTTTTCCTATTTTAGCATATCTGTTGGAGATGCCCTTAGACTCTAGTAACGACATCATAAGTGTTGAGGATTTAGATTGAAATCACTGCTCCTCGTTCCCCGTTGCTGCTTAAAACCCTAGGAGTATACGAAGAAATGGTGAGTAACTTGTGAAATGGATGAACGAGAGAAATGGGTCTTCTCTTCATTTTCATTGCAATTTGGATTTGTGGGTTTTGCAGATTATTTGATTTTGTTCTTTCTCTTTTGGGTACTCTTCATTTTCATTTTCATTGCAAGTTGGATTTGTGGGTGTTGCAGATTATTTGTGGTGATATAGGTTCCTCTCAAAGTGTTTTTCTTCTAGCATTTTTGGTTAAGTATTCAATTTGGAGATAACCCTGATTTTTGGGTGTGATCATGAATGTGTATTTTATGGTATGCTTTGATTTTTTTTTCTTCCTGCTTGTTAGAAGATGAATATGATTGAAGAACACGATGAATATGCTGAAGGTTTGAAACCTCGATATATTGATTGAGAGAAACTTACAATACAGAAAGTGAAAAATATGAAAGAGAGATCATAACCTAAACTACAATACAACACATATATACGTAGGCTAGATGGGCTTGGGCCCTAACATGGGCCTGGTGGGCCTCTATATACATTAACATCCCCCCTCAAACTCAATCGGGAGAAGAATGCGCCGGATGGAGTTTGGAAACTAGATCGCGAAACCGTCCAGGTAAATGGGCTTTAGTGAAAATATCAGCCGGTTGATCAAGAGTCGAAATAGGAAGAAGTTGAATAGTCTTACGTGTCACATGTTGACGAACAAAGTGACAGTCAATTTCAATATGCTTCGTTCGCTCGTGGAAGACATCATTGTGGGCAATCTGAATAGCACTGTTGTTGTCACACCACAATGGAGTTGGAGACTGTTGAGGAGCCCCCATGTCAGAGAGAAGCCAGCGTAACCACACAAGTTCTTGAGCTGTATCAGCTAACGCTCGATATTCAGCTTCAGTACTGGATCTAGCTGTGAGAGATTGTTTCTTGCTACGCCAGGATATAAGAGAGTCGCCAAGAAAGAAACAGTAGCCAGTAGTGGAGCGTCGATCAGTCATGTCACTGTCCCAATCAGCATCAGAAAAACCTCGCAAAGTCAACGATGAGGTGGATGAAAAATGAAGACCATGAAACATGGTCCCCTTTAAATATCGAATAATGCGCAGAACAGCAGTATAGTGATCAGAACAAGGTGCAAACATGAACTGACTAACAGTATGAACAGCATATGCAATATCAGGTCGAGTCACTGTCAGATAGACAAGTGACCCGACTAACTGGCGATATAAAGTAGGATCACGTAGAGGTGGACCAGCATTTGGAGCCAGATGAAGGTTGTGTTCAAGAGGAGTGGATGCTGTTTTGTTGTCAGTAATCCCAGCTTTCGACAAGAGATCTGAGGTATACTTGGCTTGACACAGATAAAGACCCGATGGATCAGATAGCACCTCAAGACCAAGAAAATAGTGTAAAGAACCAAGATCCTTCATCTCAAAACAGGAGCTGAGAGATGACTTCAGATTGGCTATGCCTGTAGAGTCACTGCCAGTAATAATCATGTCATCCACATACAGGAGAAGTAAGATTGTGCCAGCTTCAGTTGTCCGAGTAAACAGCCCTGAATCATAGTTGCTGGGTGAGAAGCCCAAAGAGGTGACAGTGGTAATGAATTTCTCAAACCAAGCCCGCGGAGCTTGCTTTAGGCCATAAAGAGCCTTTCGAAGACGACAAACATGACCTTGTGGAAGACGAACGCCTGGAGGAGGTGTCATGTAGACTTCCTCAGATAAGTTACCGTTCAAAAAAGCATTCTTAACATCCATCTGAAAAAGAGGCCATTGTTTGGTAGCAGCAATGGCAAGAAGACTGCGAACAGATGTGACGCGAGCAACAGGTGCAAAAGTCTCCTCATAATCAATACCATACTCTTGATTGAAGCCCTTGGCCACAAGCCGAGCTTTGTACCGATCAATAGAACCATCTGATTTGGTTTTGATTTTGAACACCCATTTGGAGCCAATGGGTTTCTTGCCTGGTGGAAGAGGGACAAAATCTCAAGTTTGAGCTTTGTCAAGAGCCTGAAGTTCCTCATCCATAGCTTTCTGCCAATCAGAGTTAGAAGAGGCTTCCTTGTAGGAAGTAGGTTCGTGATTTGATAACAGAGTAGCATAAACATGATAATCACGAAGATGAGAAGGAACTTGTCTTACCCGTTCTGATCGTCTAACATTCTGAGATTGAGAAGTTTCAGGAGCCAAAGACTCAGCAGGTACCTCAGATGTTGGCTGTGCGGAAGGAGCAGATGATTGATGGTGATCAGGAAAGCTAGGAGAGGCTGACTCAGAAGGAGTTGGAACAATAGGTGGAGGTGATATAATGTCAGATTGGAGTGAGTCCAATGAGACAGAAGCATCAGTGAAAAACGGAGGTGTGAGAGTAGGAGACTCACGAAACTTGGATATAGAAGAGAAAGGAACATGTTCCCAGAAGGTAACATGTCGAGAAATACGAAGACGCTGGGAGATAGGATCCCAGCAGCGATAGCCCTTGTGCTCAATACCATATCCAAGAAAGCAACACAGTCTGGAGCGAGGTTCAAGTTTGGTATGTTCATGAGATTGCAGTTGAACAAAGCAAGCACTACCCCAAACTTTTAGAAGTTCATAGGCAGGAGTGACCTCATAAAGAGCCTCATAAGGAGACTTATTTTGAAGGATGGGAGTAGGGTGACGATTGATAGTATAAACGGCAGTAAAAGCGGCTTCACCCCAAAAGCGTTCTGGACATTACGCAGAGATGAGAAGAGTGCGAACTGTATCAAGAATATGACGGTGTTTGCGTTCAGCACGACCATTTTGAGGAGAAGTGCCAGGGCAGGAGTACTGAGAGAGTCCCCTGAGAGTGAAGAAAGGAGAGAAGGGATGACTCTTTGTATTCCATAGCATTATCAGCTCGAAGAATCTTTATAGATTTTGAGAACTGAGTGTGAATCATCTGAGCAAACATAATATAGATTTGAGGTAATTCCGAACGATGTTTCATAAGATATATCCATGTGAAACGAGTGTGGTCATCAATAAAAATAACAAAATATCGAGCACCACCCATGGATGGATGTGGTGCTGGTCCCCATACATCAGAATGAATAATATCAAAAGAAGAAGTAGAATTAGATTCATTCAATTCAAAAGGTAAAGCATGATGTTTGCCAAGTTTGCAAGATAAACAAGAAAGATTGTCAGTTGATACACAATTTCCTAACACACCTAAATGAGCTAATGACTTTATTTTGGCTAGAGATAAGTGACCCAGTCGGGCATGCCACAACTCAATGGAAGAAGTGCTAGAAACCGAGGCAACGGAACTTGAAGAGGGTAAAGGAAGACGCAGGTAGACCACTTCAATCATCCGTCCAACTTTACGGCCGAGTCCAAGGATCTGCTTGGTCTTTGGATCCTGTACAACACAACCAGAAGAATGAAATAAAATGATCAAATTAGATTCAAGAAGTTGAGCAATCGAAACTAAGCTCAGAGATAGCTTTGGAACATTTAGAACATCCGGTAATTGTATAAGAGGAGTGGAAACATTCCCACTAAAAGATACCGGTAGACCAGTGTTGTCAGCAGTTCTTACTGACGTAAATTGCTGAGGTGGTTTCTTAGAAGCGAAACCATCAGGGCAAGGTGTCATATGATTGCAACACCCAGAATCAAAGATCCATACATTACCTGATGCAGCTGAGTGTGGAGAGTTCATACCCATAGCACCAGACATGATCTGTTCCATAAGTTCCTGATTGCGACGCATCAGTTCCATTAGATCAGGTGAGGAGGCTGTAGAAGCCTCAGTATCAGCAATAGTAGGCCCAACAACAACATGAGTCCGATTCTGAGAACTAGTGTGCTTTGAGTTCTTCGGACAGTCAGTCTCATAGTGGCGCGGATGCGTGATGCCACACTTACGGCACTTACGGATAGGACAATCAAGAAGAAGATGAGCAGGAGAATGACAGAAGGCACACTCTGATGTGTTCGTCTTGCCCACAGATCTGGAATGATTGTTATTGGTCCATTTGCCTTTTGGCTTGGAATGAGACGTGTAGAGAACACTATCAGTAGCGGGCACTGGTGACCGCATATGAAGACGAGTTTCTTCACTTAGCAATTCTGAGATTGCTTCTTCAAGAGTAGGTAAAGGCTGCCTATGAAGAAGTGAAGCACGAACATTCTCAAATTTATCAGTCAAGCCCATCAAAATGGTGATAAGGTGCAGCTGATTGAAGTAGGCGGTGAACTGTTGAGCGGTTTCATCAAAAATCTGAGGTGCTCCAAGACTGATATGATCTCTGAGAGACTGCATTTCAGAGATATAAGAATTGATGGATTGATCAGGAAGTTGACGTTTGCTCTGAAAAGTGGTCCACAGTTGATACTGATGAGATAGACCAGATGATGTATACCGCTTGGCGAGAAAATCCCAGAGACTTTTGGCTGTAATATAACCAAGAAACTGTTGGTTGATATCAGGAGTAGTGGAGGCATTAATGAAGCCCAATATACGAGCATTATTAATATCCCACTCGTTCATTCGTTTGGCAAAGTCAACAGCATTCTCAGTTGTTTCTTGAACTGGAGCTTTGGATGCGCCAGTAACATAGGTGTAAAGACCATGAGACTTTAACAGAATTGTCATATGATGGTGCCAAAGAATGTAGTTGCTACCGTTGAAAACAACGGAGATGGGATTTGAGTGACTGAAATTGGTAGCCATGAGATAGGAAAAGGTACTGAGAAACAGTATTAAAGACCGGAGAAAAGTTCGACCTTCGACCGGATGAATGCTCGACCAGAGGGGGTGTTCGACCGAAGGGATGCTCGACCGGAGTGGGTTTCGACCGAATGAATGCTCGACCGAAGTGATGTTTGACCGAAGGAGGTGTTCGACCGAGGGGGTGTTCGACCGGAGGGGGTGTTCGACCGAAGAGGTTAAAGACCGGTAGAAAATCGACCGGTGTTGCGGCTAGGGTTTCCAACAGATCGATCGATCGACGGCAAAGGCAAGAACCGCGGCGGCAATGGCAAGAACAACGACGATGAACAGTAAAATCGCGATGAACAGTAAAATCGTGATGAACAGACCTAGAACTCTAATACCATGTTAGAAGATTAATATGATTGAAGAACACGATGAATATGCTGAAGGTTTGAAACCTCGATATATTGATTGAGAGAAACTTACAATACAGAAAGTGAAAAATATGAAAGAGAGATCATAACCTAAACTACAATACAACACATATATACGTAGGCTAGATGGGCTTGGGCCCTAACATGGGCCTGGTGGGCCTCTATATACATTAACATCCCCCCTCAAACTCAATCGGGAGAAGAATGCGCCAGATGGAGTTTGGAAACTAGATCGCGAAACCGTCCAGGTAAATGGGCTTTAGTGAAAATATCAGCCGGTTGATCAAGAGTCGAAATAGGAAGAAGTTGAATAGTCTTACGTGTCACATGTTGACGAACAAAGTGACAGTCAATTTCAATATGCTTCGTTCGCTCGTGGAAGACATCATTGTGGGCAATCTGAATAGCACTGTTGTTGTCACACCACAATGGAGTTGGAGACTGTTGAGGAGCCCCCATGTCAGAGAGAAGCCAGCGTAACCACACAAGTTCTTGAGCTGTATCAGCTAACGCTCGATATTCAGCTTCAGTACTGGATCTAGCTGTGAGAGATTGTTTCTTGCTACGCCAGGATATAAGAGAGTCGCCAAGAAAGAAACAGTAGCCAGTAGTGGAGCGTCGATCAGTCATGTCACTGTCCCAATCAGCATCAGAAAAACCTCGCAAAGTCAACGATGAGGTGGATGAAAAATGAAGACCATGAAACATGGTCCCCTTTAAATATCGAATAATGCGCAGAACAGCAGTATAGTCCAATCCGTCCAAGCACCAACCCAATTACGGCGGTTTGAAAATTCTCAACCCAACCCAACCCATTCAAAAGTATAACCCAACCCAACTCAACCCTTGCGGGTTAGGGCGGGTTGGCGGGTTATAAATATACACAAAGATGACTAATGAAATACAATAAATATTACTAAAAATGGGTTGGGTTCTGGTTAGAAGTTGAGATAACGGTGAGAAGCGTGAGAAGTGGTTATCAACCGTTGGATGAGAAATGGATGCACATTAGGATGAGATGCACCGAGATAAGATGCATCGAGATGCACCGGATCAATTCCCTTCTAAGCCGCAATTCATGGAGGGCTTGAGATTAAAAGAGATCAATGGTTCAGATCCACTTCTCACGCTTCTCACCGTTAACTCAAATTCTCACACGATCCTTTGCCTACTAAAAATATACTCAACAAAGTTATTATTATTACAAAATATATATTAAAATTCTTAAGTTTTAGAATTAAACTTCAAAAGATTGAATAATAACATCCAATTCAAATCATCAATCAAGTGTGATCGTGTTGGACCTCTTCGACGCCAATTAGTTGTTGAACATATTCTTTATTTGACCTTTGTTAACAATTCTTTTAATTTAATACTCTTATCGCAAAGCAATTGATAAATATCTCTAGCAATAGACACTTTACTAGGGACAACAAATTTCAGTGTACTCGTGCGATCATGCTTATTGAGACGTATCAATCGACGTACTTGAATTAATTCGGGTCTTGACCTAGTTGGATTTATTTCGGGCTTTGGACTGTAAGTTAGATTAATATATATATATATATTGGGATGTAAATTAGACTAATATATGTATATATTTTTTGGGTTGTAAATTGTAATGGGTGTAAATATTATATATATATATATATAATTTTCGAAATAATATATATTGGCGGCGGGTTGGGTTTTATTGGGTTGTTAGCAGGTTAGGTTGGGTTGGTTTCACGGGTTGACAATTTTTTGTACACCCCTACCCAAAACCCTTAAATTTGATTCGTACCAAACCATACAAACCCAGTATATCCCACCTGGAGGTAGGGTCTAGGTTCTGGGGGTAAGATATAGCAGATGTTACCTCTGTCCCCAGATACACAGAGAGGTTGTTTCCGAGAAGACCCTTGACTTGCAAGACCTTCTAGTACCATATTTTAACATTCATAATGACATTGTATTTTGTTTCGTAGGGTGTAAACCCATGGATCGAGGTAGATGGTGGAGTTGGCCCCAACAACGCATACAAGGTATATATCCATTTTGAACCCTTGCCCAAATCTTGAGGGCCTTGGGGCTCCTCCCTATAAATCGCCAGTTTAAGGGGCAAGGGGCTAGAGGCTGTTTGTTTACCTCTTAATAGTTCAATTAAGAGGCAACCTTTGAATCGTTAAGAGGTGAATTGTGAGCCTCCCTTAATCATTCAACACCCTAATTTCATTATGAACAATTACCAAACAACTATATTTCATTTTGCACTATATCATAAGAACCTCTTAATCATTCTGACCGTTTAATCATCCTGCACCAAACCATTTATCAACTGTCAAACAACCCCCAAGTCTACTCAGGCCCTGGGGATTTTTCTGGTTGTTAACTTGAGGGACCCATGGGATTAGTTGAGGTGCTTGCAAGCTGGCTCAGACACCAACGGTTACCAAAAAGAAAGAAAAACCTTCCCCACGATTCTTGCTCATTAGATAAAATCATAAAACTTGTAAACCCTGATGAACAATCAAAAAACATTTCATAAACCTAGAAAAAATTAGCAGAAACTCAGGAAAAGCGTTTACTTATCTCGATATTGCTGGCAGGTTATCGAGGCTGGTGCTAATGCGTTGGTTGCTGGTTCTGCTGTGTTTGGAGCTAAAGATTACGCTGAAGGTAAGGACTCCACCCTTCATCAGTAACCGAAAACTTTTAAGTACAAATCTCCAAACATGCTTTCTTATATATGTATTTTCTGTGCCATTGGATATCATTTTTTACAGCAATAAAAGGTATTAAAACCAGCACTAGACCGATGGCAGTTCATGGGTAAACATTTTCGACCTCCGTTGGATTTATTCAAGTAGGATGTGATTCCAAAATCTCATCATCTCAATGTAAGAAACTTTCTTTCATCAGTATTTCATATTTCAATCTATTTAGTTTGATGAAGTATTTGGATATGCACAACACACTGTGGCACCGTATAATATAACAAAAAATAATTACAAAAAACACGGTTTTTATCGACATGTCTTCATCTTTTTATCGACGTTCAATATTGCCTTAAGTGTTTTTAGCCTGATTTCACTATTTGATTTCGAAGGATTTTAGGTCTTTTTTTTTTTTATCGATTTCGAGGGATTTTTTCAGTTTTTTTTGGTTGATTTCAAGAGTCCCCCCGGTTTTTTGGTTGATTTCATGATTTTTTTGGTTGATTATGAGTACGGTTGCAACTCATTGAATTTTCCAAAATAATACGGTAGCACCTTACAAAACGATACGGTAGCACCTTTCATGAACCTAATTTTTTTACCTTTTGTTGAAGAAATAATACGGTGGCACGTGCCACCATGGCCACCATACCAGGTCCGTCCCCGAGTGCAAGAGTGAAGTAGGCGGGTGAAAGAATTATGGAAGGTTTTAAGGTGGTAATTTGACATGGATAGTTTAGTAATTTACCAATCTTGTCAAATCTCTCTGGTTTTTGTTCCATCTAATTTGGTGGGTCCAATTCTGTCTCAGTCTATGGTGCTAAACGTGGGACAACAAGTTTTTTGTACTATCCTGCCCTATGTACCAAATGCACCCTTAAGATCCTAGGTTACGGGGTTGTTTGATTGGGGGTAACGGGGTGGGGAATAGAAATGGAAATCATTAATGATGTTTGGTTTGATTTGATATAAATAAATGGGGCATTTAGCAAATATTTGATATTTGGGTGATAGAAGTATTCCTCGATAAATCGGGGTCAGTTCCCATTCTCATTTTCATTACTTGAAACGAACCAAGTTGCATTCATATTGCTTGCATAAATTACGATAAGATGATTGTACATAAAAGTATATGATGTGAATCCTTTCCGTAAAAATATTGTCGGCCCTTTTTCCATCATCTTTTTTTTAAAGGGTGTCCTAGACTATGCATAGACTAATCTCTTGGTAAATTATGACTGTAAGACATCAGCCCTGATTAAATCTCAGTGGCCACAATTGTTGTGTACGCCTAGATCCATCTTGTTCTTATGGTTACAAACATTGCGTTTGCAGACAAGAGGCGGGGTTGTGTACATTGCTTCGTGGTGTTGTGACATACAAGTACAGAGGAGACCGATAGATTACATTCTCAACCACGTAAACGAGTGTAAAAAGTTTGTTTTCTTTGCTACAAATTTTCTTGTTTAGCATACAAATTGGTGTAGCGAGTAGTATGAATTTTTTTTCTTGTTTTCGGTGTTGGCCTTGAAACAATATTGTTGTAGTTGTCCATGTTATGGCAACATTGTGAATGTCTAGATTCGAAATCTTAACAAAACGACAGTACGTCATACTGCAAAATCTAACCTTTTTAGATGTTTAGAAATGTTGAGATCAAATTTTTGGAAGAATTTCATTAAAGTTAATTTCAACAAGTTTTGACACATTGATATCTTGTAGATTTCAATTATCAGATTGAGTGATTTCACTCCATTTTAATATACACAAAAAGCAAATATATATATATATATATATATATATATATATATATATATATTGGGGGAAGGGTCATGCGAGAAGTTAAACATTTTGCAAGAATGCGAGAAGTGTGAACTTACATAGATAACACTGAACTTTAAAAGAATTTGCATTTTTATTAGAAAAAGAACCGAAATTGTCACGTAATTGATCAGAAATAAAAATTTATTGTTGCACACTTGCACTAAATATGACATAAAAATCCAACTAAAACCCCACATTCTATAAAAAAAAACCAAAATGCAATAAAACAAACTTCATTATATTTTGATGCATTTTGTCCAATATATCCATGTTCCCAACAATCTTTCTTAATAATATTATAATATTCATATAGTCCCCTTCAAAGAATGCTACTTACCTTCAATATGGACATTAGTTATATAAGCTTTTGCATGCATCTAAGGAAATTTCTAAGTGTAACCAGTAATAAAGATGCACAAAGCCAGGCTTTTTCGGGCCCGTTTTTAGTAAGCAAAAAAAAGCCCCCGGCTTTTTCGAGCCTAAGCCTTTCAAGCCCGTTTTTAGTAAGCAAAAAGAAAAGGCCCGGGCTTTTTCAGGCCTAGGCCTTCCATGCCTGTTTTCAGTGAGCAAAAAAAAACCTGGCTTTTTCAGGCTTGGGCCTAGGCCTTCCGAGCCCGTTTTCAGTGAGCCAAAAAGGCCCGGGATATTTTAGGCCTAGGCCAGGCTTTGAGGTTGAAATAAGGCTCGAACTGGCTTTTTCACGTAGGACATGCCCCAAATTTTCGGCCTGATTGGGCTCTTTTGTGCTGGGCCTAGGATGAGCTTCGGACTTGGGCTTTTTTGTGCGTCTCTACCCCGAAACTAAAATTTAACCAGCAGCAATTTAGCAAGCAATCAAACAACACCAAGTGTGGAAATTATGTAATTCATGACAATGTAATTAGGAAATAAGATTTTCAGTCCTGCATATATTGGGAGTACCCAGGTTTTACTTGCAGATCCAGCTGCAGTGTAGGGATTAGTAAGCTAAGAAAAATGGACCCATTTCAGGTTGAGCCTGTCTGTCCAAGAAACAATTTCAGGCTTTGGGTGCCATAACAATTCCGAAAATATGTGAAACCCCATTAGATTATACTCTCCAAAACAGCCTTTTAAGAGAGAAAAGAGGTTCCAACATATATTGAGAAGAAAGGGTCAAAGTCTAGGCGACATGGGACTCCAACATGCCCCCTCCAACGGAGGATAACAGGGCACAAATTGTCCCGGATTGTCGAGTCCCTAGACTGGTAGATGTTGGCTTTGATACCCATGTGAGAATATGGTGAACCCCATTAGACTACTCTCTAAAAGAGTCGGTAGAGAAAGAAGGTTTCAACATATAATAAGGAGAAATGATCCAAATCTAGCCGATGTGGAACTCCAATAACTATCTTTAGGTGGGAGCCAAAACCATTAAGGGTTGCTTGGTTGGTTTTCCATTAAGATCTGTTTGGGGTTGTCTATGTGGATTATTCTGTCTTTACAGATTAGAAAGATTTTTGTTTGGGAGGGTTTTCTCATAGATGGAAGGTGCTTTTTAATTGGGAGGGACAGGTTTGAAAAAAAATGTCTTTCCTACACAAAGCTCCCCCCTAGAAGCTTACCGAATAAGCCACTTTCTATATCATTAAGTCACTACCAAAGAGTCATTTATAGAGCCGACTAAATAAGCTGCGAGTCCCATTAAACTTGTTAAGCTGCTAACAAACAAACCCTAGTTTCTTCAAAAACCACCACCTACACACCACCATTCCTTCTAATTTATGGGTTATGAAATCTAGAGCATGTATTGGGTTCATTCCTCAATCACTCTTTATTTCTTGCTTGAAAGCAAAATCTGTGAGTATACTTTACTTCATGGCAAGATCATCCCTATGTTAAAACTTAAAATCCAACAAAACAATCCCTTTTTTGTGCCTAAATTGTTCAAAAAATAAGATTACACAACAATGATGTTCTTACTCCACAAAGGGTAATTACCTCTAAGTTGGTATCTTGTCACACACCCCAGCTATAAAGTCTCACGATTAAACACAAGATTCTTGTGCAGATCCTGAATCCTCAACACCCGGCGAGTCTAGTAGATCATCTGAACACCTGAATGCTGATTTGTAATCTCCAATTTCTCGATATCCCCTAGCAAAGACACCATAAATGACATCGTTTGGGATGACACCCATCTTAAGCATGTCTGCATGTAACATCATCACACCATGCATATGCTTTGCCTTAAAATGCCATTGTGTAATGACAGCATAAAGCTCCGCATCTGGCCTCAAACCGATACTTCTCATATCTGAGAAAAACTTGCTGGCTTTGAAAATCTGCCCATCGTTGCAGAGTCCATGAATCAGTGACGTGTACAGAATACCATTTGGGGAACAATAGCCGCTATCCACGTATGGTGTTTCACTTCCATCACTAACCCTCTCCAAGAAAATCTTGATTGCATCATTAACTAAACCATCTTTGCATAATCCATCAATCAAACAACTAAGAGTGAAAACATTAGGAGTAACACCTGCTTCTATCATCTCTTTGTAAATCCGCAGGGCTGTTTTCGTATTGCAATCTTTAAAATGACCATCAATCAAAGCTGTATAAGCAACAACATCAGGCACAAGACCTTTGATCACCATTTCTGTGTACAAACCCATTGCAGCTTCCATATTCTTTACCTTACAGTAACCATCTATCAAACTAGAGTAGGTAATGATGTTAAGCTCCACACCCTTTTCAGCCATTTGAGCACACAACTTCAGAGCTTTCTCCATGTTTCCTTTTTTGGAGTACCCGTTGATTAGTGCATTGTAGACCGCCGAATTTGGAAGGACTCCCCTTTTGTTCATTTCGTTTAACAAACCATCAGCCTCTTCCAATCTACCCATATTAGAATAGCCATTTATAAGTATACAGTAAGTGTAAACATCATTTGCAATACCCAACATTTCCATCTCCGAAAACAAATCAAGTGCTGCAGAAAGATTGCCTTCCTTACAATACCCATCGATCAAACAATTATACACGTATGAATTAGGAACCTCACCAAACTTGGTCATCTGAGCTAAACAACTTTGGGAAGCTAGCATCCTACCCACTTTGCGAAAAGTGTCGATTAGGATCCCAAATGTGACAACATTCGGGATCAAGCCAGCCATCAATATTTCTCTGTAAAAGTCAAGAGCTTTACTAACATTTGCCATCTTACAATACCCATCCAACAAAGCATTATAAGTGTACAAATCCGGAATCACCCCAGCTTGTGTCATTTCTGCAAACATACTTTCGGCTTCCAAGATTCGACCCTCGCAGCAAAACCCACGAATCAAAGTCGTATAAATCACAACAGTCGGGCTCATATCTCTCTCAAGCATTTCATCGAACAACTTCCGAGCTTTCTCAATATCCCCTTCATGACAACAAGCATCAATCAAAATCCCATACGTGACCACACTTGGCAACATTTTATGAGAAGTAATGTTCTTATAAACCTCCCACGTTGAATTAAACCTCTTCATCTTCACAAACCCATCTAAAATCCTGTTACAAACATGAACCGCAGGCAACTCTTCTGTTTTCTTGAACACCCAATACGCCTCATCAACAAAATTCATTTCGGTTAATGCTATCATCAACACTCCAAACACTTTTGTTTTGGGTTTAATGAGTTCAGGTTGATTGAGGGAATGAAAAAGTAAAGAACATATTCTATGAGGTGGGCAATAATTGCTTAGAGTTTCGATGAGGACTTTTATCAAACACCTTGCCTTCAAGTACAACCTTGCATTGGTTAAGAAATGAATGGTGGCTGAATGCAGCTTTAAATCCTTGGTGGGATCGATGTTGTTGGAAGATGAATAGTATAAGTGAAGGGCTTCACTTGCGGATTTGGAATTTAGGATTTTGTTCGCGATGTTTGATTGAAAAGAGGCGGTTGAAGAGATTGATTTGGAGAAGAAGGTAAGGTTTTTGGTGGTTGATAAGTTGGAGGAAATCTTCATCGTGGCGAAAGCAAGATTGTTTCTTCCATGAATCAGATTCATCTGCAATCAACGATCAAGTCTGGCTCAAAGTTGCTACCACCATGAAAGATGGATCTTTTTTTTTCCTTACTTTCATGTGTTACAAATTTTCTTTCAATTTTCAATGTTTATCATCAAAAGTTAAAAATTATATAAAAAATCTTAAAATTTACAAAATTTTCCTTATATATACATATAGAGGTAGCTTATTATGCAACCCTTTTACATGGTGCAACCCATGCAACCCCTCTATCCACCATTCATTTTAATTTTAGCCTTTTTTTTTTCTTTTTTTTAATTACAAAATGAAAATAAATTGAGTGGTAGATAGATGGGTTGCACCATGTAAAGGGGTTGCATGAGAACGCCCCTCTATACATACACACACACACACACACATATATATATATATAGGGATAGATTCATTTGAGAAATGGTAAATGTATGAGAAATAGAGAAGTAATCTTAGCCATTTATCTAGTCAATATTTGCGGCTTTGACCGCGAAGCACCGGATAATTCCTTGCATGGTCCATAGAAGATAGAGGGGTAGTTTCGTAAAATACGCGGGATGAGTTCATATATGAACCTATATGATTCACATATGAACTATACGTTCATATATGAATCAGTTAATTAGTTCATATAAGAATCACAAAAATTCATATATGAATCTGTTAATTAGTTCAACTGATTCATATATGAACTTACAGTTAATTAGTTCATATATGAATCAGTTAAAAGAGTTCAGATGTGAATTACACTGATTCATATATGAACATATAGTTCATATGTGAATTATACATGTTCATATATGAACACAACCCGTGTATTTTGTAAAAATTACGAAAGTGTCCTTCTATTTTTGGAATAGCCGTAACTTTTGACCAGTCAAAGCCGCAACTTTTGACCAGTCAAAGCCGCAATATTTAACCAGTCAAATCCGATCTTGACCGTATGAATGGCTAGGATTACTTCTCTATTTCTCAAATATTTACCAGTTCTCAAATGAACCTAGGGATATATATATATATAGGGGTTGTTTTATTTGCAACTCTTAAAAATGTTGCAAACCTTGCAACCCACATCTTAACCGTCGGATTCATGATCGACGGTTATTTTATTTTTATTTTTATGTTTTTTTTAATTAAAAATATTGGGCCCCATATCTATTGTAACCGCCGATCATGAATCTGACGGTTAAGATGTGGGTTGCAAAATATCCTTCCACTATATATATATATATATATATATATATATATATAGAGAGAGAGAGAGAGAGAGAGATATGTTCATACGAGAATGATAACGATTTAAAGGAATAAAGGGACAATTCTGGACCAATCATAATTAAGAAATTAATAATTGTTTATTTTAATAAAAAAGGGTATAAATGTCATTTTTCATTAGTAATTTTTATTTTTAGAAATTAGTAAAATCAAGTCCTAAATTAATGGGATTATTGATTCATCCATTCCATATTTCTCTCAACCCTTCCATATTTCTCTCAACCTTTCAATCTTCTTCACTCTTCAATCCTCCATCAAAATTTACCGACGGGAATGGTGAATTTGACGTCTCCGACGTTGTCTTCTTCGCCACAGCCGCTGCAAAACCGCACCACCACCACCACCGCACCAACATGTTACTTTCAGCGGCGGTGGGTTATACTCACCACCACCGCACCACCACCAACACCACAACCAACATGTGTCTTCGCCACAGCCGCTGCAAAACCGCACAACCACCACCACCGCACCAACATGTGACTGTCAGCGGCGGTGGGTTATACTCACCACCACCGTAGACGGCTTCCAATCACCTGCTCCTCCATCAAATCTGACAGCCCCACCGTAGACGACTTCCACCGCAGACGGCTTCCAATCGCCCCACCGCAGAAGACTTCCACCATAGACGGCTTCCAATCGCCCCAGATGAGGTGTTCATCGGAGGTAGTCATCGAAAATCTGTGAGTCGAGGAAGGAAGACGATGGGGAAGCAAGATGAAGGAGAAAGCAAAGTATTTAGAACAAAATCACATATGATTTTGGTGTTAAGTATTATAGCCAAGTTATTTAGTACAAAATCACATATGATTTTTGGTGTTAGTATGAATTTGGTGTTAAATATTTAATACAAAATCATATATGATTTTGGTGTAAGTATGATTTTGGTGTTAAGGATTTAGAATAAGTATTATAGCCAAGTTATTTAGTACGAAATCATATATGATTTTGGTGTTAATTATTAATTTGGTGTTAAGTATTTAGAACGAAATCACATGTGATTTTGGTGTCAAATATTATATCCAAATTATTTAGTGAAGAATCATTTGTGATTAACATGATAAACCAATTTTGATTTCATTATAGCAACGAATCACTTATGATTACCATGATGAACGAAGTTTGAATTTTATAGCAGCAGATCAATTGTGATTAACATGATAAACCAAATTTGAATTCATTATAGCAGTAAATCACTTGTGCTTACCATGATAAACGAATTTTGAATTTATTTTCAGAAAAATTGGGAGAGATTGAGACGTGTTGAGATAAATTAGGAAGAAATTTCTTTTTTTTATTTGAATTAAATATTATAATCCCTTTTTTTTTAAGTTAATAATGTCTTAAATTATCCAAAACGTAATATGACTTTATTGCTCTTTTACTCTTAATTTTAGAAATTATTATTTTTGGAATTAATTTAAAAAATGATTGACTGAAAATTGTCCCTTTATTCTTTTAAACACATTATGTTCTCGTTTGAACCCACCCCTATATATATATAGGGGTGGTATCAATTGGAAACCAAATTTCATTGGAAACTTTGGAAACCAAATTTCAGCCATTGATCTTTATAATCAATGGTTAAGATTCATTTGAATTATATATGGTAGTAAATTAATTAATTTATTAATAATAAATAAAAATAATAGATGAAAAGGGTAAATATGTCTTTTGATTTTGTGTCTCAAATATGGCAAGAAAGGTTTATTTTATTTAGATTACTTGAAACCAAAATAAAATTTCTCACGCAATCTAAATTTTGTTATTTTTTTTACTATGAAAACGTCGAGCATTTGTCTTTTCATCAAAAAAATTATTTTTCTTTTAAAATGTAAGATTTTTTTTTAATTTCATTTTATTATAAAATTTCCCACGCAATCTAATACTGTGATGAAACAGAATGAATTTGTGGATTACAGATGTTGGTCCCAAATAGCAATAAGTAAATAAGAAAAGTATTGTAGAAAGGGGGTTGAATACAATACACACAGTTTTTCACTTAATTTAATTCTTATTGATTTGAAATCAAGAATTACACATAGAAAACTTTGATTGTTGCGGAAGAGAACATATGAGATATGTTCAAACAATCTTACACATAGAGAATGAAAAACAATTGTAAAACACTTAGAAAACAATAAGATCTTCGTAGAGAGAAAGTTGTCAGACACTTAGAGAACTTGAAGGTAGTAGAGCTGGTTGATCTTGCATGTTGAAACATCCATCATATTTATAGTGCCTCATGCATTTCATGCATGAGACACCTGTTGAGCAAGGGATGGACACAGGTCTTCTGCATGGTACAGGATGTACCTTTTGTCTTGAGGTGTTTTGGCTTGAAGTGTTGACCTGCAGAGGATGGTAGAGACCTTTCCTTAAAATGGTGTAGTAGACAAAACTTACTTTATCTGATCTCCAGATGAGGTCCACGTCAATGCAAGATATCACAGTATACTTTGTCTAGTGGTAAGATGCTCCCCCTCAACTCATACTCCCTCCTAACTAAGAAGTCAGAAGATTTTCGGGATCCTCCAAACCTGCTCCTGGAAGGGAAGATTCATCCTTGGATCGTGCAGAAGCATCAGGACTGAGAATCCTGGGTGATAGGCTGTGAGGTGGAGTAGAGGCGCCTTGGATAGGGAAGGAGTCCAAGTCATCCTTATCAACCAAGGAAAAGGTTGATGAGGGAATAACAGGGGTCCCCAATTTTACAATTGTATCCTTTTGTGAGGATACAAAGGAGGTGGCTTTGGGTGGTTTAGCAGAGTCCCCGGGCCCAGATGGGAAAATTTCAACACCTGTCGATTGTGGAGAATCGGTGGGTGGAGTTTGTGGCTTGGCCCTTAAAACCTTCCTCAGCCTCTTGAGAGGAGAGGGAGGGGAGGAGGTATAGTGCCGCCGCTGAGGTATGGGGTGTGACTTGGGTAACCGTCGAAGGTTCTTTCGGTGGTATGGCCATTTGGGCAAGTGCGGCGGTGCCAGTAGCGGTTGAGGATTTAGTGTTAGCCGGCGTCACTAAGAAGGGGGGACCAGGGTCCACTACAGTTGAGGGACCTTTGGACACCAGAGTGTCTTTAGTATCACCCCATTGTAGATCGGGAGAGTTTATGAAGGAAAACATACCTGGGCTGAGAGCTTGATTGGTGGATAGAGAGCCCTTGTTGAGAGAGGTCTTCTTGAGTTTCTATGTGTTGGTTGGAGAGTCATCACCAAATCAACCAGAGAGCCAACAATATTTCTCCCCCTATTTGATGATGACACGAACACATAGAGAAAAAAAATGGTACTGACACTCAGAAAAATTACAAGAGACGAAGAAACTCATAAATTCAGTGGCCCATTTTTTCGGGCTCTTTTCTGTTTTTTTTTGTAACAGGAAATTAAAAGAAAAGAAAGAGAGAAGGGGTTTAGAAAATGGTAGGTAATGATGGTGAAAGATGGTAGCAGGTGGAGAAAGGAAAGGAGTATGTTAGAAAAGGCTAAGTATGGAAGAAAAAAGGTTAAAGGGAGGATGGTAGGATGGGAAGGGAAGTAGGAGGTGTAAGAAAAGAAGGGATGGGATGGGTAGGTAAGTCTTGGGAAAGGAAAGAGAATGGGGAAAGGGGTTAATTAAAAAAGATATGGGATGAAGGAAAAAGTCAAAGAAAGGGGGGTTTGGCCGAAAAAAAAATGGAGTGGAGGAGGGGGGGGGGGTCGGCTAGAGGGTGAGGGGAGGGGGGAAAGGGTGTTAGCCGAAAAAAATTTGGAGTGGGGTGGGGGTGGGTGGGTTTCGGCTGAGAGGGTGTGGGGAGGGGGGAAGGGGTGTTAGCCAAAAAAAATTGGAGTGGGGGTGGGGGTGGGGGTTTGAATTTCGGTAGTGGGAATAAGGGGGATTCGGTTTGTTTGGTGGGGGCCGAAAAAAGAGAGGGTGAGAGAGAGATAGCCGAAGAGAGAAGAGAGGAGGGTGTTTGGTTCGGCTAGGTAAAGGAGAGAGGAGGAGGGGGTGCTAGCCGAAGGGGAGGGGAAGGGGAGGGAGGGGGTGTTAGCCGAAGAAGAGGGGAGTGGGGGGGGGAGTAGGTTTCGGCTAAGGGGGGGGGGGGTGTTCGGTTGAGGGGGTGAGTTCGGCTAGAGGGTTAGGCGTTTGGGGGGTTTTTGGCTAGGGAGTTATAAGGGTGAAAGAGGGAGTGAGAGAAAGAGAGAGAGAGAGAGAGCCGAAGAGAGGAGAGGGGCCGAGATAGAGGGAGCCGAAGGAGAGAGAGAGATTTCGGTGGGTGAGGGGATGGGTGATATAGGGAAACCGAAAGAGGGATAGAGAGAGGGGGGTTTCGGTTGTAGGCTAGGGGTAAGGAGAAAGAGAGAGAGAGAGCCGAGAGAGAGGGGTAAGGAGGGGAGGGGGGTTTCGGCTAAGGAGAGGGGTAAGGAGAAAGAGAGAGAGAGAGCCGAGAGAGAGGGGTAGGGAGAGGGAGAGGGGGTCGACTAGGAAGGGAGAGGGGGGTTCGGCTAGAGGGATTTTCGGCTAGGGGAGAAGAGAGGGGCCGAGATAGAGAGATGGCCGAAGAGGAGGGAGGCCGAGGGAGAGAGTTCGGCTAGGGGTTGGGTGGTTGGGGCCTACGGTCGAAGAGAAAGAGAGGGAGGGGAAGGGTCGGTAGCCGAGGAGGGGAAAGGCCGAAGAAAATGGAGTGGGGTGGGGGGATTTCGGTTTTGGGAGAAAAGAAAAAAAAGGGAGGGATGGGAGGTTCGGCTAGGTGAGAAGGGTGACAAGGGTGTAAGGGAGTCGAAGGTGTGGGTAATGAGGGGAGGGTCAGTGGTGATATGGGGCCAAAAGTAGAGAGAGAAGAAAGATAGGGAAAATATCTCTAGAAAAGTAGGAAAGAAAAAAAAAGGTTTAGGAAAGTTGGGGAAAAAAATTAAAAGTGGGGTTTGATAGGAAAGAAATCGGTGTGAGTTAGGGGCCGAAGGGAGGTTTCGGATGGAGTGATGGGCCAAGGGAGAAAGAAAAAGTGAGAGAGGTGAGGTTGTGAGGGAGAGTTAGGGGGAGTTGGGGTCGGCAAAGAAAAAAAAATAATAATTATTTTTTTTTTAAATCTTGCAAATGGGTGGCACCAAAACAAATAATTGATTGTTTTTTTTTTAAACAACACCCAAATCGGTAGGCAAAGAAAAGTTTAAAAAATTATTTATTTTTTATTTATTTTTTTAAATGTTAACATTAAATCGGTGGCCGAAAATTTTGATTTTTTTTTTAAAGAAAGGAGTGCATTGAAGTTTTCGTAGGAGAGCAATTTAAAAAAATCTTTTGAAGATTACGAAAAATGTAAGCTCTCCTATCATGCTCATCTCATATCAAATTTATGAGAGAGACAAACTCCGGACAAAGAGATTCAACGATGGCACCAAAAAAAATTTAATTAATTTTTTTTTAAGACAACTTTTTTTTTTAGGTGGTAGATGAGAAAAGAGAAAGAATAGGATAGGAGGTATCTTGATCTTCAGAGATGACTATCTGAAGATTAGAGATTGGAGATGAGAAGATGGGTATGTCACAATTTTGATGGGTTGTGTTTGAGGAGAAAGGAACATATGGTTTTGAACTAGATGAAGGATTTTGAGAATCTTCACCAACACATGATGAAATCCACCAACCATCATCCCATGAAGAGATGATGACTTAAGATCATCAAACTTCACATGAGTAGATGCCGTTTCTCCGAAGATGGTGGACTCGGTAGGCTTTTGAAGAGTGAGAGAGAGGCTGAAGAAAGTGAGAGAGGGTAAGGGCCGAAGGTGAGGTGAGGGTCGAAGAAAGGGAAGGGAGGTATAAGGGAGGTTTGTTCTTTGGTAGGTTTAAGAGGCCGAAAGAGAGAGATGAGAGAGAGAGAGATAAAGATAAAAGGGATGTACCTGGGGTAGATAAGGTAGAGCACTCATTAGACACAAGGGCCATAGAGAAGGATTGAGCTTCACTGTTTATCAACATCATCTATTCTAGCCATGAAGCAGAGGTTGACCATTTCTTTGTCACTTTCAGAAGTGGGTTCATCTGCCCAATCATGGGTTTCAGTCATTTGTCCTTTTCCCTTTTTGAGCAAGGTTTAATTTCTCTCCTTCTCTCTCTTATATTTTGCCTTGTACTTTTCAGCACGACCAGAGTTTGAGGAGACAGACATATTGGCCTTTTGAAAAGAAGGTTGGTAAGAGTTAGACTTGGTTCTGACAAACCTAGAGGAGGTACGGTTAGAGGAGGGTAGTATGGATTTATCAGAAGACCTGCTTCTGCACTCAGAAGCAAAGTGTCTCTTCCTCCCACACCTGTAACATTCCTCATTTGATTTGTCAGAGGGAGTGGTTTAAGAAAAAGTTGAAGATGATTTTCTTGAGAACTTAGATTTTCCAGAAGAGAAATGAGGGTTATTGGAGTTTTCCTCACCTTCATCATCAGCCTCACTAAGATAGGCTTCTGAAGGATCATTAGGGTCCTCTTGAATATCACGGTCAGAATCGGAGGGATAGGTGATTCTAGGAACATACACAGAGTTTTTGGAAGAATCACTAACAAGAGCTAGAGAAGAGCTTTTAATGTCATTTGTGATAGACTTCCTAAGCAATTTAGTTTGCTCATAGTTAAAGAGAGTACCATACAGGGCAGTGAGAGGCATGGAGTCAAGATCCTTGGTAGACTTGATGCAAGTACAAATGTTTTCCCAAAACTCAGGAAGACAGTCCATGAACTTGCACAAGACTTCCTCATTATCATAAATGCGACCCACAAGTTTTAGATCATTGAGAAGAATGTTAAAACGATTGTAGTAGTCTGAGAGAGATTTACCCTTTTCATGAGAAAAGAGTTCATACTTTCTTACAAGAGCAATCTTTTTGCTCTTTTTCACCTCAGACGTACCTTCATAAAGAACACACAAAGTAGACCACATTTCTTTAGCAGTGGTGAGGTTAACAAGAGAGTGATAGACCTCATCAGGCAGAGCAAGTGTAACACCCTTAAATCTGGAAATAGTAACTTATTAAAATTTACTAAATACATCGATAAATACATCATCTTCAACCACAAATTATGACTTAACCTCAATACAACCATTCATTCTATACAAAAGTCTATGATAAGGACGGGTGCTACTAAAACCCCATAATAGTTACTATCTCCAACGTTGCGGAAGACTTCACCAACTACTTACATTTGCACAAGCTAAGGCTCGACTCTTCATGGGATTGCTAGGACCAACTCCCAACCTTGAAATCTGATGCACATGCCGACAAATAAAAAGGTTAGGCTTAACGCCTAGTGAACTCAAGAGTTTTCATCATATATAAAATAATCGTTTAAAAGAAAGAATGCGGTTAAAAGTTATAGTCCTTCAATATGATGCGTCTTACATGTGAAAACGACTCATTTTCAACAATATGCATTTTAGGTAGAGAACACCCATTAAAACGTTTTCCAAGCCAACTACTTCAAAGATAATGATAAAAACGTAAGTATAAACTGAACTCTCCATTTACGAAGATACGGTTAAACCTTATATCCCAAAACACCTCAAAACACGGGTGGGGGATAATACTCAACCCATAAATCAAGGGTAAAACCCAATTATACAAAACGTCACCGAAAACTTGGATAATAAAACTCAATACCCAAAACAACACCTTTCGGTGACGGGGGATTCCCGGTTCCATAAAATGTGGCGGTCCACAAAGTAAGCCCATTTTATGTTGTTATGACTAGTCATATAAACAAAAGTACACGCAAGAGATGTCAGACTCAGTAGCTTTAAATGTACACCCACGGAAACTCGAGTTCAACCCCGTCGGGTTCCTATGTCGAGCCCCTCATCTAATATCGTAATACTTGAGCACGAAGGACTTATACCGCAACCCGGTACCTTAACGTGCAACACGAAGGACTTACATCGCACCCGATACCTAACGAGCTTCATCCAAAATTGCCAACAAGGCTCGAAGTCGAGCTACCAAATCTGGACAATTGTCCAAAGGCTCCAAATCAAATAAAAATACCAAGCCGCACGCTTAGCACCCATTGACCCATTGATGAAATAAAATAAGAATACGATAAAACGCACTCGACCAACGGATATGCAAACACCACGAATAAAAGTAAGATTAGTTCGAAACTCAACATTAGTTGAGGCAACCTATTTTCCAAATGAACTTATACTCTTATATCTTCCAAATGCCTCGTAACACAAAATATGCATTTTCCAAATTTAACAGCTGATAAGAATGAAAGTCATAAAATGAGACTATAAACATTCTTTCAAGTACCTCACATAAAAGTGCAAATAATACTTTATAAAACATTCTATTTCATGAACGATGCATAAAATCCGACAAACATTTAAAAACGTATTTCTTTGACCAAAGATCCATTTATGCAATAAGACTTCAAAACACGTTCATTTATGACCCATATATCAGAGCCCAAAAATCTCAAATGTGATGTTATACAAAGTTTATAGAGTTAAATACTTCAACAAATCAAAGATTAGCAAATACTCCAATATTTGATAATTTCATGTAAAACACATAGACACTTAAAATGGACATTTTGACATGTACACCGTTTTCACAAATCAACTTGAACTCACCTTGCTAGATTTAGGCTAAATCTAGATTTTACCCAACGAGCTCCTTTTGAAGGCCGCTTGAATAATCAAGCCGAGAACTTCCAAAACCTAGATCCATACAATCCAAACCATTTAGAAACATTCCCCAAACATTATACACCGAAATCCCTAAACGAGATTAAAACCCTAATTTCTCCAAAATCATCAAATCCGAGATTTGAGATACCAAACACTAAGAAACCATCAATGGAGCATTTATAACCTTAATTCAAGAAAACTTACCCTTGAAGACAAAGAGGCTTCCGAGGACACCCAATCCAACATTTCAACCCGAGCTCCCAACCGTTGAACTTGATGAGGAAGATGAAGATGAAGGTTTTGTGGTTCAAGCTCCCAACGAGCTAGATGATTGAGAATCATGAGGTTTGGGGAGAGAAAACTCCCAAAATAGGTTAGGGTTCGGTTTTGGGTGTTTGGGAGAGAAAAGGGAAGAAGATAGAAGTGAGAGTGAGGGAAATGGTTGAGAATCGCGACTCTTAAAAGACCTGGGGGCCGACCGCGATTGTGCCCGACGATTGTGCCAGGGCACTATCGCCAGGGAACTATCGCCCAACACGTACCGCGGGCACACCCCCGCTGGCGATTATGCCCGGCGATTGTGCCCAGGGCACTATCGCCCAGAGTGCACTGAGGCTCGATTCTTCCCATTTTCCGCACAGACCACTCATGACGCGATTGGCTTTCACAGACAGGAATTTACGGGTGTTACAGCAAGAGCAATGATGGCTCTGACTTTAATATCAAGAGCTATAAGACGTCTGTCTTCATCATTGTATTTACTGGGGTCCTTTACAATGTATCTCCCAGTAGCTGGAGTTCTTTCTTCCTCAGAAGAGTACTCATCAGCTTTTCCCTTGTCTGCATTATATCGGTCCCAAACTCTAGGAATAAAAGGACCTTCATGCAAAATAGTAGGATATCTGCTGTCAACTCCTTCTAAGAAGAGTATCATACGACTTTTCCATAAGAAGAAGTTATTGGGGTTAAACTTTGGTGGTTTGGCTATAGAGCCATTGTCGTATGAAGCAGCAGTGGTGTTTTGAGAAGAAACATTGTTTAAAGAAGAAGAAGAAGAAGAAGAAGAAGAAGAAGAAGAAGAAGAAGAAGAAGAAGAAGAAGAAGAAGAGGCTGCCATTGCGGATCTAGTTTATTGAGTTAAACTAAACCGCTCTGATACCACTTGTTGGTCCCAAATAGCAATAAGTAAATAAGAAAAGTACTGTAGAAGGGGGGTTGAATACAATACACACAATTTTTCACTTAATTTAATTCTTATTGATTTGAAATCAAGAATTACACATAGAACACTTTGATTGTTGCGGAAGAGAACATATGAGATATGTTCAAACAATCTTACACATAGAGAATGAAGAACAATTGTAAAACACTTAGAAAACAATAAGATCTTCGTAGAGAGAAAGTTGCCAGACACTTAGAGAACTTGAAGGTAGTAGAGCTGGTTGATCTTGCATGTTGAAATATCCATCATATTTATAGTGCCTCATGCATTTCATGCATGAGACACCTGTTGAGCAAGGGATGGACACAGGTCTTCTGCATGGTACAGGATGTACCTTTTGTCTTGAGGTGTTTTGTCTTGAAGTGTTGACCTACAGAGAGGATGGTAGAGACCTTTCCTTAAAATGGTGTAGTAGACAAAACTTACTTTATCTGATCTCCAGATGAGGTCTACGTCAATGCAAGATATCACAATATACTTTGTCAGAAAAGTACAATGTGTTGGAGAAATCTTTAGGCCTTGAAGATTAAGGAGTCTTCGGTTGCCGAAGAGTTCTTCGGCTCCTGAAGACTGAGAGGTCTTCGGCTCCTGAAGACTGAGATCGGCACCATCCTGGCCAATGGTGTTGATCAAGTAGGCATACTTGGCTTTAGGCTGAGGAATCTATCTTCAATCCGCTTTGAGAGATATTCTCCTTCTTTGTCTACTTCGGCTGATCTTCGACTTCACCGAACATTTGTATAGAAACCAAGCTGCTAAAAGAACCTCAAACATATTCTAAGTAGGATGATATAAGATGGAAGATCAGGAGGTCATCTTCAAATCTTCAGATGACCCAACAACAGATTTCATTGGATTACAAATTTCATCAGGTTCATCGTGTTAGCATTATTGTTTCATAATGAAAATAGATTCATCAGGTTTATCGTGTTAGCATTATTGTTTCATAATGAAACATGATGAATTTGTGCCATTTTTGTTAACTTCCCATTTTTGTTTCATTACATGTTCAATTGCATATCCGTATATGAAAATAGATTCATCAGGTTCATCGTGTTAGCATTATTGTTTCATTATTACCATATATAAGTTAAATTAAAATTAAATAATTTACCTAAATTAAATATTTCATTTTTAAATTAATCAATGATTATTATTACCATATATAAGCTAAATTAAAATTAAATAGTTATTAATATAATAATAATAATAACAGTTACCATATATATTATGAAATAATGTAAAAGACAAAAATAACATTTTCAATTAAAAATAAAAATAAAAAAAAGAAATTCACTGATTGGTTGATTTCGGTTTCCAAAGTTTCCAATATAATACTGGTTTCCAATTGATCGCTATATATATATATATATATATATGTATATCCTTAGGTTCATTTGAGGAATGGTAAATATTTGAGAAATATAGAAGTAATCCTAGCCATTTATACGGTCAAGATCGGATTTGACTGGTTAAATATTGCGGCTTTGACTGGTCAAAAGTTGCCGCTATTCCAAAAATAGGAGAGTTTCGTAATTTTTACAAAATATACGGAACGAGTTAATATATGAACCTATATGATTCACAAGTTCATATGTGAACCAATGTAATTCACATATGAACGCTTTTAACTGATTCATATATGAATCTTTGTTATTTATATATGAACTAATTAACTGATTCACATATGAATTAATTAATTGTAGGTTCATATGTGAATCAGTTGAACTAGTTAACAGATTAATATATGAACCATTGTGATTCACATATGAACGTAAGAAATCATACAGGTTCATATATGAACTCGTCCTGTGTATTTTACAAAACTACTCTTCTATTTTCTATGGACCACACAGGGAATTATCCGGTGCTTCACGGTCAAAGCCGCAAATGTTGACCAGATGAATGACTATGATTATTTCTCTATTTCTCATACATTTATCATTTCTCAAATAAACCTCTCCCTATATATATATAGGGGTGGGTTCAAACGAGAACATAATGTGTTTAAAAGAATAAAGGGACAATTCTCAGCCAATCATTTTTTAAATTAATTCCAAAAATAATAGTTTCTAAAATTAAGAGCAAAAGGGCAATAAAGTCATATTACGTTTTGGATAATTTAAAACATTATTAACTTCAAAAAAAAAGGGATTATAATATTTAATTCAAATAAAAAAAGAAATTTATTCCTAATTTATCTCAACACGTCTCAATCTCTCCCCATTTTTTCTGAAAATAAATTCAAAATTCGTTTATCATGGTAAGCACAAGTGATTCGCTGCTATAATGAATTCAAATTTGGTTTATCATGTTAATCACAAGTGATTTGCTGCTATAAAATTCAAAATTCGTTTATCATGGTAATCATAAGTGATTCACTGCTATAATGAATTCAAAATTGGTTTTTCATGTTAATCACAAGTGATTTCGTACTAAATAACTTGGATATAATACTTGACACCAAAATCACATGTGATTTTGTTCTAAATACTTAACACCAACTTCACACTTAACACCGAAATCATATATGATTTTGTACTAAATAATTTGGCTACAATACTTAACACCAAAATCATATGTGATGTTGTTCTAAATACTTAACACCAAATTCATACTTAACACCAAAATCATATATGATTTTGTACTAAATAACTTGACTATAATACTTAACACCAAAATCATATGTGATTTTGTTCTAAAATGTTAGACAAAATGTTTCTTTATAAATTGGATATGGAAAAACAGAATAGTACCATTTATACAACAATAATGGATTCCAATAATCGTACCATTCATACATCTATCACACTGATCTCTCGATAAATCCGGCGAATATTGCGTAACGCCGTAGATCGTGAGCGAATCCGGTCCCCAAGTCACATTTTCGGACGCAAATTTCCGAACCGAATCACCGCCGGCAGCCTCTGCCTTTAACCTAGTGGTAAGATCACTCAACGCCTTGTTGAACTCCGAAACGTCGACAACAATCGCCGTGTTGGATAAGTTACCGGAGGTCCAGTTGTCGAGCACTCCGAGGATCTTCCGATCGAAGTAACGGACCATACAATCGGCGTACCAGAAAGCCGCCTCCTTTTGGTTGTGGCAGGTGCGACGGAGTGACGAAATCGAGTTTTTGACGCAGTTTTCACAGAGTGTCGGTGAGATGTTGCCGCGACAGAGAGTGGTGGCGGTGGTATTGCCGGCGGAGGATTGGTGGAAGCCGCCGTGGATTGCGAGAGAGAGAGAGAGAGAGAGAGTGTGGTGGCGGTGGTATTGCCGGCGGAGGAGTGGTGGAAGCCGCCGTGGTTTAAATCTCGTGAGAGAGAGAGAGAAAGAAAGAGATAGAGAGAGATAGAGATAGAAAGCTAATAATTAGGAAATAATTATATTTAGTAGTGATTATCCTAAAATAAATAGGAGTAAAAAAGACCAAAATACCCTTTTATAAATTTCTTTATTTAAAAAATTAATTATTTGTTTAATAATTATGATTAGTCCAGAATTGTCCCTTTATTCCTTTAAATCGTTATCATTCTCGTATGAACCTACCTCTCTCTCTCTCTCTCTCTCTCTATATATATATATATATAGCGTACTCGCGCAATTCAGCGAGATACATCACGATTTTAATGTTTATTTTTATTTTTATTGATTTACAGTACGATTTTGGATGGTTTTTATTGAGTGATAATGGTTTTTTTATATATAAATTTGTGTAATTTAGGCTTAACAATATAATGTTTTTTATATAAAAAAAATTAAGTAGTTTGTTAAAATTCATTAATTATGTTATATATTTTAAATTTTTTATATTTAAATTGAGATGTTTATCCTGTTTTGATTATGTTTATCAGAATTCAAATTTCATAATTTTAGGATTTGGGGATTAGAGATAAAGATTTTGGAGGTTAAGGATGAAATTTATTAATTAGGTTTAAAAACATTTAAAAGTAGTACATGTTGTTTCATTAATTGTTTTTAAGAGATTTTAAGTATATTAACATTAAATAATAGTACATAATGCTTAATACATCACGATTTTAATGTTTATTTTTATTTTTTGTTTTTTATTGATTTACAGTACGATTTTAGATGGTTTTTATTGAGTGATAATGGTTTTTTATATATAAATTTGTTTAATTTAGACTTAACAATATAATGTTTTTTATATAAAAAAATTAAGTAGTTTGTTAAAATTTATTAATTATCTTATATATTTTAAATTTTTTATATTTAAATTGAGATGTTTATCCTGTTTTGTAGGGGTGTTCAAAAAAAACCGTTGGACCGCTCAAACCGGTCGAACCAAGTCAAACCAGACCGCTTTTGGTGGTTTAAGCGGTCTGGTGGTCCGGTTTGGTCTGAAAAATAGCCAAACCACTTGGTCCGGTTCGGTATGCGGTTTGAGCGTTTTTGGGAGCGGTCTGGACCGAACCGACCGCCTAAAATACTTATGTATTAATTATATTTAGTTTCATGTTGTAGGCTTAATCTTCATGGCCAAATTTAAAAAAAGACGTCTAAAACACTATGTTCTTAGTTTCCTTTTCTCAATTGAACACGTTATCTAAATTAGCATAATTCTGAAATACGTCAAAAATCAAATCCAAAATTCCAAATCGTCATTCGACTTACTCATATTTGTCCACAATTCAACTATTATTGGTGGACTTGTTTAAATTTTTTTCAAGTTATTCAATGTTTTTTTTATAGAGAATAGAGATAGACGTATTTTTATAATTCGGTATATATATATATATATATATATATATATATATTTTAATAATGTTATATAGATAGAAATTTCATTTTGGATTATAAATGTTATGTTATTTTAGTTTAAAACCCATAAGAGGCCCCAACCGCCTAAACCCGTCAGACCAGACCGCTTTTTTGTGGTCCGGTTTGACCTGTTTGATGACTTGCTGTCAAACCGCTCGGTTTGAAAATTTTTTAAACCGCCATTACGGTTTGGTTTGTGGTTTGGGGGGTTAAACCGCCCAAACCGGACCGCGAACACCCCTACTGTTTTGATTATGTTTATCAGAATTCAAATTTCATAATTTTAGGGCTTGGGGATTAGAGATAAGGATTTTGGGGATAAGGATGAAATATATTAATTAGGGTTAAAAACTTTACAGGTAGTACATTAGACTTTAGTAGTTATTTTTAATAGATTTTAAGTAGATAGCTTTAAATGATAGTACATAAAGTTTAGTGAGTTGTAATTAAGAGTTTTTTATGTCATCTTTATAATATAGTATAGATTTAAGTAGATAGCTTTAAATGATAGTACATAAAGCTTACTGAGTTGTAATTAATAGTTTTTTATGTCATCTTTATAATATAGTATAGATATTTTATGAGATGGGCAAGAATTAATTTCTTTTTAAATTTAACATTCATATTATCATATTCTTTTTAATTTCTTTTTAACCGGTTTTGTTTTCATCCATCCATATGAAGCTCTACATAAGTATATACATTCAACTTCATTACTAATTCATTTGCAAATATAACTTTCACATGTGAAGCTTCATATGTAAAACTTCATATAAGAAAGGAACCGATGAATAGAGTGGTCTAGAGGTGAAAAGAAGTGATGGAGGGCGCGTGGTTAGATGAAAGTCCTGGGTGGATATAAAATCGCCATTTTCATCCTCTCCGTAAAACGAAGACGAAAAAAAAGATGAAAATTTAGAAATCTTAATCTGCTCGAACCCAACATATTACAAAAAATTATTATTCGTCATCTTCTTAATCCCAATTCTGACGACTAAAATCTCAAACCTACGATGGGTTTGTAAGACGAAAACAAAGGATTTTCATTAAACAGTTTGACGGGTTGCATGATGAAAGAAGCAATTTTTCATAAACGTGTTTCAAGGCTAAGCGTCTGTTTGTTAGCAACTTAAAGACTTTAATGCAACTCACAACTTATTCGGTCAACTATACATGACCTTTTGGTAGTGACTTATTGATATAAGAAGTGACTTATTCAGTAATGAAGCTTTATGTAGAAAACAAAAAAAAATCAAAAATCTTCTCAATTTATATAAACAGATTAATCCGTACAAACAATTTTATCCAAAGAGGTCTTAATAAAAACTAACCAAAGTTTTCTCTTAAGGACATTTGGTTAGTTTTTCATTAAGTTATCTTTGGATAAAGTTGTCTGTGTGCATTTACTAGTAAAATGACCAAAAACACCCGATGTGAAAGACACGTAACTTCATCTAATAGACAAGAGATTGATGACATTAGTGGCATTAGGGGTGTGAATCGGATGGGTCAGGTGGTTCGGGTGGGCAAGCCAAAAACCCGAACGAATTTCGGATATGGAAATCAAGACCCGAATTTCAGGTTTCGGATAGCTTCAGGTTCGGGTTAGTCGGGTTTCAGGTTGATGTCGGTCAGGTTCAGGTATTATTATTAAGAGTTTTATAAAAGTATGAAAAACTCACTTTCCCTCTTGATTATTGAGGGAGCGATGCAATATATTTATAACCATGGTTTTACAAGGTGATTAGGAAAACTAACGCTAGTTGTACTCTAAACACTTAGGGGTTGTTTTTTTTTTTTTTTTTTTAAAACCTCTTAATGACTCTTAAGTCTGAATCATTCAGACATTTTTACTCACCACCTCTTATTATTCATAACTAAAATAAGACTTCAGACTTTAGACCTCTTAAAAAACAAACGACATCTTAGAGTTGTAGTTAAACAATAATTCCTCTATCCTATTTTAAGTAGAAGTGCTATTACCCCCCTTCAAGCGTGACGTGGGTTCTTGGAACTACGCAAAGCTTGGATCTAAAAAGAAGAAATAGATGTTTCAGTAAGCTCTTGGTGAAGAGATCGACAACGTTTAACTTGCTTGGGATGAACTTTGTAGATAGGAGGCCTTGTTGTACTAATTACCGAATAAAATGGTAGTCGAGGGCAATGTGGCGAGCCCTTTTGTGTGCAACCGTATTTTGACTAATAAATAATGCACTCTTGTTGTCGCAAAATAAGGTTGGTGGTTTTGTGAATTTCACTCGTAGTTCGCTAAGGAGATGGGTGAGCCATACTGTATCGGCAACAGTGTTCGCGAGTGCTCGGTATTCCGATTCGCAGCTTGAGAGGGAAACCGTGCGTTGCTTCTTCGAGCTCCATGTGATTAGATTTGGGCCAAGAAAAATGGCATACCCGGATGTTGATCCCAAGTGTCGGGACATCCTCCCCAATCGGCATCGGAAAAGGCGGATAACGTGTATGAGGGGGAGTGATTGAAGGTGATTCCGAACGTGATTGTTCCTTTAACATAGCGAAGAATTCTTTTTACGACTTGAAAATGTTCGTCCATTGGAGTGTGCATGAATTGACTCACAGTGTTTACGGTGTAAGATATGTCGGGTTGTGTAATTGTGAGGTATTGGAGTGCTCCAACCAATGATCGATATAAAGTTTGATCTTTGAACAATCTTCCGGTTTGACTGAGATGTTTACGTTCCGCTCGACCGTTTTGTGGTGGAGTGTAGGACTGTAGGGACAAGATAAACGATGGAGTATCCCTTTAGTAGCAAAAAATTGTTGGAATTTATGACTTGTAAATTCCGCACCGCCATCACTGTGAAATATTTTTATATTTGAATCAAGTAGGTTTGTGACCAAAGTATGGAACTTTTGAAAAATGTCAAAAGTTTGAGACTTGAGGTGCATAGGAAAGAACCACGTAAAATGAGAGTGATCATCGATTGGGAGAATTCAATCAATTTTCAGAATGCATTCAATCGATTGGGAGATTGATGAAATCGATGGTAAGTTTATAAATTAAAAAACATTTCGACCGACTAGAATTTACGATTTGCAAAAGATAATTAAAAAAATAAATATATTTATGTAATATATAAAATGTATATGTATATTATTTCGGGTTTTCGGACGGACGGGTGACCAAAGATCAAACACAACCCGAACCCAAATATCCCAAAAAAGTCGGGTTTCAGAGTTTCAAATTTTGAGGTATTCGCGTTTTGCAAAAAAAAAACATCTTATTTTCGATTCGAATTTCGAACTATTCGGGTTTTGTATAACCTAAGTGGCATGGACCAATTACGTAACAAAATGTATATAATCCAAGAAGTGAAGAACCGAAAAAATGAACGAAATAAATAACTGTAAAATGATTCAATCGAACGTGGCAACATGGATCTGCGGTTGATAGTTCACACACCATAATCTCCTAAATCTGCTATTGATAACTGCAACTGCAATGGTGATGGAGACTAATTTGAGTCTGTGTAAATCAATCAAATTTCTGATTCCTTTTAATGTTGGTGCAAGAAGCTTTTCCCGCCATTATTCCAAAAACCCATGGAAGAACTCCAAGATTTCTGCAACAATTTCTCTTCAACATCTTCCAAAACGCCAACACCATTAAAAAAACCACCCAAATCCACACCCAGATAATCATCAACGATTTTACCCAAAGAAATTTCATCATTGTTAAGCTGCTTCAATCTTATGTGTCTTCAGGTAATCTTCATCAAGCCCACCGAGTTTTTGAACAAATCAACAACCCTAGCACAACCTCCTGGAATCAAATCATTAGAGGGTATGCTTCGAGTGATACGCCTCGTGAATCAATCCATCTTTTTGATGAAATGCTGGAATCGGGAGAGATACCGGATGAGTATAGTTATTGTTATGTAATCAATGCGTGTGCTCGTGGGAAATTGTTGCGATTGGGGGAGAAGTTTCATGGGAGGGTTTTAGCAGGTGGGTTTTGTTCAAATCTGTTTGTGCAAACTAATTTAGTGAATCTTTATGTGGTTGGAGAGGGTGATTATGGTGGAATGAAGAATGGACGTAAGGTGTTTGATGAAATGACTGAGAGAAACGTGGTAACATGGAATACACTCCTTTCTGGGTACGTCAAGTGTTGTGATATCGATGGGGCACGTAGAGTGTTTGATGAAATGCCGGAGAGAAATATTGTTTCATGGACGACGTTAGTTTCAGGGTGTGCACATAACGGGGGTTGTAAGGAAGCACTATCTTTATTACGTAAAATGTTACACACTTGTATGGAATTTGATCACGCGATTTTGGTGGCTGCTTTATCTGCTTGTGCGGAGATCGGTGATTTGAAGATGGGGAGGTGGATCCATTCTTACATTCACAGGAGTTTGCACTTAAAGAACGAAGAACACACAGTTCGTCTGAATAACGCACTCTTACACATGTACGCTGGTTGTGGTCTTATTGACGACGCGTACGAATTATTCAAGCGAATGCCCGTTAAAACTACTGTCTCGTGGACGACCATGATCTCAAGTTTCGCAAAACAAGGCCGTGGCAAAGACGCTCTAAGTGTCTTCCAGTCGATGGAAAACGCAAAAGACGTTACTCCAAAACCAGACGCCGTAACGATATTAGTCGTCTTGAACGCTTGTAGCCATTCTGGTTTTGTTGAACAAGGCCGTCGTATCTTCAAAAACATGAACTTAATTTGGGGAATTAATCCCAAAAGCGAGCATTATGGTTGCATGGTTGATCTTTTAAGTCGTGCAGGACTCTTGGATGAAGCACTTACGCTTCTCGAATCTATGCCCATGAACCCAAACGATGCAATCTGGGGCGCGCTTCTTGGTGGTTGTCGAATCCACAAGAATGTAAAGCTTGCTTCTTTAATTGCTCAAAAGCTAGCTAACTTGAATCTTGAAGATGATAAAGTTGCTGGCTATCTAGTGTTATTGTCAAACATATATGCAGGTGCTAAGAAGTGGAAAGATGTTGCAAATGCTAGAGAAAAGATGGTTCAGTTGGAAGTAAGAAAGGCTCCTGGAAGAAGTTGGGTACAAATAGGTGGATCGGTTCATGAGTTTTTGGCGGGTGATAGGACTCATAAGCGCGCGTGTTTGATCTACAAGATGCTTGTTTTAGTCACGATTGAAGCAGGGTTAACCAGATACGAGCCTGATATTTATGAGGCCGCACAACCTTATGTTGTTCAACAGGTAACGTGCGTTAATTTGTTGTAAGCAAAGAAACATCGATTCATCGTGCAGTAGATTATGTTGGTTATGGTTATATGTTGAGATGTTTTGAAATCTAACTCAGATTGGAAGTGTCTATGGTTATGAGTTCTTGTTGGGATCACCCCTTGTAGCAGGGACGGACCCTCCAGGAACTTTTTCATATGGTGGCACCATATTTTTTAAAACGGTTTTTATCGACGTGTCTTATTATTAATTTTTTTTAATCAACGTTCAATATCGCCTGTTGTGTTTTAGCCTAATTCCGCCGTTTTGAGGGATTTTAAAGTTTTTTGCTTGATTTTAGGGATTTTTAAGGGGTTTTTTTAAATCGATTTTGAGAGACTTTTTCGGTATTTTTGGTTGATTTCAAGAGATTTTTCGGATTTTTTGGTTGATTTCAAGAGTTTTTTGGGTTTTTTGGTTGATTACGAGGTACGGTTGCACTTCTAAAATAATACGGTTGCACCTTTTAAAAATCTAATTTTTTTTTACCTTACGGCGGGGAAACAATACAGTGGCATTGCCACCGTGGGCACCACTGTAGGTCTGTCCCTGCCTTGTAGCTACACGGATCTTGTTATATTTTTGGGGTAAATTGCATCAAAATGGAACGTGCTAGTTTGGAATTTCCTTGTATATCCATGACTGAAACTTTTCACAAGCCAAGGGGTCTAAACGGAAACGGCCACTATACCCTTTGGAGGTCAGGTCTGCATACATCTTACTCTTCCCAAACCCCACCTCCGATTGGATATATCTATTCAAGTTAAATCCTAATAGGGTTACAGATCTTTGAAGTCTATAAACACACATTACTTTAGAGTTACGTACGTTGGTTTTTTATCCCTATCCAAACCAAACGAACCGAGTATATCCCACCTGGGTAGGATTTGAGAAGGGTAAGATGTATACAGACATGTCTTCTACCTATAGGTAAAGCAACCGTTTTCATGAAAACCTTCAACTTATGAAAAGTGTGAAAAAGAGAGAAAGTGATGAACCATAAAGATTTGAAATGTTGGTTAAGAGGAAGTAAAAATGATACAAATAAGAAACAAGTACAAGAAAAACATCTTTGCTAAATTCCTAAATGGAAAGAGATCAAAGATGGTGCTTGCTTGTGGTTATGGTTTATGTGAAAGTTGATTGTTTTGATAAAGGCATCTTTGCATATTGCTTTTGTTCAACATGTTGCATTGCATTTTACTTCATGTTTAGGTAACTTTGAAGAGCTTCTTTTCCAATTGGATTTGGATTTCTTAATGGGATTGTTTTCTTTTTTATATTTATTCTTGTATTATTGTTTGAACCCACACCCACGAAAAGTTTCCGGATTGTACCCTAGTTTTAAAGAAGTTCATTTAAACTACGAAATCAATCCTCTAGGGATGCATATGGTATGCAGAATAAGACAAATCATCACGACTCTACAAAAACTTCTGGTCTCATGTTTGATACAACATTAGACTGAAATAGAAGAGGATCCGGTTGTGACAAAAATGCATTTCTTTTTTCTATCCCAACAAAATAATGGAACAAAAAATGGAAGAATAAGGTAAAATTGGTAAATTACTAAATTACCCTTCATCAAATTAAACCTCTAAAACAATTCATAAATTTTTCACCATTCTCATCTATGTTTATTCGTCTAGTTCTATCCGGTCTCGTTTGTGTACCAAACTTAACAAAACAATCAAATAAACTTGTGTTATAAATTAACCACAAGGGTTGTGGCGTAGTGGTCAAGACCCTGGGGGATATAATGGAATATCTCTTCTGTTCAGGGTTCAATTCCAGGCGTACACAACAGTTGTGGCCACTGAGTTTATCAGAGCTGATTTCTTCTTTCATAATTTGTGGGGATGAATCTGGGCATAACCTGAGACATCTTATGTTATAAATTATGAATCATTTTCCCATATTAGTTGACCTTCAAATGAAAGTCAAATCCTTGACAAATCATTAAGGTCAAAATTAAGTAATCAATTGGATTTTGGAACACCATTTTCTTGTGAAAGGGTAAAAACGTAATACCACACGTTTCTTCTTCACAAAACTTCTCTTAGAAGATAAAACCCCCAATTTCCCTATAAAGAACACATACTTCCATTTGTACCTCACCTCAAATTTCGCGCCCTAAATCTTCACCATTTTTCTGCAGATTTCCCAATTCCCATCGTTCGCAGAGTTCTGGAAATATGGTGTCGAGCGTAGATCGATCGGAGATAGCTTTCTTTGACCTGGAAACAACCGTCCCGACCCGACCCGGACAAGGTTTTGCGATTTTGGAATTCGGATCAATACTGGTTTGCCCTAGGAAGCTTGTTGAGCTGGAAAGCTACGAAACGTTGGTAAGACCACATAATCTCTCACTCATCTCCACATTATCCGTTCGTGCCAACGGCATCACCGCCGATTCGGTTGTTTCCGCCCCGACCTTCTCTGAAATTGCGGATAGGGTTTACGACATTTTACATGGTAATTTGAGCTTCAATTTCGTTTTATGATAGTAATTGTTTTGTGTAATTGTTTTGATTTGAATTGAATTGAATTGGGTGTTTGATGTATTTGTTTGATAGGGAGGATTTGGGCGGGTCACAACATAATTAGGTTTGATTGCGTGAGGTTAAGGGAGGCATTTGCGCAGATTAATAGGCCACCACCAGAGCCCAAGGGAACAATTGATTCACTGGCCTTGTTGACACAGAGGTTTGGGAGGAGAGCTGGTGACATGAAGGTATAATTCTAATTATTTTGAAAAACTGAGGAACATCCTTGTAGCCGTTCATCTGGACGGTATGCAATTGTTCATCTGGACGGTATGCAATGCAATTGTGGATACAAGTAAATTAAGTTGTTTTTTGTTTTTTTATTATACGTGTGCATGTTATAAATGACTTGTATGCAGATGAACGACTATCAAGGTTTTTTCTCAGTTTTTCATTTTTTTGTGGTTTTTCCCCGAACCTATATAGAAGAGAGAGGTTCAGGGGAAAACCTTAGAAAAATGAAAAACTGCGGAACACCCTGGTAACCGTTCATCTGAACGGCGTGCACATATGCTTACAAGTAAATTAAGCTTTTTTTGGTTTTTATGCACGAGTTATGCACATGTGCATGTTACAAATTACTTACAAATTACTTGTATGTACATGTGCATACCGTCCAAATATAGGTTCATGAGTTTTTATTTTTTTGTGGTTTTCTCATGAACCTGACCCTATATATACAGAAAGGGAGGTTAAGGGGAAAACCCCAAAAAAATGAAAAACTTAGGAACACCTTGGTAACCGTTCATTCTGGATGGCATGCACATGTGTATACAAGTAAATTAAGCTGTTTTTGGTTTTTATCATGTTACAAATTACTTGTATGGACATATGCATATCGTCCAGATGAAAGGCTACCAGGATGTTCCTCGGTTTTACATTTTTTTACAGTTTTCTCCTGAACCTGACCATATATATATATGCCATTTTAGTCCTGTTTTTGGAGGTTAAAGATGGAGAATTTGCTATGCAGACATTGTATAGTGCCATAATGGTCTAAATCATCAAAGATAGGCGATAATCGTACATAGTTGTTCAATTGGGATCATGTTTTAAATCAGTTATTTACCATTGTTTTGCTAATGATAGTTTCACTCTGTTTTCAGATGGCCAGTCTGGCAGCTTACTTTGGGCTCGGAAAGCAAACACACCGGTAATATGCCCAAAAAACATCTATTACCTACCGTAAATACAAACTTTAACATTGTTTTACAAATGCCATGTTTGTTCTCATGCTCATTTCTGTTTGCATTTCTCTCTGTATGTTGGTTCCACTTGTGATATTGTTCGACTTTCAGCATGTGGAAACTCATGAATCAAAATTACTCCCTGAGTCTGTTTGTGATTATCGATGCTCCATTCATGGTGTACAAATACTTGTTGTTTTACTCGGCTTTCATGTTAAATATACTTTCGAGATGTGTTTGGATTAGTTTGTTTTATTCCTTTTGGATATTCAAGATGGATCATAATTTCATGTAACGATGTTATATGCATGCTTGATTTGCATTCATTAGGGCTAGAATGAAGAAAGATTAACATCGTGATTCGGGTCTGACTTTTCGTTCAACAATTTCTTTCAGGAGCTTAGACGATGTTCGAATGAATCTTGAAGTTCTCAAGTATTGTGCCACAGTTCTTTTCTTGGTAAATTCTCACTTTTTTAGCTAACAAGCTGCATTATTTTTTTCACTCCTTTGAGCAATCTTCACTCATGATTCTTTGCATATACATTTCCTGACTACTTGTATCCAATATCTTCTCCTTTTTCAATGTCATCTGATACTCCCTCCGTCCCAAAATAAATGTCCACAACGAAATACGACACATAGTAATTACACCTTTTAATTATCTAAATGACAATTGTACCCTTGAACAGAGGAATTAATGAATCTCCTAATTAAGGGTAGAATTGGAAAGTAAGCACTTTTTAAAGTTATTTTGGGACAAAATAAAAATAGAAATGTGGACACTTGTTTTGGGACGGGGTAGTAGATGGATTTGGTACTATCGATTGTTTCTCCACTCTTTGAGTTCCGTTTCTGAAGAAACGATTCTATGAAATGACGCTGGTCTACCCTTCATGTAGGAATCGAGCCTTCCAGATATCTTTACGGAAAACAGTTGGGTTTCTCCAAATGCTACCACCAGAAATCGCAGTAATGCAAAAGCCGCTCTAAATGGAACCGGCCTAACCGCTAGCCCACCCTCTTCTAGTAGAAACATCGAAAATCAGAGTTCTCCTCCAAATGAAGGAATCCATCCGATTTTTTCACTAGCTGCTTCTGGTGCTGGGGAACAAGTTCCAAATCCAGTTGAATCCGGTAATCCTCAATCCGACCCGTTTGACTTGGGTCCACTTGTGGATAAAATTGAAAACGAAATCTTTCAATCAAACGAAGCCATGGAGGAAGAATCATCTACAGCCACTGCATCTAATGCCATCAGTGAAAGCTCCGAGTTTATTGAGCCAGATGAAGTGTCGATGCCCTCTGTTACTGTAGCTGGCGTCCCGTTTTTCCGTGGACCCCAAAAGATGCAAATACTTCACCGAGACGTGCCGTTGCAGATGCGCTCTAACTCCCTGAGAGTACGTTTCGGATTTAGCACGAAATATGTTGATCTTGCTGGAAGGCCGCGACTAAGTATTGTGGTGGATGCACCTCCGAATCTCTGTGGTATTCTCGATGCATGCGATGACCTTGCTAATAAGAGGTTTGTGGAGGCTGATAGCGATTCCGAGTGGAGACCTGTTGTGAGCAGAAAGCCGGGGTTTTACAACTTTCCCACCATCAGATTGCAGTAAGTTTCTTTGTTTCGGTTGGACATAGGCTCATGGGTGAAAGTTCAAACGAGAACCATAAATATTTTGAGATATGCATATTGGGGTTGGTTCAAATGAGAACCGTAAATATCTTGAGAACCTTTTCATGATAAATATCATGATATTCATCAAATGCATGATTTTTATGGTGAATAATATTCATGATATTCAGGGTTATTTATCATGAATAATACATGAAATAGGTGGTTTACAGGTTCTCAAAATATTTATGGTTTTCATTTAAGCTTTTCCCGCATATATGCATTGATGTATATACACTATCAAAATATGTATATGTTAATTAGTATATTTATTTAGGGGTCTTTTCAAATAAGAAGGCTAAATACCGTGAGAAGGTAAGAGAGGAGGTTAAGAGAAGATTCATATTTGAATCAATGAAAAAATACCCAAAAAACTATTTGAAGATGCATATGTTAACGGACGTTACAGATTATTGATATGGCTTCACATATGCATTTTAAAATGCATTTTAAAATGGATTTTTAAAATTATTCAATTTCCCTTCTGACAATATTTAACCTTCTTATTTGAACCTCCTACTGTTCATCAATGTGTATGTACTATATATATATATGCATTGGTGCATAAAACTCGTTAAAATCCTTATACTGTATATGCATATATTGGTTCTCATGGTCCTCGAAATATTTATGGTTCTCATTTGAACTATCACGTAGGCTCATATACCCTCTACCCCTAATATATGGAAGAAAAAATGTGACATTTTTGCCCTTGTGATAGTTAAAGGCTTATTATACTTTTTACTTTGGTATGATCTACAGATTACCCAATGTCGTAGAAGGGGATAGTGCGAGATTGATCACAGAGATATACCAGAAAGAATCATCGTCATCCATACGACCGGTTGTGTTCAGTAGGTACGATGTGGCGGAACTCCAAGCGTTGATTCATCCAGGTTCCATCGTGGACGCTTACTTCTCTTTAGATCCGTACGATTATCAGCAAAATGCTGGAATTCGATTGGTGGCGAAGAAACTGGTTGTTGCTTCTAACTGAAGGGTTTTGGTGTATACATCATTAGCTCACTGTTACTTTTGATGCTTGTAAAGAAGGGAAGAAAGGTAGTTTATTTCATTGTTGATGTAGAAGATGAACAACTAACTCTAGGGTTTCAAATTGATTAATGCAAAATGATATTTCTTTATTGTCTCAAATATTGAGTTCAAATGTGTTTGTTTACACCAAGTATGTGGAAATTAGCCTTTAAGAGTTAGCTTAACTGGCAAATAGAGGTTAGGCTTTCGGCTTCTTATCATAGTTCGTGTGTTCGAGTTTCCTCAAAGCGATTAGAGATATTTATGGTTGTTATATTCGGTGGTTGTTTGGTTAGAGAGGTATTAAGCATCTCTTAATGAGATGAAAATAAAAGAAACTGTTTGGGTTTTTATAATAAAATGAGGTCATTCCTCAATAAGCCTAAATTTTCGTTCCAGTTTAAACAGGGGAACGTTTTTTTCATTTCCATTTATCTTCATTCTCTTGCTTGAACCAAACAACCCCTCAAAATTCCGTAAGATTAGTTGAAGTACGCACAAGTTGGTTTCGACACCCATGGTTAAAAGGTACACGAGAAAATTTGATTTATACGAGTTTCAAATGTGCGAATATGGTTTAAATATTGTATTTCCAAAAACAAGAAATCCGGACAAAAAAATTGCTTATTTTGTTAAAGGGAAAAACAAATGGAACAACAATATGGAGAGAATAATAATAAGACAGAGAGAAGAAGTCTATATTTCTCATTAATCATAAGCCCTTTAAATAGGGAGGAGTTACAAGTAGATAGTTAGGAGATATTTCAGTTCTAATCTAACTCTGATATATTTATCTCTATCGTCATATCCTTTAGACGATGACACACTTATCCTACAACACTCCCCCTTGTGCCGAGTTAAAGGAGTGGTGGTGCACAGTTGTTGTCTCGTTAAAACCTTACGCCAAAATAAAACCCAGTGGGAAAAAAATAAAAATATGACGAAGGAAAGAGTATAACGCACCAGCTTCTTTGCAATACATAGACTTATCCTTCAGTCTAGTTTTCTCTTAGATTCATACTTTAATCTTAGAGTTAGGAAAACATGATGGTATATAAACAATTGTCTCACTAAAACCTTACACCAAAGAACAAAACCCAATGGGAAAAATAAAACCTTGGTTGAAGGAAAGAGCACAACATACCAATATCACAAATATAGTAGACTCCCCCTTTTGTCTACTACTCCCCCTGATTCGTGCATTAACAAGGGAATTTGGAAAATATTTCCATTTACTTTCTACACGTTTCCCAATATATGGTTTTAGGTAATGACTTGGTAAAATATGTCACATTCTTTTGACACCTTACTTGATTCACTTGAATCTAAAGGATAGTCTTTTATTGCTTATTGTATAGAAACTTAAGCAGAATATGCTTTGTGTTATTACCCCTGATGTATCTTATGTTCATTTCTTCGATACATGATACATTATTTCCATATATGCAAGTAGGATACTGGTTGAACCCAGAATTACTAACTCTTATAATATATGTAATGATAGTCCTTAATCATATACATTATTTTATTATCTCATGGAGAGTAATATTCTTGGATTAATTCAAGGAGGTAGTTACAAAGGATCACTTAGTTTACTTCCAAGCAATCGACGTGTTTCTTGTGGTAATGGTTCCAAAAGATTAATTTAATATCATTCCAATGATTTTGCATTGGCGCTGAGCTAAATCTAGCTAACAAGTTCACTGAGAAATACAATATATGGTCAAGTGTATTATGTTAAGTACGATAATGCACATATTGTACTTAGATAGGGAATTCCATCTCCCAGCATCTTTCGTCATCATCCTTTAGACGAAATGGATCTTTCCTTATATCTGACACTTCGACCGATCATGGGAGTGCTAACCGGATGCGCTTTGTCCATATTAAATTGCCTGATTATTTTCTGGACATATGCGATCAGTGAATTAATATTTCACAAACTTGGTGTCCTAGCTCAAATATCTAGAAAAAACCAAGTTTTCCCAAGATCTTTCCTCTCAAAATCAGATTTCAAGTAGCTTGTGGTTCCTCTCATTTCATCAAGAGTGCCTATTATGTTCATAACATTGACATATAGAGCTACTTTGAAAATTTGGAACTTGTTTTCCATAATAAATAAGCAAGAGAACATTTCATCGTTCTTATATATCCTTTCCCAATCAAGTATTCCATTAGGCGGGTATACCACATCCACTTATATTGTTTTAATCTATAAAGTGGGCGTTTCAATTTATTGCAAACGCATTTCGTGGTTTAGAGTTGCTTGATTTTGGTAATGTAATATCATCAAGCACTTTTATATATCTCTAAATCTAGATCCCCGTAGAGATATGTGCTAACCACATTCATGAGTTGCATTTCCAGTCCTTCGGAAACTACTAGGCTAGTAAATTATACGGATGTCATAACATCCATCATGAGAGAGTAAGTCTCCTCGTGGTCAATCCAAGGCGTTGTGAGAAACCTTGCGCCAAAGGAGAGTCTCATACATTATGACTTAATTATTCTCATTACGCTTTAGGACAAATGATTTATCTATATCTTACAGGCTTTACACTTGGTGAGTTAGCACTACCAAACCAAATACCTGTTCATTTGTCAAATAATATGATTCTCCTGGATTGCTTATTTAGGCCAGTTTGCTCTTTGTTGATATTTTCCAACTGAGCATGGTTCGATGTCAATGTGCTCTATCACCTCATAAACAATAATATATGCGAAATATATCATCAATAATTATATATGATCTTTCCATCGACTCATATGTGCTCTCATAGTTCATTTGAGATTAATATTCATCTCTAGAATCAATATTAACTTCGGAGCGTCCTCCAGTGATGATTCATAGACATAGTTTAATCAGAGACAATCTCATGAGAGGTTAATGTATTGATGACAAATAGTTGTGCCTTACTCTTCTCTTCCTTTAGATGAGTATCTATCGAACCAAGTAGCTTCCCCCATTTCCGTTTGGGAGCTACGACCTCAACCACACCTCCAGTATGTGTGATTGCAACGCACTTTCCAATGGCGTTGTGCCCCTGTTGGGGACTTTTTAACCTTGCAAGTATATTTGCAGCTCGTATATGTGATCTTGTCACTTTTGGAATATTAAACGTATCAGGTATCGAGTCTGATTCGTTTGACTTCAACATTACGTTGTGAAGTTTTGGGGATCGAAATGAGACAGAGTGAGAATATTCAATGACACTTCCTGTCATTCCCATGGAAAATCCTTTTTCCTATCTCCCCCTAACGACGGGAAGACTGTCTCATGAAAGTGACAACCCGCAAATCTAGCGGTAAAGAGATCACTAGTCAAATATTATAATTAGCGGATAATTGTTGGGGATTCATATCCAACATATACCAAATCGTCTTTAAGGACCCATTTTGATGCGCTGTGGGGGCGCAATTGGCACATATAATCAAACATGCGTAAATGTAAAGTATCAGGCTTATATCCAGTTACCAACTGGTACGCATGAGACTGGTTAGCAAGCAGTGGGTCTAAAAACGAAGAAAAAAAAAACTGCATATAATAATTGCATAATCCCAGGTAGATGTGGGTAAATTGGTGCGCATTACTAATACCCTAGATGTCATCATATTCTTTTGATAACAACTTCTATGAGACCATTTTATATATACACATGGGGTATAGGAAACTTTACATTGATCCTAATACATATGCAATTAACATCAAATCCTTATGATGTAAATTCTCCAGCATTCCAAGTCATGTAGACTTGATGAAATAATAAGGGTGGTGAGCCCTTAAATGTATAACTAGTGCTAGGAGTGCAGTATTTCATGTGGACAATAATACGACATGCGTTCATCGTGTCGAAACCAGAACCATAAAGTACTTTAATGGCCCGCATTCTGGATGTTTATGTCCATAAATATCACCTTGTATTCGTTGTAACAATGGAATATTTTTGTATTATGTCCTTAGCTTTAGGATGGTCTCAATCATGTCTTGGCTAAGGAGTAGGTTATATACAAAAGTTTTAGGTATTCGAGAGGGCATATAACAATGTTGTTTCTTATGCTACAGAAGTCAACAGTTGCAATTTTCCTCATTCTGCCTTTCACTCGAAAGAGAATGTGTCTATGTGTATTTTGCAATACACGGATCACTATGTCATAACCACGGTGTCTCGCATGGTCATGCCAAAACATATATGTGTTATTGCCCCCAAAAGTTCTTTATTGGTGACAAAATATGTTCCGATGACCCAATAATCTACTAGTTTGACACATTAGTTTCCATGATATATGTTTACTTTCATATATTCATTAGAACTTATGTATATATGCTTATTTCCATTTCCATTTGATACGAATATCTTTACAAGGTTCCTATTAATTTTGTACCAACAAGAGAGTGACAGTCCATCGTCTAAGTAATTTGGTTGGATGTATTATAAAACAAGTATTAGTCTATCTTTTTTTCAAGGGTGTGATAGGTCAAAAAAAATCAATTCTCCTCGATACATTCCTACACGGAACGGAGAATATTGAATTTTGTTTTGTATATGTTTTGATGTATTTCTTTACATCTATAATGGTTACATATTCGATTTTACTTTAGCAAAGAAATTAATTTTTTAAAATTAATTTCAAAGAAACATATGCATAATCAATATTAAATATTAAAACAAATATGTTATATTTCATTTTCATCATGTTCCCTTTTTTATAGAAGCACTTTTTAGTGCATATCTTATTGATTGTCCATTATCATCTGGGTAGTAGTTGTATCCTACTCTAGGTGTTGAAAAATCCTTCCTGACTCTTACCAATACCCTGACCCTTTCTAGGGTCTCGTCCACATGGTACAGAAATGTCATATGTGTGGAATGGTTTTTAACTCACAATCATTTGGAGTTGTTTCCACTTCTAACACTTTCATTATTGATATCAGGAATTTTCTTTATCCCGACATATGTGGTGTTATTCGAAAGAACCTTGTTGTGTCTCTCAACCACTTGCAGTAGGTTGATGAGTTTGTCTAAATGTTACATTCCAACTTATATTGGTTCATTAATATTTACTTATATATGAAATGTGGAAATGATATTAGGAATCATGTTATCTTCTGTGAGCTCCTTGCCACAGAGATTGAGACGCGTTTTGGATATAACATTTCTTTGTTGAAATCAGTTACCTTTTTGTAATCGAGTAAGTGGGTTTCATTCCACTGTACGATTAGTTCGGGAAGTACATATTCATAAGTACTCCCGATTATCCCTTTCGGAACATCCCACATTTCTTTGGGGGTTTATAGTAAAGGTATCCTATGAAACTTAGGATTTATATGTCGTCTCAAAACATGAGAGTATTTGTTTGTACCTTTTCAAGAGGTTGATTTTAGAGTCAATGGAGAGTTGATGGACTTTAGGTATTTTCTTGTACCTTTTCAAAAGGAGGTTTATGTACTCATTTATGATACTCATATTCTTTTGAGTTTATGACGTTGATTTTGGGATGAGTTGTTTCAACCATTTACATATATAAATAATAATATATGATTTTCTTTTTGATAAGGAAATGGATTTTGGTTATGAAATTTCATTATCATAACAATATTGGATTTTTGTATGCTTTAGTTTTATTGATAATACTTCATCAATATTTCAATTTGCAAAAAAAATCACTTAATCTATTGGATTTCCAGGTAGTAGGGGAATCACATGGATTTCTTAAATCCCTACAAACCTTAGGGCTATTTACACCCGTTTGACAAAATCCTTTCGATGTATTGCGATTAATTCATCAATGAAATACATAGATAACATTTGTTATTTGGTAAATTTTGACATGAGGTCAAAAAAAATCATACCATATTGGTATTTTGGGATCTTTTGGCAAGAGGCCAAAGTGACTATGAATTTGGCATATGAAACAATTTTAATACTTTAATAACATTTTTTGGAGTTTTTGGTAAAGATCAAAATATATGAGATTGGATGTGTAACTTTCAAAAAATAATTATATAGTTTAAAATTATGAGTAGGAACTCACAATCAAGATAAATGTTTGAATTTAACATTTTCATGTTATTTTTGAACCTTTTGGCAAAATAACAGAAGTTATGGGGGTTGAAATTGTAAATTTCAAAGATAATTTATAAGATTGAGGTTAATGAGTAGGAACTCATAACTAAGATAAACATCTGAATTATACTAACAATTATTAATTAGGATAAACATTTGAATATTAACACAAACAAATAGTAAATAAATATATAATATTGTAACTAAATGGATAATCATTTAAATATGTGAATATTTTAATCTAATTTGATAAACATTAATAAATCATAATAATATTTTAAAACAATAAAAGTTATACTAACACAATTAAAATAAATAAGATGAAACAAATATTAAAATAATTAATAGTCTAATTCATTATTTGGACTAGTCTAAAAGAATATATATTTAATTGGTCGAATTAAATAAAATTAAGTAAACATGTCAGAAAATAAGTCAAGATTGACTCACATAGATAAAGTATATTAAACTTAAATAAAAGTTAATATAATAAATATTTATTAAGCAAAAACGTAAATTTATGGGAAAAAAAAAACAAATAAAGTTTTGTTTTAGTTAAATAAAACAATAATACTTATCCCTTGTGGATACTTAAAAATTATTTATTTAATTCCTTTTGATAATTAAAAAAAAATAAAAACAAAATCATTCAATTATCCTAATAATTCAGATAATTAGATCATAATCATATTAAAATCACATATAAATTCAAATAATTATCTTTTAATATAGGTTTTTTTTACGTCAATATAATTTTCATTTATTTAATTATTTCAATAAAAATAAATAAATAATCATGAATTCGATTTTTTTTTGAATTCAATTAATATCAATCACGAAAATAATTGAAGTATTCTACAGAAAACTTAAGAAAAAAAAATAAACATGATTCATAATATTCACTTATGAAGAAATTGATAGAAAACTTACTAGATTTTTTTTTTGACATGCGTGGCAATGAGCAAAAGATAACGCAGTAGCGATGCAATTTTGCGACAAACCGTTCAACGACAACGTGCACCAATCGTTTAGAGACGATGAAAAACAGCTTTGAGCTTTACGTGTTGATAACGTGTTAAAGGGAAAAACAAATGGAACAACAATATGGAGAGAATAATAATAAGACAGAGAGAAAAAGTCTATATTTCTCATTAATCATAAGCCCTTTAAATAGGGAGGAGTTACAAGTAGATAGTTAGGAGATATTTCAGTTCTAATCTAACTCTGATATATTTATCTCTATCTCTATCTCTATCTCTATCGTCATATCCTTTAGACGATAGCACACTTATCCTACAACATATTTTTAATTGTTTTTTATTTGTATGAATAAACCATTTAAATTTAAAAGCTTATTTATAATTAAGGAAAATGGCATAATGCTAAGAAAACTAAATTAAATAAATAAGACAAAAGAACGAAAAATTTGAACAAGACAAGAAAACCAAAAAACAGACATTTGGTGACTTATCCCTTCGATTGATCCAACTTAATTTTTTTTTTTAATAAATGGCAATTGTTGGTATTTTTGGCATTCGATCTTGGCTTTCAGGCCCACTTGCCTACCCTTGGTGTAAATGTTTGTCGGACGCTATTTTTTTTATTCATTTTTGTTTTTCTAAAACATTGATGTAAACACAATAAACAAAAATATTGTGAAACAAGACTTAAACATTGATGTAACCATTTGGGTTATGGCGCACTGGTAAAACCTTTGGGGAATGTAGTAGAAAATCTCATCTACTCAGGGATCAAATCCAAGCGCTGTCAAAGCCCTTGTGGCCATGGAGGTTCACCTGCGATGACTTCAGGCCATTCGTGGTCGCCCGGAGATTAGTCGGTGCGCGTAAGCTGGTCTGAAAACCCAAGATTACCCAAAAAAAAACTTGAATTATCGATTTTGACAATTATGGGATATAAGCTGGTATCATATATAGTTGGTTGATACATTGTGTAAGATTTTACATATCAATTATAACAGTTTAACTGACAATAGAGAACCTTCTTTTAAAAACTCTCTAAATCGGGAGATCCATGAGAACCAATGAATAATGTGCTATTTCAAATGATTTTTCTTTTTCATCTATGACTAAATTTTAATGTAATGATTAACATATATTTGTTTCACATGTACTAAGTTCATAATGTGAACCTTTTTAACGTGTTTGTAAAGCAAAAAATACACGTAAAAAGGTTTCACATTATGATCCGTATACATATGAAACAAACACATTGCGAAATAAATATATGTTAATTAATACATTAAATTAGTATACTTAGATGGAAAAAATCATGCAAAACGAATAGGCGGAGGGATTGGCCTCCTAGTCATCACTCTCTCGCTTTTACAGAAATGTCAATACTAGCGCAAAAAAAGGAGGGGTATGCAATTGTGTATCCCTCTTTTTTTGCGCACCTGCTACGTGCGCAATTGTCGTTTCGTACATGCAGTTTCTATGTTTTTATTTCATGAATAAAATCGTCTAATCTATTTTGTGGTTTGATGTGTTTATATTTTTATATTACTACAAAACAATTATCTGCGACAAACTTAGAAATTGATAGAGTTCAAAAACAACCGGTACAAAAAAGGAGGGATATGCAATTGCGCACCCCTCATTTTTTGCGTAGGTAATGACATTTATGTAAAAGCGGGAGAGGAATGGCTAAAAGAACAATCACGTCACCAATTCTGACCATTTGGGTCAATTTCCCATTTTTTTTTACAGAACTTACAAATTTTAAAGTTCTCAAATGATTTAAGGCATTGTTTGGTAAACTAGCTTATAAGCTAACTGGTAGCTTATAAACTAACTTTTTAAAACGCTACTTTGAGTAGTTTTTCAATAAACTAGCTTATAGTCATCCAAACATGTACCAGGAAAAAAAAGTTAACTTTTTTCCGCCAAACATAGCCTAAATATCATTTTCTTTTCACCGTACCGAATAAAATACTATTGATCCAAGCTGTCAGTGTACTGGATTCAGGTATGTGGCTGGCGGCTGGCCTGATGGGCCTAATCCACGTGTCCCTGTTCTTTTCTGACGTGTAAAGATTTTCCTCGTGACGTGGCATCTTCTCCATCTGTAACGAACTATCCATCTTTTCACACACTTCACAAATCACTTTTGTGTGCCCTTTTACTCCACGTCATTCATGACTCTAACATGCGCCAATATCCCCGATACACCCACCACATCTTCACCCTTGATCAATTCCAACTCCACCAGATCCAACGGCTCAAATTACTCCTCTATCCCCAGCGTATTTTAGCAGCCTACACCACTGAGAAAAGTGAAAATATCTAAATATCTGGTATCTATTGGAAGACTCAACATTATTGAAGAAGATCTGTTCTCTCTCACACACTTACGCCAAAAACACACACTCGCCGGCGAAAACCGTCGATGCTAAATTGCTAACATCAGGTGTTTGATCGGCGGGATTCGAAATTGATTTGAGAAGTTGATTTTAGGTGTTTCGGATCGTGCCGAACTTTTGTTTTTTCGAACATCAGGTGGATTTGATTGTTCTATCTTCGTTTATGATGAAGATAACATGTGTTAGGTTTAAATTGGAGGAACGTCTAGGCTCTGTTATTGTTTTGAACTTTTGATTCGTTTAGGTATTTGTGTTCTGCTGTCAATTTTAATTTTATGAGAACTGTAGTGGTCTGTTGTTAATAGAGGTAATAGAATTGGAAACGGTAGGCGTAGATTGTTTATGTTTGAAAACCACGAAATTTTGTGCTGTAATGGAAGTTCTCAAATGTTGACTTTATTCTGATAAGTATTCGTTGAATTTGGGCGTTTTTGGTGAATCGTAAGGATAGAGTGAGTCTGATTTGATTGATGCCGGAGATGGAGCCAAAGGGAATTTCGTTGGGAAGAGGTGGAGGAGTTAATAACGGGAAGACTAGGGATGGGTTTATAGATCGCAGTAAAGTGAGAATTTTACTTTGTGACAATGATTCGAGGGGTTCAGGAGAGGTTTTTACTCTTCTTTGTAAATGCTCCTATCAAGGTATGTAAACTATTGCCTTGTTTATTTTCTTTTTAGTTTTATCTTAATAACTGAATGATGTAGTTGACTAGTTCTATGTGAAGTTGGGAGTTCATTTGAAGTTTTAGATCTAATTACTTTACTAAAATTGTGATCATAGCTTGTTGATGGTGGTTATTATTGACTTGTGATCTCAACCTATTGATCGGTTTAGGTAGTAATAAGGTTCTTCTCCTTTGGGCTTTGTTGCTGCAAAGAAATCATTTTGGGTTTAGGGTCATGGCGCACATATCAATAATTGGGTTCCTACATCATTCCTATGTTCCCAACCAAATTCATCATATTAGTTCTTTGGTTTGGGTAATCATTTCCCCCCGTCAATTTGAAATATTTTATCTACTTTTTCATTTACCTTTTTGGTTTTTTCCCTCAAAATACTTTAGTTGACAGAAAGTGGTGTAAAAACACAAAAGCTAGCAGACTATAGTATTTTTTTGATCTGCCGTTTCTGCCAATTGAGTGCTTTTATTGCATTTTCGCCTGTATATGGGTTGTTTTAGAAACAAAATGGCACGTGCAACTGTTAAATACACTCTAAAAAGATTTGAAGTTCCTTATTTCTATCTCACTTCCTATTCAAGCATATGAAGTCTAAAGAGAAAGTTGATGTAGGCCTATGAACATTAGAAGGTTAAACATGAGACTTGAAATTTTAAATCTCAAAGTTATGTGATTCTTCTGGTAACTAAGATATGGTTTTGCCGAAAATTTTGGTATAGAGGGACTAATTACAGTGATATATTGGGGGTAGAGGGAGTAATTATGAAAAGAAATAATATTCCCTCCCCATTTCAACTTGTACAGTCGTGTATGCTGTTATGTGAGTATGGCTTGTGCTTTACAGTGATTTCAGTGAAATCGCCCAGGCAAGTGATTGATGCCTTAAATGCTGAGGGACCCAACATAGATCTCATTCTTTCTGAAGTTGACCTTCCTATGGCCAAAGGCTTGAAGATGTTAAAGTACATCATGAGAAAAGAGTTGCAACGCATTCCTGTTATCAGTAAGTTTGGTGTTGAATTTGTTTTTAACCATTCAATTTTCTCGTGCTTGATTTCCTTTTCTCATGTTTCTTGGGAACAGACATCATCATTTTTATTGTCTGTTCTTTTCTCAGTGATGTCTGCACAGGATGAAGTAACCCTTGTTGTCAAGTGTTTGAGACTTGGAGCAGCTGATTATCTTGTGAAGCCTTTGCGGACAAATGAGCTCTTGAATTTGTGGACACACATGTGGAGGAGAAGGCGAATGGTATGTAGGGCTTGACTTCCTCAACTCCATACATAAGCCACATCTCTCCTTCCACTCCATAAAAAGCACCCCAAATAGGTGCATTTATATAACCATTCTATAATCTGTAAAGTGAGATACAAGTGAGAACCTGTCCTCTTCTGGTGGGTACTAGCGTACTCCGATATAGAAAGTTTTGCCATCTTGATTCACATTAACGAGTTTTATCATCTGTTCTGGCTGTTATTATCTAGTACGGTTTGTTATTGCATCTATACCTGTTAGATCATTCAGAAGTCTTACTAATGGATCCTTCTGTCATTGCTCTAAGTTGTTATATTGCTAGTTTTTATTGCCCTATTGACTTTGATTTTTACAGCTTGGCTTGGCTGAGAAGATAATGATTTTTGAATTTGATCTGGTACCGTCAGACCTTAGCGATGTTAACACAAACAGTACCATGTTTTCGGATGATACGGATGAAAAGTCGCGGAAAAGTGCCAATCAGGAGATGTCTGTTTCAACCCATTGTGGAGATGAGGTGAACAAATCTGCATAAAAATTGGTTACTCAATCACATATAGATTGCAGGTTACATGGGTTCACATGCATACATTTACTTACATTAGGTAAGGTAGACGTTCCTGGTGAGCAAGTTTTTACCTGAAGTTTGAGAATTACTCCCTCATCCCAACATTAAGTGTCCAAACTTCTATTTTATTTTGTCTCAAAATAAGTGCCATTTTCGAAAGTAATTGCCTACTTCCCAATTCCACCCTTAATTATGAGATGGAAAAATTCATTACCCCCTTTATTATGGAAGTTAAAATTGTCATTTAGTTATATAAAAGTGTAATAACTACATATTTCTAAAACTATGTGGCTTTTTCTTTGTGGAAATTTATTTTGGGATGGAGGGAGCATAATTTTCTTTAGCAATGTGAAAATATATAAAGATAAATGAGTTATGACTAGAAAGTGGTTTATCAACTTCAACATTATTTGAACTGAATACTTAAGTCTCTCCATGACTGTTAAAGCCTTGCATACTCCTCAATGCTCGGTTTTTCTATAACTGCAATGTGCATATTATTGGGAATCGAACTTGGATGCATGGACCATGGATAACCTAAACCAATTTGTGCTAAAGTCAATCATTTTCCCTTTTCTTGTCAGCTTTGGTAATTTGGCTTGCTAACCATGCTTGTTCCTTTTCAGGTTAATGTGATGTTAGCTCCTGGTCCTGCAGCTACACAACTCGTTAGATTATCAAATGCCCGATCTAATGTGCAAACCAATGACCATCTACGAGGTGAACAGATCCTCCACTGCAATTTATCTTTACCATTAACATGCTTTGTTGTTCTATTATCTTTAAAACATAGTAAACCAACTAGTTGTATTAATCTTATGAGAAACTTATACAATAACGACTCACGTGATTAGATGTAATCCAAATTTTGTTTACCATCAGTGTGCTTTGTTGCCATGATCTTGAAAACATAGTAAACCAACTGTAATATCAAATACGGAAAACTTTTATGAAAAGGACCATTTAGTTAGATGTAGGTAACCCAAATTTTTCTTTATGGTCGGGGTGCTTTCTGTAAATGATCTTGAAAACAAAGTAAGCCTAGTTAACGGTATCAATCCTATGGAGAACTTCTACTATAAGGAGCCATTCTAGATGTACAAAGGTCCTCTCATCCCTGCTCTAATTCTTAATCTGATACCCCCAATATTTAGAAAAACGCTGAAGTAGGATCAATACTGTATAGCTTCTGATTTAACTTTGAACCATACAATTTTAATATAAATCTGGATCTGAAGAAGATTGAACATATTTAATTGCTCATTGCTTCTAACTCAGAATCATTATTTTTCCATTCAAATTGATTTAGGAAATTAGGAGTGGTTATAAGAACAGATTTTTTAGCTTGCTACTGAGAACTCCATGCATTTAAATTGATGATCTTTCACAAAGACACCATTCCCTGTTGTAGTAATAGTTGGGTTTCTTCTTTTCCATCCATGCAAATTCATTTCATTATATGTCGATTTCTATATACAGAATTTTCTTAGCTACTCACAATGACTGACATTATAAACCACTTTACCAGGTGTAGCTAGTGCCTTTTAGGCCTTTTATGCTACGATTGTGACATCACTGGGAAGAAAAGTAGAGTGTCTTTTCTAATTGGTTTGCTTCAAAGTAGTAGCTTGACAATTTTGCATTAATACATTGGGCCATTGGTCAGGGCCGTGCCAGAGGGTGTTCCAACATGAGATATGGAACAAGTCTCAAATTTTTTGGACCCAATTATACATGTTTTAGCGTTTACCCAATTATATATGTTTTAACCTTTATCCCAATTATGTTTTAGGCTTTTACTCTTTTAGCTGATTTGGCGATTCTCGATTCGGGCTTCCGGAAAATGTTAGAAGAATGATCCTATTTAAGTGAATTTCATATGTTACTTTGTCATTGGAAAGATTTGTTTTAATTTGCAAGACTTTCAATATAATATATGTATGAACTTATATATTTTGTTTTATTTATTACTCATCCCGTCAAGTTGTAGTCTAGGTACAAGTGTAACAGGGACTCCAAAAAGATTGGAAACATGTGTGGCTTACATTTCCTTTGTTTTCAGGGGAATTTATATCTGGTCCAAAGAAGAGTGAACTGAAGATAGGCCAGTCTTCAGCATTTTTTACGTATGTCAAATCAAGCATGTCCACAAGAACTGCTTCACGTGTTTCTGTCTCCGTTTGTGAAACTGCTCCACCATCAAGAATTCACAAAGAATCAGGTGTGCGTGCTGGAGATGTGGATTGTCTAGCTACCAGCCTTACTGATCAAAATGTTCTGCAGCAATTACGCATTGAGAAACATGGTGTTGGGAAGTCTCAAGGACATTATCACACACAAGCTTTAGAAAATCTTTCCCGCATAGATGAGGGCCCTAGCAGTAACGGCTTCCCTGATTCTCTGTCGTTGGACGAGTCTTCTACTCCCCCTTTACCAGCAGAATACTCTCCACAAATGAACTCAAAGATGGATGAGTTCCCCAATGGACAAATGCAACAATTGAGGAATAACTCTCATCCTAATGTTTCAGGTTACAATCCACTTTCTCCATATCCTTATTACCTTCAGGGAGCAATTAATCAGGGTATGATGTCATCATCCTCAATGGTGCATAACCATGCCAATACAGCTATGTTGCCTCAATATAATCATGGTCCACCACATTATCCTCCTCATCTCATTACATCATTCCCTTACTACTCGGTTAATCTTTGCCTACAACCTGGCCAGATGGGCCCGACAGTTCATCCATGGTCTTCATATGGAAGTTCATCGTCCAATGATGGGAAGTTGCAAACGGTTGACCGCAGAGAGGCAGCCTTGCTCAAGTTCAGGCAGAAGAGGAAAGAGCGTTGCTTTGACAAGAAAATCAGGTACGTTAATAGGAAAAAATTAGCCGAGAGACGGCCTCGTGTCAGGGGCCAATTTGTTAGGAAAGTCAATGGGATAAATGTGGATCTCAACGGGCTTCCTACTTCTACTGATTTTGATGATGAGGACGAAGATGAGGAAGAAGACCAAGCAGGCAGAGATTATTCTCCTGAATGATTCTACTGTCTTCCATGGCTGAGGTTTTGTAATTGACTGAAATGATTCAACCCTATGAGGGTAAAGAACTTGCCATTTCAGACATTTATCATTTTACAAAAACATACAGTCTCTTATTGATTCTGCTTTCAGACTTCAGCACCACCTGAGAAGTGAAATAAGACTTCAAAGTTCAGCACCTCTTAACAAACAACACCCTGGTGTTGCTTGTTCACCTTTAATGGGCTTCATCTCATCTAGTACAAATCTGATGCAAATATGTCCATTTAAAGCAGCCTTGTGATTAAAAGTAAAGGGGATTTGTGATTTTGAGGTATTATATCATAATCACATGGAGCTGTGTCAGCAAGCATTCTTGATTAAAGTACCTGAGCTTCTGGAGCAATTTCTAGTACTGTCATGAATCGAGGAAAGCGTCGTTCCTGCATTTGTGTCGTGATACAGTTTTCAGTCAGCAAGAAATGCCGCCACAAATGGTAAATTACAAGCATCTCGTCTTGAAGCTACCATAAAGAATTTAGCCAAGAAATCGGTTCTGGTAGTTCTACTCATCACATGGTTACTGCTTTGTTGGAGGATGTTCGATGATCCTTGAGCGACAGTGGGGTCATTGGTGATCAACTCTACTCTCGGAATCTCTCTTTTTGACTTGTTCAGCCGTGGTTTTCTGTGCCGTATTTTCTTTATCTTCTGTACATTTATTTCAAATTAAACGGCAGCTATTCTAGTTTTCTTGTTATCCTGAGGAAATATAAAATCTGTGCCACCAGTTCTCAAGGTACAAAATCTATTCGTTTTCTTCAATGTTTGATGACCTGCTGCAAGTCAATTGGCAATGTTATGTCTGTATGACAAGCTGGGGGTCTTCATGTAAACAACCGTTCTACTTTTTCGGTAGAACCCCAGACCCTACTTTTGGGTGGGATTTACTGTGTCTGTTTGGTCTGTTTACTTCTTTGTGACCAGAAAATGATGCCATTTAAGTCATTGGAAAATGCAAGGGAGTTGTCCTTCTAGTGACTTGCCGTCAATCGTGGAACATCGTTCACCGGAGACCTGACACGGTACTGTTCTGCTTTCCGTTTATTGGACAAGGTACGTTTCTCAGAAAAAATCATCCAAGCTCTATTGACTGCAATAGTATCTAGATTCCGATGTCATTCCTTTGTCTTCGGGTCTTAAATATCAGTCAGCATTACCATCTATTGTTCGACAGAACAATGAGCCTTGGCTCTTGCAGCTATGAATGACCCATAACTATCATCGGCCACGGCTCACTTGTTCTCGTCTGCGTGCGTTGATGCTTGCATCTTAATAGAACTCTTTCACAAAAAAAGCTCAGGCTGTATCCATGATCATCCAAGTACTGTAATTCAATCTGGGCTGACCAATTAACCTCTACTTTGGGTTCAGTCCTTTTTCAATATATACAATTCTAACAGAACTTCATAACAGAACTCCATTAATAATAGTGAAGCTATCAAGTTGGCAGTTAATATTACATGTCCAAAAGTTCCAATGAGAGAGATGATTGATTATAGGAGTCAAGGCCAATTGATAATATTATTAATAGAATCAAACTCCTAACCACAAAACATGCATAAACACATCCTTACCAGTTTGCTATTGATGCTTATTGGTATTTTTTTTTCTCTCATTTTAATTTTACTATTTTTCTTGCTGATTCATTTTTTTCTTTCTTATTTTGTCTTTTTCTTTTTCATGCCAACACTTATTTATCTGAAATAAAATAAAAACTAAATAAAATTAATCACATTTAATAATTAATACTTTGTATGTGCTTTTATTTTGAAAAACCGTGTGATAATATTTGTAATTTTTTTTTGTGTATTCGCAAATCAACCCCTATATGAAATAGAAATAATTCAGATTACTAGCTAATTTTCAATTATGTGACGACATACATCTTCTATGTTATTTTCTAAAATCAAACCATGTATGAAATAACCAAGATTACTACTTAGTTTCAATTTTTTTTTTGTGATTCTCCAGTCATAAATATTGACTCTTGAATGTTGTTATTTATTTTGTTTTATATTTATTGATTCGATGATGAATCTCGTAAATCCGATTACCATAGTTTGATTGTTGCTTAAGGCTATATAGGATTGTTTAGACTACATAACACTAGCTACTCAAGGATGTTTAGACATTTAATAATACGATACATCTACAGTCGTAAGTTTTTCCAAGTTTCAAGACAAATTAAACATCATATATGGTTATATAGGCCGTTGATCTCGGGTTCGATCCCAGGCCCCCTCACAATCGCCTTGCCGCTGAGTGAGCCAGGTATGTCCCTCACATTGGGAATTGGCAGCCTGTGTGGGTCGGTTTGCGTGTCCGAGAAATACACGTTTTGCTCCAATATATGGTTATATAGGGTTAGTTAAGCACAACAATCATTGTATGCAAGTCTAAAGTTCAACTTAACTTGATGTTACATTATGATGTTGTATAACTATAAGATATGTATTACGAGAAACATATTATCATTCAAGAATAGTAACAAAAGTCAGCGTAGCGATGAGGCGCCTAACTTGATTAGGTTTCAAACCCTTTAAAAAATAGTATGTTTTGTTTGCAGTTTTTATATATTGGAGACATTATTTAGCCTTTCACGAACTTTCACATACAATTTGTTAAATATAAAAATATGTAAATATGGGTAGTAGAGGGTGAGCTTTTTTTTTTGGCTTACTGTACTAGGGCTTATAAGAAATATCAAAAAAAGGAGTTTTAACTACCAAGTTTGGGATGAATTGGTGTGGTTCCTCTACGCCTGGTGTACCAGTATAGATAAAGGTATATAAATGTATATGGATATTTTGTTCTTATGTTCCCACCATAACTCTTATTCTCATCGGAACCCAACCTCTCTATATGTGTGTGTGACTGTGTGTGTGTGTCGTTTCAAATACAAACTATCAAAATACTACGAACCGTGCAAACTAATCTCAACCATTTGTGTAGATTACCAAATCAATGTCAACAATGTTGATTAAATCGGCTCCAAATTTTACTCTCAACCTTATCTACAACACAACCTCAAAATTCCAAAATACACAAATCAAGGGACGAGATTGGTTTGTAGGGTGTGTAACATTTGCATGGTTTGTATTTGAAATGTGCTATATATAGGGGCATGTTCGGTTGAGAATCACTTTTGCATTGCAAAGTGGGAACCGTCGATAGAGCTCGTGTGTCCATGACACTCGATGTTGTAAGTAAGTTCACGTACATTCATGAGTATGGACAGGTGGGGTGCTCTTAGTGGTTTCCCGATTCGCAAAGACAATGTTCTTAAACAAATCAACATGTAAGCGTTTGTAGCCTGTTTTTTTCTTTCTTACGAACCTTGTTTGATATGGAGTCTGATTTGGATTGCAAACTGATCTATGACTAGATTCTCTCAAGACAATTGCTACAAATATCAAATAAATATATCGTTTTCTTCCAATTAATTACACGATTAAATGAGACAATTCTACTTGAAATGAAAAAAAGGGGACCCACAACGGTAGACCCCATTAACATAATGATGGGTATGATATGAAAAAGAAATTTAGAGTAAACTTCCACCCAAAGTTAGAGGTTACATATTTGTATTCCTACAGTGTAGCATTTGACTTGACACATAATTTAATAAAAAATTTATTCTGAAAAAAGTAATTATATATCAGGAACATTAACGGTTTAATGGAGATGTGATGGCACCATGTTCCTTAGGGGATCATGGGAAGACAGAAAACCATAGGCAGAAAGTCGGAAATACACTTATGAAACCCGACCGATAAGCTACTAGAAAAAATAAAGAGAAGAAAATTAATATATATATATATATATATATTAATTTAACCACTGGCGCATCCATCCATAAAGGAGAGAGTACTCCAAGAAATCTCTAGATTCCTCAGTCTCGAAACAGCTCATCGGGAGGCAATACTAGCTCCCAGGGCTTAAGTTTGGCTCGAAGGAGTCTCACCAAACGCCCATGAGCTTCTGGGCTGAGTGGTCGTCCCTTACCCAACCAGAAATCAAGCGGGTAAGAAGGAGAGAGCAATTTTAGCTCCATAACCCCAAGACGGGAATACCGCCTCGGGCGCCTATGGTCTAGCCTTGCAAGAACACGATATTCAGCTCCACCCAGCCTACAAAACAGACGGAAATCACGCACCGAATAACGGTGAGCAACATCCATCAACCCATAGGGGTGGAAAGTGTTTAATAACGTTTTAATGGAGTAAGGGGAGAGATCGACTGCCAAATCTCAAACCCTAAAGTTATTCGTGAATTCCGCGGAGCCACTCCTTGATATTAGTGATTTCTCTTTCGAAATAACCACCTGTAGGAGGTCAAGGGACTCCTTGTAACGGGTCGCGACATTCTCATCCGCGATTACTACGTCATCCCCGAGGACGGCGTAGTTGGTAAACACCCTTCCCAGGTACACAAGTTCTGCACACCACCAAATAATTAGGTGGTGGGACAACGCGAAAAGAGGCCATGCGCCAAGATAGCCCAACGGGTACCCACTCAGAAATCTGACAGTAGAGCCCGGGGTCGTCACCCACGGGACATCAAATTCACTTTAGGATTCCATCAATATAAACTACAAATAAAATATATAAAGACAAAAAATTATTATTTATTAACATAGTTTGATGAACAAATTTAGGAAATGGAAATTAGATCTGGTAATAAATTGAATATGAAGAGTTGTTACAAGCAGCTTTCATAGCTCAGTTGGTTAGAGCACCCGTTTAGTAAGCGGGAGGTCTTGAGTTCGACTCTCAATGAAAGCAAATTTTTTAACATTTTGTAAGTTGTTTTATGGATTACATTAAGGTCCTCGGAGTTTATAGTTATGTTTAATTCAGTCCTCTCACTCAGGTGAAATAAAATTTCATAGTTTATCTGATTAGTACTCAATGGGGAGTTGATTGGGTTCTCTGGTTTTAGTGTTATAAAAATCAATATAACTGTAGTACTTCTAAAAACTGTTGTTTTTGTTAAAATGTAAAAGAATCTATTGAAATTAATCAATACAACTGTATTGCCTCTAAAAAGTGTTGTTTTTGTTAAAATGTAAAAGAATCCGTTGAAATTATGTCAGACCAAGCATTTTATAGCCTAATATTTGGATCGTCCGAGTTTTGTAATCATATCTACTTAAGTCGTAAATAAATTTCAAACCAAATGAAGTAAATTTGTTGTGTGGTTTTAATGTTCAATTCTTTTTACACGGTAATACTTATAGTTTTGTTATATATTAACTATCCTACATAAATGAACGAGATGAGGATCGAGGAAGTTAAGGTGCTTTCTTTGCACTAGATACTCGAGAAAGTAGATTAGGGGCATAATTTATTAAAATGAAGGACAAAAAACTCTAAATTATGTTTAGGATAAGTATGTTACACAAGTTTTTAATGGTAATTTTGTAATGAAAATACAAATGGAACGTTTAAACCGTTGATATAACTTAATGTTCGTTTCACATTTCAATAAATAGAATAATTAGTTTATATAAGCACAATGGTTACAAAACGGGTTGATCGTATATATTGGGTTCAATGAAGTTGTTTATTTCGTTTTTTGGTCAAATTCTTCTTAGAGCATCTCTGACACCTGCTTCAAAATAGAAAAAGAACAACAAAAATTTGCAGAGTTTGGACTGAAATTTTTATTCCAACAGATTCTCCAAAACTTGTAGAAGATAAAATGTAAAATTCTCCACATTTGAAGAACTCCCAGAAAATGATTGCTTATTAAGACTTACGAGAGAGAAATAATGTTTTATTATTCCTATAGAAATACTGAAACTAAATGATTAGAAAAGAGTTATTTCTGTTAAACATATTTAATATTTGAATAGTATAATTATATTGTGATCTTCAAAATGAAGAACTGTTGGGGAGTTCAATGTAGTTTTTTTTTTTTTTGATATTTTAATTTTCGATTCTCTATGTTAGAATTTTTTTTTGAAGAATCCGATGAATATGCTCTAGATATTAAAGAATTAATTGAAGTTTTCAAGTAAAACATTGAATTTTTCCCGAAATGGCAAGAACGTGTTTGAAAACCGATCTTTATAGATGCATACATGATAAACCAAATCAAACCAACAGTGTATTCCACTCAAAATCAAGGTGTGAAAGAAAAGTATATTCCACTCAAAAATAGAGTGTGAAAAAAGGTCATTTAGATCTATAATCTTAAATGAACTTTTAATTAGATTCATAACCTCCTGGCAAATTAAAGAAAAAAATAAATTTATACTCACCAAAAGATCATAGATTTAATTAAAATCTCGTTTAAGGTTATCTACATATGCCTATGAAAAAGGATCTTGGTAAAGATATAATAATAATTGTAAATATAATATCATATCTCAAGATAGATAAAAATGGTAATATTGACTCTCCATGTTCTCTATATGATTCCCACATTTCAATACTTTCAAAACTGAAAATTTACCCATATAAATTGGATAAAAACATGTTCTTGATAAATTAAAAAAACTAAATAAACAAATAAAAACCCTTTAGAAGAACAATTCAAGAACAGCCCCTCAATAAAAGAAAACACAAATTTAAAAGATTTAATTAAACCTAATGATCATCAAACAGTTCAACTTACTCAACCTGGTGAATGGCCGAATGAGTTCATCTATAGAAGGTCTGCAAAGAAAACACCAACAAGAAGTTGACGGTGAATAGTCACGATTTTGAAAGATCTCAACATCCCTAAATCTTCCGTGTCGATGCTTATTTTCAACAAAATATACAGAAAATAGATTTATGTTAAGATATCATTCAAAAACCATTGTTCCCAACAAAAAGATTTCTTGAGTATGATTACATTGATGTCTGAAACTCTTAAAAAGGTTCAGAAAACAATAAATGTTTTAAGAGTTAATTAGGATCAGAAAACTGGGATCAAATGATAGATAAGTTAAGCAAAATTAGGATCAAATACTATAAACATAATAATGTCACATATATGGTACCTAACTAGAGACCATGTGTGATTTATAACCATGGAAATTGGAGTCTAAAAGTTCTGACCTCTTGTTTGATGTAGTTTCTGTTATGTTCTTTTGAACCGACTAATTTACTCTGAATCAGAATCTGTAAATGGAATCTGGAAAGCATTTGTTGGATGCATGTCGGTAAGGGAAGGAGGCAGATCTTGGTTTGCTCGGCTATTTGGGCGCCGCCTTCTCCTTTCTGGTCGTCCATTACCCTGTCAATGACATAGGACCGTGCCAAATTAACATCATGATTTATTTTGAATTTATATATGGCAAAACTCTCTCTCACACACACACACACACACATGTCGTGAGGCTTGAACCCATGACCTCCAAGGAGGTTGAGATCTACCGGTAACCCATGTATTGTTCGGCCAATAGTAGCATGACACGTGGACCTTTCTGGCATTAGTTTTTAAAAGAAAAAGTTGATCATGGTGCACCAAGGCTTTTTGGTTTGCAAGAGCTAGCAGGGCAGCAATCTTTTGCAGTAAATCTATCAAAACTTTATTTAACCCTAAACTCTAAATAATCTGATTGATTAAAGTAATTGAGCAGAAAAGAACATAAATCTTTAAGAGAAATGTGGGCCGCGGGGCAGACCCGTGTAGCCTAAGACCATCATCAATCGTTTGCACCAAAATGGTGTAAATATTATTTCATCTCCAACCCATCACACCGTTTTTAACACACACTAAATAGAATATTCCAAGTATATTTCTCATTCATAACTTACATAAATTTTCAATAATGCCCTTATATTTATTTGTTGTTTACTACTATGTGTTATTTTAACTTCTTCTCTAGTATATCTTTTTATTTCCTGTATTTTAATATATGTCAATGGTGTGTTTTAGTTTAAATATGTTATTGTGTTTTAAATTATCAACTTTTTAAATAAGTTTGAAACATATAAATGAAAAAAATTATATATCATAAATTACTATAATATAAATATAAATATAATTTATAATATAATATTACCAAATATTATAACCAAAATATCATTTACAATATAAATCTCAAACTTGAGGAACCATTTTGTAATCAAAATAGTTCAACACCAAATTGGTGTGAAGGAATACCAAAATTTGTCTTATAATATTCACCAACACCAAAATGGTGTTGAACTGGAATGAAGGTGTGAAAATTGGTGTAAAAAAAATGGGATTTGGTGTTGGGTTGGAGATACCTTAATATACATGAAATAGCTTCATAAAAAATTATTAGTGCAGAAGCAAGAGAGGTTGGTTAATGTATCATTGCTTACCACAGATTTTGACTGGCTTGAATTATTAGCCTCCTTCGATTTAATCGACTGATTTCTCCGCAGATAAATGAAGCCAAATGACATTAATGCCCCCAAAAGCAACATCGGACCAAGCCTTGGATCACCCATAAGATCATTGATTCTTTGAGGAATGGTTCCAAGCTTCTGTTTCATTCCCCTGCTTGAGGAAAGAATTTGCTCTGTACCTCTTGACCATATAGGATCTGCGTCCTCAGGTACAAGCTCAGGAGTTGTCGTTCTCTGAATCAAAATCAAAGGTTGTAATTTACATCTGAACCAAGTCAAGCTCGATGTACTAGTTTACCTACTGCTGATCGGTGCTGATTTGGTCAGCATCAGCTAGTTTACAAAAAGACTGATCTGACTGATGGTGCTGACCGCTCACCTACCTGGTCAGTACTATCACTTCACTTACTCGGTCAGCACAAGATGATAAAGGTATTTTATTGGTAAGCACTTGCTACAAAACACTTGGTAAACAAGCATTTTCAGTGGGTTAGAGCTTTCCAATAACACATTCTTACCTGGTTAGAGCTTATCAAATTTGTGTTGCTAAACAGCCCCGCCTCAACCACTTATGTTTATGTTACAAAGCTTACATAGATGTTTGACAAAAAAAAATGTACAGGAGTTTGTTTATGGAAACTCACATGAAAGGGGAGATCTCTGGAGTCACCGTCTCTGACTGTTTCAGAGATCCATTGTATTATCTGGCACAAAATTATATGACGTTCTTTAGAAAACTAATAGCCATCAGTATAGATTTCATGTCAAGCAGAAAACATGAAGTCGAACTTGCGGTTTCAGTGGGTGTTTTGTGATCAGAGACAAATACAAAACCATTTTCATGGAGAGATGTTCAAACCTGTGGAGTTTCATCTAAACCTTTGTATAGTGCCACCAATTGGGATGTGGGATCAACATCCCTCGAAGCAATTGAAGCGAACATGTTCATTGAGTGATCCTCAACTTTCTTATTGACTTCCGTATCATTCCTTTTGTAACGTACAAGCACTAGTCGTGGCACATCTGCAATATCCCTCCTAGGTCCACATGTATCATAGCTGTCCTCCACATTTACGTAGAACATACAAAATCTCTGTAAAAAGAAAAGAACATGTGTAAAATACATGAAGAAATTGTTGCAAACCAAAAGCATCACTAAAACTGCTAAGACGAGACTTCCCAGATGAAAAGAAAAACAGAAATTAAACATAGATACCATTGAATGACTATAATAATTGTCAAATGACTAATAAAATCATTGTGGAACTAAAAAAAGAATTCTTAAATAAGAAATTTTGTTCTGAAAATCATTCCAACAAAATTTAATCAGCTACAAGATCAGTCCAAACAAGAATACAAGATTGACAAGTACGTATGAAGTTGTTGGGGTTACCTTTTGTGCTTCACCATCCACCCAAGCAAACGTCAACCGTTTTTCCTTCAATGCAACTGCTGCTGATGTCGCTGTTTGCTGTTCATCAAGTCGCTCTACTTCTTCAGCATTTGATAGTATCTCTTGGACCCTACGCATGGTCTGTAACCACATATATATAATTTATGCTATTAGCCTAAACCAGAAATATTTTATCATTTAAAGAAACAAATAATGACTCTTGTTTCATGAATAAAGCTAGATAATCTTGATTGCCTCTAAAACTAGTTGTTAGGGGTAATAGAAGGCAAAGTCAGCAGATTTCATAATCATTCAAGATAGCAGGAAAAACTAGTTGAGACAATGGAGCTCACTTCACGCATTTTATGGAGTTCTGCGCTCTGCCTTCCCAGAAGAACAGCACAATACCAAACCGTGGTGTCGTTACCAGATCGTGAGTAGCCTTTGGGATCACAACCTAGCTCCATGGATGTAGCACTTCTTAACTGGGGAAGCACTGAAAAAAAAAGGAAGAGATATTAAAAGGATGTACATGCACTATTACTTATTTTGGAGTTTCAAGCATCACAGCGTTATATATGTAAGAAATTCTAGTTGGATCACTTGAGTACAATAAAGTGTATTTCTATCCAACAGACAAGAAAGATATACAATGGGCAAGTATTTCACCATGAGTTAAAAATTCATTGTATCGAAGGGGTGAATTCGCATGTCAAAACCGACAAGCAAATAATCTAATTGGGAATACATATGAAAAACTTCATGTTATTACTCTCTGAAAGATATAACTGAATATGCAGCAGTATCCTTATACATTTAAAATGGCACTAGTTCATATAGTAGCAGCTTCATTCATTGTCTTCTACTCTTCTTATCATTGTAATTAGAAAAATGCAAATTTTCAATATGGTGATTTGGGGGGGGGGGGGGGGGGGGGGGGGGGGGATGCAAACCAATTGACTTGGATTTGATCATAGATCAAATGCGGGCATTACTGGAGTTTGCCTATAGTCAAATACTTGGTCTTAATCAGTAAGAAATTTATATGTTTGTTGTATATTTTTGTCATCTTGAATAACCATTTTATGTTGTTACTTGAGATATATTTAAAAGCTCATAGTGGTATGCAAAATGCATACTATTTGATAAGTAAAACTTCAAATTACATAAAAATGAATTGTGCTAAAGTTTTGAGGTATTTAGGTTTAGAGAATAAGAAGTTAGTTGATCTAGTAACTAGTGGGTCGGACTGGATCAGATATTTTTCTTATTAGTAGGTTTCGATTATGAAATAAAATTTAATATTTTTATTGAATTTTCTTGTTGACCTCGATCCAGATCCAATATACCTGATATGCACCCCTGAAATCTGTCAGAAAATGCCAATCATGGTTTATGCATAACTATAAAATTGGTGTATTCATGACGAGAATAAGGTTGGTGTGGATATTTTTGCACAGGAAACGTTGCAAAAGGATTTCCTTACCTTGATGTTTATTCTGTTCCATGATCTCAATGAGTCTTGAATTGTTGATTGATCCTGCAAATCAGCAAATGCTGCCTTAGATTTTATAGTGCAAATGTATATGACAAGTGTATGTTTTGACAGCTATGGGGACAGATAAAATTGAAAGAGATAAGGAGAGTTACATGCCATGGTACACTACAGGCTTGATGCCAGGATCTCTCAGAATAATAATCGCGGGAGCTTCTTCCACCCCAAACCTATTTCAAGGACAAGATTTCAGTCTTTATGGAAGAAAAGCAGGTAGCTAAACTTTACTCGGTGGACCAGGAATCAAAACAGATGACCACATGCAGTTCACATAAATAATGAAAATCTATAACGAACAAGATAGAATTATATACTATGTAGACATGACACTGCTAAAAAACAGAGAATTTGTCTAAAAGTTTGGAGCATATCCTCTCTGACTTGCCGGTCTGAATCTAAGTCGAAAAGTTTGTGGGTTTTTATATTTTCTTGATAAGATCCTTTGGAACAAAACGGTTGCCATCTTGTAGACATACATGCAAGTTAGATAACTTGGAGAGGAGTCAAATTCATAGACATTTCTTGATGTTTAGGATTCATAATGGTGTTAAACTACCAAAGCAGGAACTGAAAAAGATAAGAAAGCAGTATGTGGTTGCCGAATTGAATCCATTCACTATCATACAAGAGAGTGGAAGAAGAAAATTACGTATTTGACCAAAAGACAGATTCCTCTTCTCGCCAAACTGTGAATGCGAATGAGGCATAAGTCCAATAAGTTTTAGCAACTTGACGCACGAACGGAGTGGCACGCTGTCCTGTTTTTGAAACGAAAATGACTTTGACCTATCACAGATACAATAAAAATGTTAAGCCAGGACACCATTACATAAAAATCACTGATTGAATATTTTAATTAAGGGTGCAAGCTTGCAAGCTTAACTAATATGCTTAAGCATTAAAAGTGAGATATCAGAAATTTATCTCAGACAAAGAAAGAGTAAGTATGAAATGACTCACTTAAAAACTGTCTTAACAGTTAAGTAAATGCTCTTTGCATATTTCCCCAACAAGAATGTAAGAAAAAATTGCAGCTTTGCCGAAGTTGAGACATACATAGTAGTAGGTTGCTAGGATAATGGCAACATTGCAACTAAAAAAACATAAATACACTCAAGGAACCACAGTAAACCCTGGTCACAGACGTGAAAAAGGATGAAGTAGCATCATGACATAAGATTATGAGATCAAAAGTCAACTTAGATGTTAGGGAAAAAAAAGTATAACTACGAAGAAATCATTCTGTTCTTACAATAAATAAATGCTCATACCATTGTTAAAGAAAGGGAAGCTTTAAGATTGTACCTTGGGTAAACATAGCTGTGATATGCCTTTGCATATATGGGTGCACATGGCAGTTATTAACTTATATCTGATATCTTAAACTTATACACTCTGATGTAGCTATTAATGTAACATTATATCAGAGGAAAAAACACTTGTTCCACCAAGGCTTTGTTTCATGTCTTTCCTAACTGCATGCATTCTCCCCCACCCTCACCCCCCCAACAGTAACTTGGGGCATCTTAGTTCTTTTTGAGCAAACGAACTATGAACTTACCTTAGGTTATCTCTCCAGCGTCCCTAATGGCTGTCAGTGTAAATAAGTATTAAAGCAACATATCATATTAGGACCACTACACATTAGCTTAGCCACATGTATCCCATCCTTCGCTTAAAAAGGCCACAAAACATCCCTGTAGTTGATCCATTCTATCAGTGCGAATGAGATTTTTGGCATATAATTGGTGTTTCTTCCATCTCTTGTTTAGATCTATGTCATAGATTAACGGTGCTATTACATCAGAACTAGGAAAGTGGTGGTATCAATAATATAACACAAGGAAAAACAGACTTCAGATGAGAGTAGTTTAAGAATCAAGGAACCAAAATTTTAATTCAACTCATATCTAATTTTTCTTTGCTCCAAAGTTTTTGTACAGAAATTTCTTTAACTACAATATATTGCCAATAACGGAGAAGCATACCATGCATGTACAATTTTTATTGGATGCAATTAAACTGTTGCTAGCATGTTGGAGACAACTTGCATCCATAATATGTATCCTTTTACATTACATCATGAACAATATGGTAATATATCACGTAATCACTCATTACCAACAACCTCATGGAAGTTCATATTAAAAGGCAGATAGTAACCTAACAGAGATTATCCCACTAAAATTATAAAATCAAACATATGTTCAAGCTTTGGGCAGAATTTCTTCAAGTAGTCGACATTAAATATCTATAGAAAAGCAAAGCAAAATTACAAAATCTGAAGTGCAAAGAAGAATTTAAGTTCTAACTTGTTGTGAATGAGACAGAAATATATTTACCTTATGCCGACTGCCTTTTCCCAGAAAACTTTGTGCCTGTAATTAGAATGATGTTATTTTTTATCACCAGAAAGAATGAGTGCCGAAAAACAACAACTACCAGAATAATATTTAAAAAAAAGTACACAGTGAAAAATGAGAAGGAAATGGTTTTGAAGTTCATTAAAGAAAATACTTAAGTGGAGAGCCCCTTCCAATACGAAAAGGAGGTCGTGTTCAAACCACCAAAACAATGTATAACAGCACTAAATGAACCATCAAATACAATGAAGGTATCAATAAAAACCAAAAGATCAACTATGCTAACATAATAGACATGTAATAAGTCCGAAGTAAACACTTCATTAGAAGGCCGCTCACAGTGATTTATGTCATTGCTTTAATTGGTTATTTGCATGATAAAGGACATTGTGGCTAAGCCAAATGCTTGGTGCAATGATGCAAACCACAACATATACAAATAGTCAAACAAAATATGGTATACAAAGAATATCTAATAGCCAATACCCACATACTAGTGAAGGTTGAGATTGCAGTGAATATTGCTCATTTTAAAACTATAAAGGTTGCAATTTCAGAAAAACTTGTAAATATTTTCGGTGTTTAAGTGGAGGGAGTATGTAAAGACTATTTTAAGCAGACTATGTATCATGATATCGGTACCAATTTATCAAGTCAATGTTAATGATTGCATTTAGCTGAGATTAAGTAATGTATTATCATTAGACGGTGCTGATGAACCCTAACCGGTAGCTTTATGTCTTCAAATAGATTTTGGATATTCTTCAGGCACAGATTCCTACATTCTTTAACAATACGTGTTAGATCAAGTTCTTTTTATTTCTTTAAAAATATGACCTCCTTTTCCATTTCAAAAAGTGGGTGTTACATCAAGCATATTAACTACAATGACGGTGCAAAAAGATGACAGGATTGCAGCATGGGCATAGTAATGATTACACAAAGTAGACTAGAAATACTAAAGATTATAATTGGACATGGTAAAATACTAAATAAACATATCCCCAGTCAATCCTTTTTCTTTACATAATCTTCTGAAACTAGGAGGTGAAACTATTGTCAATTAAATCCCTAAATCCAACCCCGATGACATCTTACAGTCAAATTGGTCTTACATAATGCAAACCATGTTCACAGAATACTAGGGGAGAACTACCAGATAAACTTTTAAACAGAAGGCCAATGAAGAGAACAAAATTCTCCCGATTGCATGCTGCACTTGGTTCCAAATTTGGCAAAGGGTAAAATTTTATTAACTTCTAAATATATTATACATGTTCATCACTTCTATTAACTTCTAAATATATTATATATGTTTATCACTTTAAGGTAACATTTCATAGATATCAGTGAACAAATTTATAACAATGCTTCATCAGAATCAAGATATGACCCAAGGATATAGTTTATAAGAATTACCAAAGACTCCCTAGAGTAGTAAGTAATACGAGGCAAGCTTAGTATGGTTGTAGCAAACCAGTCCGTAACAGCATCAACAGATAACTCTCCGGTGTATCTAAGACAAAATTAAATAGTTTGATCAGGACAACTCCTTGGAAAACAATGCATAATTTACTATTACAATAATACTGTTATTATTAGCAGTGATTACTTATGACAGCATGGTACAGGTTAAATACTTGCTTAAATACTAAACAAACAGGATAAGAAGCTTTAAGGGAACTGTTGAACGTACAACTTTATACCTCAAAAAGAAAAGAAAACTCACCTAACAATGCAATCCGAACTTTTACACCCAGGGGGAAAAGCCAGAAGTGAAGGAAGACCTGTATATATCAAACAATTGCCAATTAGAGAATGAATGACCACTAGTTGGTGTCTAAATATGGGCACTGACCGACAGAAAAGACAAAAGTATAAACCATCTTCAAGAATTTAGCTGTTGTACATGACAGGTATATATTTGCTATCTGTCCCAATATTATCATATTCCCAAACATGGAGCCCATAATCAGAGCCCACAAATATCATAAAATTGCCAACCATACCTACTGAACGCATCCAGGCAACAAGAATACAAGAAACAAGCACACGAAAAAACATCTGGCCCACTAGGCTCAACTTATTTGAAGCTGTAGATGCTACACTGCAATCAAATGCTCAGGCAACAACTCATAACAAGCCAGAAATGGAAAAGGCCATTCTGATTTAGAGGCTGTAATTATAAAGGTTTCATCAATCCTATACACGGTCTGGCATAAATACCAAGTAATGACTGTAAACATTAAGAAACTTATAGTGCACCCAAACATCATCCAATATCAAGATTCATGAAACGAGAAACTGTTGATATGTTCAGAAAAATTACCAACCATTTCGAAAGAAAGGAGCTCCTGTATATCTCTTCTCAGATAGATAAGTTGCAAGCTTAAGATCACCGATCTCAATCATCCCAGTTTGCGCTATACCGTCCAACAAACTAGCTGAACATATACAGGAAATCACATGCTAAAATTCATAAGCTTCAAAAATAAAAATTTTATTAGAAAAACACAAATAAAAGGAAACCAGAACTAAATAGATTGATTCTTCATAATAAAACTCGCAGAAAGCTAAATACAAAATACATATTTTACTGTCTAAGATTTCATGGCTCGATTGACAAGAACATATGAGGATCCTGGCAGCTTGATATACCCAAAAAGAAAAAAGATAAACTATAATCCAAACAGACCTCTGCATTATTGAAGTCAACATTGTGGTTGTTGCAATTTTACGTATTTTCCCTCACAATTATAGATATTTTAAGTATTGTGCTTAGAAATCTGAACTCCCGAATACATCAGTTGGTTATAGCAGATAATAGAGAGTAACAGGCTTTAGGTCACACTTTAAAGAAATAAAAAATCCCACAAAACTCATTTCTAAAGAATGTGTCAAAGTGTAGGACAGTAATGTTACTTGCATTGTTTATTTTTTTTCTCCACTAGTGAGTATAAGGCTTCTCTACTTCCTATCTATTAGTCCACTTCTACAATTTATATCTAATTCTTTCAAAGAACACCTATATGGTAACATAGCTCTAACTACAAACTCTAATCATCACAAAACAAACAGCACAGCCCCTTGCCGATAGGCCATATGCTGCAGCTGCCACCACTTACTGGGACCTATTACTTGTGGCCGTTTGTGTCACAACTCTCTTGTCCAACCAGTAATTACCAAGCCATTCACGTCATGTTGACATCCATCTCATTCGCGTTGTATGGATCACATATCTGATGGTAGATGTGATGGTGTGTTTGTTTGTGTTCGTTTAGCAATTTGACGAACAAATAAGAACAAGCTTATTTTCTTAACCAACAAACACAGACAAGAAAATTTGTTCGTTTATGTTTGGGTTCGTTTGTTCGGTTAAAATTAAACAAACGAACATGAACAAGCCCCGATCGTGCTCGTTCGGTTCACTTACAGCCTTATTCATGATTACCATTTGGGTCCTGAATCTCTCATTTTTTCTGCTACAGACTTTTGGTTTGCTGTGGTTTTCTATACAAGGCTAAGGTTTATGTGCTAGGATTTCTGATTCATGCCGTTGTTCTGGTTTGAATATGGGCTCGTTCGTTTCCTCAGATTTGTTCATCTCTGCTTATGATCAATTCTTCACATTTGTGATTCTTGGTGATAAATAGATTTTGTTCCTTGGTTGATTTTTACTATTTTGTAGCTCTGCTCATTGCTAGTTTACTACTCTGATTCTTGGGGAGCATAAGCTCATTTCTGCTTTTCTGCCATGTGATGTAATGATTTATCAACTAGGTACTTGAGATCAATTGAGGAAAAGGTGTATATGGATTAGCTTGAAGGTTCTGTAGTTCAAGAGGAGGAGGTTTCTAAGGTTTTCTGTTTGGGAAGGTCATTGTACGGCCTCGAAGCAGACTCCTCCATAAGTTTAAGATCCTTTCAAGCAATGCAGAGGGTCGGCATGGACAGAAGCTCCCGTGACAACCATATTTTCTTTGAACATCAACATGTTAGGCAGATTGTTTAGCATTATCATCACTTTGATGACTCGGAGGGGATGAAAAAGCTAAAATTCTTCCTTGAGGAGCATTCAAATGAAAGTTTTGGGTATTATCAGGGATGAGGTGGTTAGATCCCATAAAAACATCTTATGTCAGTGGAAGTATGTCATCATCATTCCAGCAAAACTTGGGATGTTAGACAGTCGTGTCATACACTAAGGCGTTCGGGTAAATAATAGTTAGTCTATTGCTTCAAGTTATCCCTGTCAGAGAAAATAAAAAAGTGAACCCTAAGTTCCTCATCTATATCAAGTACAGTCTTTAGATGCAACATTTTTCAAGGAAATGTCAACATGAAACAATAAGGTCTTAATTCATGTGAACATTAACTCACTGCAATCACTAATCCCTTGGAAGATATATGGAAACTTTTGATGCTATTCATCAAGGTCGTGTGACCATCATGCCCTTCATGAATGGAAAATAAATGGCATGCATTCAAAAAGAACATGAGGCACCAGCTAAAGCACAATCATTGAAGTACAGCAACCCAAAGCAAGAATCTTCACCAAAATTGTCGGAGAAATGGAAGAATCCAGTCTTACTTGTGAATTCTCCTGTACAATTGTGCATGTGCCCTATTTCTTCTAATAAGAGGACCCATGATGTAATTGACTACTTCAAAGTTCAAAAAGAGGACTCATGATGTAATTGAATACTTCAGATCTAAAATGCTAAGGCAGGAAATAAGCTGGAAAAAGAGAGTTCCCAAACTGCAATTCTGCAAGAATTAGCTTGATGAATGGCAATTCAAGGTTAGGAAGACGCAGAGAACCATAAAACCACTCTCCAGAAGTTACTTGAAATGTTAAAAAGAGGAAGTGCGGCCAGAAAGAATAATGTTTCAGGAACCTTTAGATAGTCTAACTATATTTCATCTTATATTTAATTGACACAATTTTATTATATGAAGGCAAGAGCTAAATCTACAAAATTGAATCTATACCAATCTGTTTCCAAGGACTAGAAAATTGGGCACAGCGGCTGCTCCCATCTGAGAAAACCTGAAACCAAGTATCAAAAAATTATTACAGAGAGAATGAAGCAGAACTCCACTAGAAAACAAATTGTGAAAGTGGATTGAATAACTATAGGGAAAAGCATCAACGACTTCAAGTATGAACCATGACTATTAAGAGAACAGCAAATGGATCAAAAGCAAACTATCATTGTCCAAAGCAACGAAACTATTAACCCTCCTATGACGTCAAGCATAATTGCACTAGCCGAATAGTACTCATACAAACAAAAAGTGGAAGCTTGTTACCAGCTGTCAACTTTACGACCACATGTAACTGAAAGGCTTTCTTTACTTGTGCATATTGACTCATGGAATGATTTGCTGTCTACATTACTATGTCAAGTTCATCTGAACCCCTTAGTATATTAAAAAAGAAAATGGAAATGACAAAAAAGTAATATTAAATTAAAGAGTAAAAACAAAATGACACCATAAATCATGGGGAGTTTTAGCAGTGAACTTAGATTTCCTGATTTATCCCATAGAATGGATGTATCACTACAGATAAGTTGAGATAACAATATGAAGGGGTAAAGTATCGTCAATGTTTTTATCGTTCTGCACCCACGTTTAAATGAAGAGAAGGTTAAAGCTCGCTGTTGAGGATCTGAATGACCCACATTGGTGTTGAGGGTCACATGGGAAAAGATTATGAAGAACAATGAACAAACTCATAGCTGACAAGTGTCTGAAGATGTGAACAACAATAGAACACAAATTCCAAAATTTGAACTTGACCATGGTCTGTGCCAACCCTTTAATCTTCCAAGAACCTTGGATTGAGAGGATCAAATAGAGCAGTAGTGGTTATAGATTTGTTATAGATTAGATATCCAGATTTATTTAAATAATTGCACAAACCTGAACAAGCAATGCGTTGCTGTTTTGTAGCTTAGAACTATAGTTCTCCGATGAAATGAGATCAAAAGCCTGATCTGATTCTGAGACAAGATATAACAAATAAACGCATCGGCATACATGGTTGTTTCACAAAGAAAACTCAATGTAGTCTAGTCCAAATAAGCAATATTAGGATGGCAAAACTTAACAAACCAAATGAAGTAGGCTCCAGCAATGGAAGATCAATGTCAGCAAACTCTGCACTAGAGTATTTCTCCTTGACTCTTTCCATTACATGCTACAACCAACAAAACATTGTTAGCCATGCAACTAGACAAAGATGGCATAATATAGAAACCGACAAAGAAATCGAAAATCAAAGCTTAGGAATGTCATAAGCTACTCACAAGATGTTCATCAATGCCAAATATGTCATAATCCCTTTTCCATACAGGATTGCTCAGAAGTTCAAAAGCATATTGAATCTGCAATGCAACCGAGTCACCAACAGTTGTTCCACTATTAAGGAAAAATTATGTAAGGTAAGATATTAAACCAAACCAAACAAACCCGGCATATCCTGCCTGGAGGTACTAGGTAGGGTTGGGGGTTAAGATGCAAAAACCTTACCTTTGTCCCAAGAGACATAGTGGTTGTTCCGAGAAGGCTCCCGGCTTGCAAGAAGGATTTAGCAACAGATATAGATGGCACACAAAAGGCCACAGAATAGAAAAGAAACTTTAACAAAAAAAAAAAAAAAAAAAACTAATAATAACGACAGGAATAAAACATAGCCTACATCACTAAAAAGCACACAACACGCACCATATAAACTACTACCATCTCACAAAAAGGTACCCACCCTCTACCTCACACTCCTACAAGCAGTCAACTACCTTAATCCTTCGCCTCCAAGAAGGCAAGAACACCTATTCGAGGTCAGGACCTCAGAAAGAACTCACACCTCCATGTCCAGCTTCAACTGCTCATCCAGTGTCCTCCTCGGCCTACCTTGCCTCCTCACCCCCTCGACCGTGACATTCTCCACCCTCCTAACCGGTGCCAACTGCGATCTCCTATGAAGATATCCAAACCACCCTTACTATGTCTAACACCATACTTTGTGTGGATGTCTGCAACTAAAGCCTACACTATGAAACTAAACACTCCAGATGCATGACTTAATAATCTACGCACAACACCATAATTTCTTTCACAGTGAAGATGAAGTCCACTGTGTAGAAGGCTACAAGATGACGGTCAGGGGAAGATGACATCTTCGGCGGGGTATACCCTTGCATATCCGGGGAAAAAATATATGTTATAGTTTTTTGTACAGTAACTTTTTTCGTTATTATAGTGCATACCCAGGTTAGAAAACCTGGGTCCGTCACTGGTGATAGTTATGTTTACTAAAGAAATTAACTATATGCTATCGAAAGATTTGATATTTCCTCTCCTTTTAAATTCTCATTATCATACCCAAAACCTCCACGAATTATTTCAAAGCCTATATTGTTTCTCCCATCCCATGAAAATCATGGCCAACTAAATGTTACAAATAGAAGATCCAAAAAAATCAAAATTAGAAACAAAAAAACTAAGTGTACAATATAGGACATAGCATGCGCATGGTATTATAAAGATTGGGCTGTGAACAACAAAATAGATTCCAGATGAAATAAAGAATTGTACGAACCTTAATCATGTCAAGAGTCGAAGAAGGTCCCTTCCCTGTGTACCTGGAATGTAAAGTTTATCATTTTTGCAACAATACTTGGCATATTCTCAAATAAACAAAATTAATACATTTACAAGCACAGATGCATATTCAGTGCCACTGTGCCACCATCGGAAATAGGAATAGCAAAGGCATTAAGACAGTTTATATGATTATTTTTCACAGTAGCCATTTTTCTTTGTGGCTGTTTATATCTGAGGAAAGACTGGATGTTATTCATAGTTGTGGGCAAAATGTCACTTCAGGGATGTAGTAAGGAATATGCAGGATGAAGATCTTGGCACCTCAATGGGAATATTTTGAAAGAAACTCAAATCAAAAGACATCCTTTAGAAGATGCAGAGAGTAATAACTAGTAATATGTCAGCTATTCATCAGTATCGGGGATTAGACCCCTATCAATATCTAAAAAGCACTTCAAAAGGTTCAGTGTTGTGTCTATGTGTCTCCCCAGTTCTGCCATAAGTATATAATTAAACCCCTTACCCTATGAACAGTGATCTATGTATTGATCACAAACACGGGGATAACAAAAGATGCAGAATAGAACAGAACCATAACGGGCATATCTTATTAGAGATTTAGGGGCTGTATTTTTTTTCAATTAAACACTGTATGAATTAAGTTAGTTGTAGTGATCAAGTGTTTTTATGAATTAATATAAATTCTTATTTGTGTTTTTACTGAACAAACAGTCTGGATGACACAAATTATGATTTTAACCTTAACAACATTATCACTTTTATCTTTTTTAAACAAGATTTAAAAACTCAACAGCATACTATCAAATTTAATACATACAAATAAGAATTTATTAGGAAACAACTAATTTTTTGACTCACATACATAAAATCAAATGCAAAATTTTAGCCAAAATCAAAATCAATTTTCGTTCTAATAAATTAATTCTTTATTTTTTATCAAAAAAGCATATAAACCATTAAAGGGTGTGCTTTCATTTCTTCTTTCATTTTGAGATGGAGCTCAAAAAATTGGATTGCATAATGGAAGAACCAAGAAAAAGGGGGGGGGGGGGGGGGGGGGGGGGGAGATGAGGATATTTTTGGAAAAGGTTGATTGACTAGGTTAAGCCAACATGAATGTGCTGATAGAATTAAGCCATGTCTTTAACATTAAGTTGTAATCAAACACCTCTATTTGGCTTAATGAATTAAGCTATAAGTCCGTTAAGCTTATTAAGTCAAAATCAAACACCCTTTTCGTATAGTTTAATTGACCATACAAGACAACCTGTGGTTTCTTTTGGTAGCACACTGGCGTAGTTAAAAATCCCATTGTTAGGCCAAACCAGACCATCCTTTCTAAAGATGCATTGGTCTACTATTGCATTGGAAAAGAAAGTCAACCACCCCAAAATGCATTCTGATTATGGCCATGCCATCAAAATTAGAAATTTAGGCCCAAGGATGTTTTAGCTTATAAGCTTAGAGGGAATATATCTTCTGAGAGAAGAAGAAGAAGAAGTAAAAAGGAGTCCCATTGGATGGTTAATTTGCTTATAGTTTTCAACAAGCACAAGAATGGAAGATAAAAAATTTCATCCCAATTTCCATCCATGGCTGACAATGAGGACAATTAACTTAACAACCCTTCATTAGTAAGACTGTAACCATTCTTTTTTATGCTTATTTATGCTCGCAAGTCGCAACAATATTATACTTCGTGTAATCACAACAATTCTATTTCGTGCTAGTGTTCTCTCTTTATGAACTATCTACTACTCCTTCCAATATACGAAGTACTTCGACTTGTGAGGTCAAATAGATTATTTCCAACTTAAAATTTAATAAGAATTTGAGAACATTCCAAGTCAAATTTGATGATTACATCAAACTGTACAACACACAAATCAAATTATATCGAACTGACTGGAACACTTCACAAGAATTTTGCATTTCGAAATTACTAGGTTTGACTCAATGAACCTCCTTTTAAGTGATTGAAAGTAAGAACAATACTGTTTAATCTACTCTTCTTCTTTGTTTACTCTTAGTAAGAAACTAACAAATTAACATTACACAAGTAGAAAAACATATAAACAGATAATTAAAGTTACCAATTAGAAGAGAGCTGTCGGTAGGCCTCGTTCACTTCTTCAATCGAGCCGTAACTCTTGATCCCTAGAACTGGAAATCAAGCCAAAAAAACGAGAAATTAAGTAGCAGAATTACAACATCTAGCACTTAAGTAGGTTAATATTGGTGGAAAAGTGTAAGGAGTGACAAACCGTCGTAATGAGAAGGAGGGAAAGAACGAGGGATTGCTACAAGCTGAAAGAACATGGAAGCAGAGAATAGGATCGCCGGCAACCAATACGCCTTAACTATCGACGGCAAGAGTTCCGATTTCGGCTTTGGGATCTCCGATGAAGTTGTCGCCATTGGAGACAGAGCAAGGAGTTGGAGTATTGCAGTGATGGAAGAAGATTCTGCTTTCTTTTATGATTTTTGTTGAAATAGTATTTATTTTTTTAAATATTAACATATAAATGTTTATCCAATTGTCTTTATTTTTTTTAGAGGACGATTGAGATTGCTTATTTAAACTCCTTTTATCTACATATAATATTTCCTCATCGTACCATAATTTAAATTATTTTGACTTGTCAACTTATTTATAATAATTTTTGATTTTAATAATATTGAGTATTTTGACAACTTCTAAATATTTTTAAAAAATGATCAATATTATAATCATATGTATTATTCGACTGATTATTTTAATTTTAAAATGTACGTCCAACTCCAAGCATATTCTTATTGCGTCCCAAATTTTAATTATGTGTCCATTTAGGCATAAATTTAGAAATTTATGCATAAGTTTGTTATGCTTTTAAATATTGCCATAGTTGAAATATTATAGGTTATAAAGTTATACTCAGATTATCAAAAGACATAAGATGGAGTGGAAAATGATAGGGATCAGTAAGACCAATCTGGATTCTAGAATTTAAGGATAACTTTTATTTATGTTGTAGTGTTTTTTGACATCAATTTCATCACTAATTTGTAGTTTCATTCGGTTTTTGTTACCGACTTTATTTCAGACTTACTAATGACAATTTTTCATCACGTTTGTCCATATTCATTGTATAAAAATGATGTCATTAATATGATTATAAAAATATAATATGGGATTATAATTTTCTAATTAAAAATGAAAATAAACATGCAACGTCTTTTATAATTTGTATTTTACAATTTTCCATATTAGTTTTTATTTTATATAGTGACTTTACGATATTTATATATTATCATTATATTGTATTTTTATTTTTTGGGAAAAGGGGACGGAACCCCCTGAAAAAATTTATTGTATATTTTCCAATGTTTCATTCGGGTTCAATATGTTTCATTCGACTCAAGACGTGTTCTTTTAGTTTTGCATGTGATAACCTTCAACGTGGTCAATTCAAGTGCGAAAAGTAGGGGTGAACATCTGTGAAACAACATAAACCGCCAACACTGCATCCTGCGGTTTTGAATTTTCACAAGATGAAAGATAGGTATAGACAAGTTATCATTAAATTCATTTTGAAGCTAACTTTTTAAATGTATTTGGATAACCAGATTAATTATGGAATTAACTCTTTAAGTTTGTTTTTTACTATTTTAATTGAGTATTTAGGACGTATTTGAACTTTATAGTGTATGGATTGCAAACACGTAGCTCATAGAATTTATATTAAAGTTATAATTTTACAATTATTGCATTGAAATGTGTTAGGTACAAACCTTGTTGCATCGTATTTTACAGTGCGGTTTTTTGCAGCTTGAGGCATATGCAGTGCAATTGTAACACCCATAATTTTCAATAAATAAAGGTCACCCAAACTTTTTTGTAACTTGTAAATGACGGGATTTATGTTGGTAAATCATTGCTATGAGATCCTTAGAGTATCGGGAGAGATGACGTTGAAAAAATCGGGTTTCGAGGCTTGGAAAGGGTCCAGCTACAATGCCCCGTGACTATGACATTGTCATAGTCGCACAAGTTGGAACACTCACGGTACACTTGGTGCGACTATGACATGCGACTATGACATGCGACAATGACCATGTCATAGTCGCGTGGCAATGTAGCACCCAGGGTGCGACTATGACACACGACAATGACCATGTCATAGTCGCGTGACAATGTAGCACCTAGGGGGCAGCCTGCTGATAAATCCGATTTTCAGCCTTCTTCTTCATTTCTCACTGATGAACAATTCAAGTCTTTGGCCAATTTAAATTTAGGTTAAGGCAAACCCAGTTTATTTATTTTGTAATCCTTTAGTAATTAAATTAGTTTTTTCTTTAATGATATTTGAGTAGTTAATTTTTAAACAAAATTTATCTGAGAGTTTAGAGAAAAAGATAGTTGTAAATTTTGATAAACTAAATTTTTTTATGTATTGGATTTCTTAATTTGTATTATAATTCATCATTCTCGTCTTTGCCATTACTTCCTCCAGAACATGTTCTTTCGTTTCTAAGTTGCGTCGGGGAATGTGATCGGGTCCTCTACCCAACATACTAACCCGACGAGAGGGTTCCTCTACCGCAGTCACTCGCGGATGGTCGGCCGTGGATGTTGTGGCCTCTTGACCTTCCAGTCGGTTCCTGGTATTAACCATTAATCTGTCACACATATACGCGAAATAGGATAAGAAATGGGATACATGAATAACACAAGGAAACGTACTACTACACTTATCAATTATCATAACAACAGTAGGTCAAGTATGCTCACGTAAAACATCTTCATAATAACGTTAGCTAAGTGAAATTATGAACACATGATACGTAAGAGTTCTTGTTACCATCACTACAACTTTTAATTTGTGTAAGTTCCGTCGACTCTAAGACCATCCTATCTTAAGAGTTCTACCCCATCTCACGATTCATAGCTTAATAGTCTCAGCTTAAGTCTAGGCATCTTGCATTCATACCTAGTTCACTTAAACTAAGGCTCTGATACCAACTTGTAACACTCTGGAATTTAAGCGGAAAATAAAATTCGAAATTTCTACAATAAGACATTTGAAAAATAGCGAAACATGTCGCCCTAAAATATGGGATAATTTAAACCTGTGAAAAGGTAGAGAAATTCAATCCAAGTGTGTCATCCCATAACGGGGTATAAAGTAAGGCATTTACAATCCCAAAATGAAGCATAAAACGACAACCTAATAATCTAAATTTGGTTAACTAGATTATGGTTGGGTGTCGCAATCCTTCCAAAAGTATATCTTCAAAAATCAATGTATGTTGGTCGTTATGTTTCCTCAAAAAGACCACTCACGACCCCAAGGTCGTACCCTCAGTCCCGGCGTGCCCCACCGCTAAGATGGCCTGACAGACATGACAACAAAGAATAAGTGTTAGTCTAAAGCCTAGTGAGAACAAATCAAACAGGAATGGAAGTATTAAACCCATTCGGAGTCACGCGGAGGATATAGTCATGAGCTAAAACCAATAAATCAAATAAACCATTAGTGATTAAAACATGGTACAAATAACACCAATCACATAATAAGCTCAACTCCTCCAAGTCTATTGCTCGAAAACATCAAGTCAACCCCTCTAGGTTTATTCTTGAGAGTTTCAAAACGGGGAACTCTAGCACAAGGGAATTACACCTTACTGCCCATGAGACGCTGCCTGACCGTATAGGTCCACACCTTACTTATCATGGTGACCCGATGCCTATTCCGTGCTAAAATGGCGAACCTAATGTCCAAAACGGGGAAATAAGAACACCGTGCCTATGGATCCATCACACTTAAGACCAAAAACCAAAACATGCTAGCACATACAAAACTTATGTTAAATCATTCATATAAATGGATTATATGTATAAGGGTACTTTTATGCCAAAAATCTCCCAAGGAAAATTTAAGGTAATCGTGAAGCTTAATCCAACCAAAGAAAGTAACGACAATAATCGTACGACTATAATAGAAATAAAATAAATAAGACAAGAGAATTGGTGACGCGGAAAACCCCAAAATGGGTAAAAACCGCGGACGAGTGTGAGTCGTCGTGCACTATGGACGTCAATCAGGGACGTCGTCCTTTAGAACAAGTGTTACAAGTGTAATACAATGTAAAGTAATATAACAAAGTAAATTCGGTCGTGTGTCGGATGTATTCAGACTTCAGTCGTGCGTCGTACGTCAAACAGTAGAATGCTTTATGAACTTTGAGAAGGATTGAGCAAGCTTGAGAGTATAATCTGTGAGCTTCTGAGGTATGAGCATCAGATGTCCTCGAGTGAGATTTCCTCTTTGTATTTATAGTGCATTTTTCCGTTAGGACGCCTTTAATGTGTATCTTACACATTAATGGGATGACCGTTTTGACATTGATGATAGCATCCGTTATGTCCGTTGCTATTGATGAAGGCTTCCGTTATGATCTTTAGTCATAAATATCCTTGAATCCTGCATTAAAACATGGTATAATGTATATTGTAGATTAGTAACTGAAATTATGTCGTACGACAGAGACTGCAGATAGGTTCTGATAATTTAATTAAGGTCACTTGAAGAAAGGGCGTCTATTATCTATTTAGTCGTGCGACATAGTAGGTTCTGACTGTTGGAATTCCTTACCTGTTGTCCAGCGTTAATCGTACGACAATGTACTATTGAAATTTTTACCCAAACAGTTTGCCCCCAAATTTAAAGTTCAAGCGGCAACTTTTTGAATTTTAAATTAAGACACGTGTCACAAAAGAGAAATCGGGAAATTTTCATAGAACCGAATCGGTTCATCTTCGACCAGATAATGACGTCATCTCCTGTAAAGTTAGCAATTTTACAGCTAATAAAAGACAGGTGTCATGCCCTCGTTGAGTATACTCGAGTGGCTGCCAAATACGAACGACACGTGTCAATATCATTGACCGTCGATTTTCTGGCGATTCGATTTCCTGACGATTTGATTTCCGATTTTCAGTATAAATAAGGATTGCCCACAATCCATTCCTTTTTTACGTTTTGTCCTACTAAAGAATACGTATCTCCGACGAGATTTCCGAGTGACGAGAATCATTTTCATTCTAAATTCGAGGTTTTTAGAACACTATTTAAGGTACGACTTTCAATTCTCCTTTCTGTGTCGATTTATGCATAAGAAATCCATAGCGAAAAAGCCTAGGAAAGCTTGGGATTTTCTTAGTTATTGGCGAGCGACGGTGAATATTCCTGATTTTCAAATGTCGAGTGAACCTGTGAGCATGTTTAAGGAAGAAGAACATTTAGATTACTTCAAAAAATTAGCTAAGATTCCTGATAGGGTCAATCTGGTGACGCCGGAGGATTTAAAGCCGGATGAAGTTCCTATGGGATACAGTGTTTTATACGTGTATCCTTTTAAGATAGGTTTTTCTTGGCCATTTAGTACTTTAGTCAGGGAGTTTTTGGATGTGTTTGACTTGACGCCTGGACAATTGATGCCTCAATTCTGGCGGATTGTCCAGGTGGTCGATCGTCTTACAGCCGACTGGGGGGCTCCGTTTAACTTGAACGACCTCCTAACTGCTTATAGCGTTCGAGCGGATAACTATCACAGATATAGTTTATTCCCTCAAACGAAAGGGGATACCGTACTAGTGCACAATACTGCGGTGAACAACCCTGGCTGGAAACGCCAGTACGTTTTCATCCAGGTAGCATCTGTGAGCGACGAGGACAGCCAATGGCTATCGTCCGGATGGAATGAGTCGGGTAGGTTTTCTTGCTTTGTCGTGCGTTTGTCGTGCATTTGTTTTGACGTCTTTCTGCGTTTTTGTCGTTCGTTTATTCTGACGTCTTTCTTTGTTTGACAGTGATCGACTTCAGCAGAGTGAAGCCAAGGAAAGATTCTCTCGATAAGATTCAGAGAATCTTAGATAGAAGTATTACTGATCGCTTGTTTTCCCCTCGATCGAACGACGAAGGAGACGGGGCTGTTTTTGTAGCTGAGGTGACGTCTGTCGAGGGTTTTCCTAGAGAGGCAGAGAAGGAGAGGGAAGAAGAGAGAGAAGAAAACATGACTGGTAAGTCGCTTGACCATACCTTTTTCGAGTATGTCGTACGTCATTTTATTTTTAACTTGCTCTTTTTATTAAGAAGACGCAACTGTAAAGTCGGCCACTGCTAAGCGAGCCGAGCAACTGGAGCTCGCCCGTCAGGGAAGAGAAAAAGCGAGGAAAAGATCTGCCTCCTCCACGGGGGTAGATCCGAGACGTGTCTGAGGCAAGCAGCCTCGGTATTCGCCCAAGAAGACGGACGATACCACTCTGTCGTCCCTTTCATGGGCGACATTAGCGAAGGACACTGTTGCTGAGGTCGAGCTTGGAGGCTCGACCAAGGCGAAGAAGGATGCTCCCTTGTCGGGGGTGTCGGGCGTTAATAAGCCCATCTTTGAATATCCTTCTTCCTCTTCAAGGGAGGAAAAAAACAAGGAGAAGGTGGGAGAGACGATATTCAAAGCCACTCTCCCATCTGACTTCATGGTTAATGATGTCCTCGAGAGGGACGTCATTTTCCCACACTTGGGGAAGTTTCTTCTTCCGACCTTCCGCGACCGCTATAAGGATTCTCAGGTCGAAGATACGGGAGCACATGCCGCTGGTCTTTCCTTCATGGTAAGCCTGTATTACTTTTTGTTTCCTTTGTTACTTATTTGTTATGATTTTTTAACCTTTTCTTTGCTGTCGTGCAGGCTTTTCAAGCCTGTCTGAGCCTTTACGCTCAGACAGAAGGTCTTAGGGCGGCCTTCCCTGACGTACAGAAAAGGGCTGACGAGGCTCTTGAAAAGGAGAAGATCGCCCTGGAGGCGGTCGGGGCTGAGAAAGCGAAGGTTGAGAGTCTCAAGGCTGAACTTTCTGATATCCACGGTCGATTTGGGGTTTCAGATCGTGAAAAGATCAATTATAGGGATCGTGTCCTAGAACTTGAGAAGTCGACGACCGATATGGAGATCGCGAGAATAAAAGCCACCACTGCTGTTGCTGTTGCTGCTGATGAGGTTATGTCCCTCAAGAAGAAAGTCGAGGAGTTGGAGGGCGATGTCAGGGATTTGGAGGAGGAGAATAGGCAGATTGAAGTTTTCTCTCGTCTCACAGCCCGAGCTGTTTTGATGAGACGTCATCTGAGTGGGAAGAATTCCATGGTGTCGGCCGCCGAGGAGCTCAAGACCTATCTTGACACTGTGGGGACTGGAAGGGACCTCGACGAGGATGACGATCTGGAGGGGAGCGACGGCGGAGGAGAGGTGGCGGCAACATGGACGGTGGTCGTGCAGGAACGATCTGACGTTACTCCTTCTTAGCCTCAAGGCCAAATGAAGAGTCGACTCTTTCTGGATGTTATAATAAGCGAGAGTTCTTTCTGACGTTCCTCCTTCCTTGTTCTGAATCTTGGCCTTGACATTGTCGATGGTTTCGCTGTTCTCGATCTTTGAAATAGTTTTATCTTTTGAATCTTTTATTAGGGGTCGGCCGTCTATGGTCGTTCCTTTTTATAATTACATTTTGAACGACTAATGAAAGAATTCATTTTGCCCACTGACGCTTATTGTTTTGCTTTAAGTTTACACTTTATTGTACGTCGAGTAATCGAAGAAGATAAATAGTCATAGCATATCATATGTTTAGCCATACCATCATCCATTGTAATGACTTTGATTGAGGTTTATGATCAACCAAAGGCAATCTAAATATCGAACGTCAAATGCAAAAGATTGACTTCTATCAATGGTTACGACCGACCGTATACTTGCGATCGTGTGAGTATTACTCGACATAAAGGTTTTAACTAAGTCGTGCGTCCCTGCGAAAAACAACATTAGTGGGGTGGTCGTTGGTTTGACCAACGACCATCAGACATCCAATCACATCACCATTTATAAAGTAATCCACTGAAGTCCTAGATCAACCAAAGGCAGTTTGTAATAATGATTTTCGATTCTAAGTATTGAACATCAAATGCAGAAATTAATCTTTGTCATTAATTACGATCGATCATATACGTGTGATCATATGAGTTTTAAATAAGTCGTACGTCCCTGCGAAAAACAACATTAATGAAGTGGTCGTTGGTTTGACCAACGACCCTCCGATGCTTAAGTCAGTAATCTTTTTTAAGAAATAATCGAAGGAAATAAATATGAAATTTAAGAGAAATACCTCTTTAAATGAACTGCATTCTAGCTTCGTGGGATATCTCGACCATCGAGGGTTTGGATTTTATAAGCTCCCTTACCCATGATGCTAGAGATTTGATAAGGACCTTCCCATTTAATGGAAAGCTTACCTGCATTGACCTCTTGAGTATTTTGAAATACTCGACGTAGAACGTAATCACCTTTTTGAAAAACTTTGATCTGGACATTTTTGTTGAAATGTCGCTCGACCACTTGTTTCTGTGCCGCCATGCGAATGTGCGCAGCTTCTCTAAGCTCTTCTAAAGCGTCGAGGTCATAACTTAGGTCGACCAAGTTATGCTCAACGGACGTACGTCTTAAAGTCGGTAGTCGTGCCTCAATAGGTAACACAACTTCACATAAGGAAAAGGGAGTTTGTCCTGTGGACGTACGAGGTGTCATACGATTAGCCCATAGAACGGAAGGCAATTCTTCCACCCATTTCCCCTTGGCAACTTTGAGTCTTTTCTTGATTGAACTGATGATAGTTTTATTACTCGACTCGGCTAAACCATTCGACTATGGATATTCGAGGCGTCGATGTTACCAACTTGATGTTCCTTTCTTCACAAAATCTTCGCGTTCGATCACTGATGAATTGTGTCTCGTTGTCGCACGTTATTTCAGATGGAATTCTAACCTGGGAGAAAGCCGCTGCTTCGACCCATTTAGAGAAATAATCTGTTAAAATTAAAAGAAATACCTTTTGCCCGGGGGCAGGTGGTAATTTCCCAACAATATCCATTCCCACTTCATAAAGGGCCATGGGATCAACGTCGAGTGCAAAGGTTCAGAAGGTTTATGAGACATACTTGCGTGTCTTTGACATGCGTCGCACGAATGTACATACCTGATAGCATCTTGCCTTAATGACGGCTAATAGTAACCTTGTCGTAATACCCGATTAGCTTGACTGCGACTTCCTGAATGATTTCCACATTCACCGTCGTGCATATCTTGTAGAATTTTCTGGACTTGCGTCTTGTTGGTGATACATCGCAGATTCAGGCCAGTCGAAGATCTTCGATATAATTGTCCTCGGATAATAACGTACCTTAATGCTTTAAATCTAACCTTTCTTGCTTCCATTCTGTCATCAGGCAGTTGATCGTTCTCCAGATAATTTCTAATGTCGTCCGACCAAGAGTTTTTTTCTTCGATTGGTGCGACCAAAATATTACCATCGTCTTTGATGGATGGTATTGTAAGGTGAACTATTGGGACATTGTCGAACGTTGTTTGATTAAGTGTTGACCCCAAATTGGCTAGTGCATCAGCTTGGGTATTCTGATCTCTTGGTATTTGCTCGATTACAAAGCGACCGAACTTCTTTGCTTTCTCCTTCATTATTTTATAATAAGCAATCATCCTTGCATCTTTTGCTGCAAATTCTCCATTAACTTGGTTAACAACTAAGGACGAGTCGCTCCGGACGTGCAAATGTGTTGCCCCCAAGTCGTGAGCAATTTTGATTCCTGCAATTAGTGCTTCATATTCTGCCTCATTATTTGTAGCTTTGAAATCGCACCGTATGGAGTATACTATTTTGCCCCCTTGTGGGGACTGTAGGACGACGCCAAGGCCAGTGCCGCGTATATTCGCCGAACCATCAACGTCGAGCGTCCAAGTAGTGTCGTGCAAAGTCGCCACAATTAACTGGTCGGATGTCATTGTGTTTTCCCTTTCTGGACTGAAATCAGAGACGAAATCTGCCAGGACCTGTGACTTGATCGCCGTTTTGGGCTTAAAATCCATATCAAAATTGATGAGGTAAATATTCCATTTAGCTAGTCATCCTGTTAGTTCAGGTTTCCTTAACACCGACTTTAATGGAAAGTTAGTTACCACAATTATAGGATGTGATTCAAAATAATGTCGTAGCTTTTTAGCAGCCATGACTAACGAAAGTAAAAGTTCTTCTATAGACGCATACCTAGTTTCAGCGTCTAATAGAGTTTTACTTACATAATAAATTGGTAACTGTCGTCCGTCGGTTTCTCGTACAAGAACTGCAATCACCGAATTAGTGCTAACAGCTAGGTAGAGTTGAAGAGTTTCACCTTTCTCAGGTTTAGAAAGGAAAGGAGGCGACATCATGAATTGTTTGAGTTGCTGCAACGCCTCTTCGTGCTTGTCAGTCCACTCGAACCCTTTATTTTTTTCACAGGACATTGTAAAATAAGTGACATCTGTCGGACGATCGAGAGATGAACTTGTTTACCGCTGCTATACGTCCTGTGAGACGTTGGACTTCTTTAAAATTTCTGGGCAATTTTAACTCGACAATTGCTTTGATTTGATCTGGATTAGCTTCAATTTCTCGTCGTGTGACCATATAACCGAGAAATTTGCCAGCTCGAACTCCAAAAGAACATTTTGTCGGATTCTCCATAGTGACACCCAAATGTTCTTTGAACATCATATATACCAATCGTTGATATGTCGAACCTGCATTCATTTTTCTTTTAGACGACAACAACGTTAGCGAGCCAACCTGGATACTTGACTTCTCGTATTTTTCCATATATTCGTGCGTCCACGCGAAGCAATCATAGTGATCGATAGCTTCCAAGCGATAATCGTCGTCGATCCCAGGAACGTCCTGGTTCTGTAATTGCTATACTGTCTGTTTCGGGGGCTTCAAAGAGACTTTGTAACATTCCCTAGTAACTTTTCTTTCGCCTTTCATCTCCTGTACCCCCCATTGCGTGGGGAATTTCAAGGTTTGATGGTACGTCGAAGGTACAACTTTCATATCGTGGATCCATGGTTGCCCAAGGATGACGTTATAAGCTGATGAACAATCGTCGACGTTGAACTTCGTTTGTCTGTTGATTCCTTTAGCATATACTGGTAGTGTGATTTCCCCCATGGTACTTGTCGCTCCACCATTAAATCCAACGTGTGTAGTCGAACATCGTGTAATCTCGGATTTGTCGATTCCCATTGCTTTCACAGGGGGATTGTGGATACTATTGGCTTCAGTGATTCGATTAGTGATCTCAAATTTTGAGTTTCTTGGAATGCCATTATCCTGAAAAAAGAGAACACTCGAAGGAAAACGTTAGTACGTCGTAATATTATCGAAGATTTTCTTTGGATGGGGTCCCACGGATGGCGCCAAACTGTTTATGCCAAAAATCTCCCAAGGAAAATTTAAGGTAATCGTGAAGCTTAATCCAACCAAAGAAAGTAACGACAATAATCGTACGACTATAATAGAAATAAAATAAATAAGACAAGAGAATTGGTGACGCGGAAAACCCAAAATGGGTAAAAACCGCGGACGAGTGTGAGTCGTCGTGCACTATGGACGTCAATCAGGGACGTCGTCCTTTAGAACAAGTGTTACAAGTGTAATACAATGTAAAGTAATATAACAAAGTAAATTCGGTCATGTGTCGGATGTATTCAGACTTCAGTCGTGCGTCGTACGTCAAACAGTAGAATGCTTTATGAACTTTGAGAAGGATTGAGCAAGCTTGAGAGTATAATCTGTGAGCTTCTGAGGTATGAGCATCAGATGTCCTCGAGTGAGATTTCCTCTTCGTATTTATAGTGCATTTTTCCGTTAGGACGCCTTTAATGTGTATCTTACACATTAATGGGATGACCGTTTTGACATTGATGATAGCGTCCGTTATGTCCGTTATGTCCGTTGGTATTGATGAAGGCTTCCGTTATGATCTTTAGTCATAAATATCCTTGAATCCTGCATTAAAACATGGTATAATGTATATTGTAGATTAGTAACTGAAATTATGTCGTACGACAGAGACTGCGGATAGGTTCTGATAATTTAATTGAGGTCACTTGAAGAAAGGGCGTCTATTATCTATTTGGTCGTGCGACATAGTAGGTTCTGACTGTTGGAATTCCTTACCTGTTGTCCAGCGTTAATCGTACGACAATGTACTATTGAAATTTTTACCCAAACAGGTACTAACATAAAATCTTGGCTCCCGTAAATGAGGAGACTTGGAAATATAACCCATCAACAATATACCATGTACATTCCATTTTAAGAGTCAAAATTATGATTTGTTAATCCAATACTATCATTTTCCAAAACCCTAATTTTTCCACTTTGGGTTCATCAACATCCCATAGGGAAGAAAGTTGAGATTCATAAATGTAGAGAACATAAGAACTTAGAGATCTTATTTTTGAAATACAACCTTCATTATTATACAAAAACCCCCAATGTTCCAAAACATACTTATATGTCAAAATACACATAAATCCCAATGTATGTATAGGAAACATCAAAAAGAGTTACAACTAGCAATCCTTAATAAATATGTAGGTTTAGGGTAGGAAAACTCACCTTGTAGAGTTTGTAGAAACCCTAAATGATTATTCTTGAAAGGAGAGGAGAAATGACACTTGATCTTGATACTCAACCTCCTAAACACAACCACCAACCTAAATCAACCCAATAAATGCATAAGAACCTTGCATTTACTAGAAATCAATAAGGGGGAAAGGAAACCCTACCTTTGGCTCTTCCAAAATCGTCTTCAATAAATCTCAAATGCAATTAATGAGAAAAAGGGGAGAAATCCCGTTTATGACTTGCAGACACTCTCTCGCGGCTTTGGCCGCGACTACGAAGTCGCGGTATAAGCGGCGCGTGTCCCTGGGCCTGCGGACTCCAGTGAGTCCCGCAGCTTTGGTCGCGGCCTCCAAGCCGCGCGGTAACTCGCGTAAGCCACTGAGTTGCCTCAACTCCTAAAATCTCAAATACTTAAACTTTGGAAACTTTCCTACCATGGGATGTAACGCATGAAGTTGGGAGAGAAAATACATACCTCGAATATACATATGTCACCGATGTGAAAGCCAAAATTTACAGGTGCTACAGTCGACTTAAAAGAGTCTTGAGGACACTTGTCCGGTTTTGAATGGCTCAAGTAGCCCCATCATGACGTACGTACTAATATACCTTGTTGCATCTTGGTGTTGGTTACATGTTCAAGTGTGTTGGTCAATTCAGGTTAGGCATGTAATATTAGACTATGTTTCATTGGATCCATAGACACGTAAGTCAGTCTGATTTGGGATGGTCAATTGGGTATTGGGGGGTTGAACTCCGGTACCCATGTTTTATGATCGAAAACTTTACAAGTGATCGCTAGGAGGGTTGAGTCTGTTAGTGCTACCGGGGAAGTAGGCGCTAGGACCTCCGCCACTTGAAGTAATGCCTGGGAGGTAGTCTTTAAGTGTGTCGGGCCTTCGGGATGGAGTTCTTCGGAATGTTTCATCAAGGTCAACTGACTTGGGGTGACATTTGTTAAAGAAGTCGTAGGGACACATGGTTGTGATGTCGTGAGGTGTCATGCTATTAACGTTACATGGATGACATACTTTTGTGTTTCCTCCACTCTCAACGGATACGGGTCTCCCCCGTTGTCGGCTATCAGTATTTTAAATATAAGAATGTCTTATTTTTTTGTCAGTGGCTCTTTATGGTCGACAGTGAATGAGGGCCTTAATATTGGATCTTCCTCCTCGTATATTAAGGTTTGAATGAATTATGTCAACCCCATGTTTTGGTAGTTATATTCCTTTCGTTTACGGTCGTGTGAGTAGTGGACCTAGTGTCCATGTTTTCGGACGTACGATATATGTGGTTTTGATGATGATTCATGGGTCGAGTATTTTGCCCCATCCGTGTTTGGGTGTTTTGGGATATAACGTTTTATCCACGTTTTTTAAATGGGAGTCGATTCATATTCATGTTTTGGAGTTAGTTTAAGTTGCATCAATTTATAAAGCATGTTTGAAATGAGATGTCCATCTTTGAAAGTGCATGACATTGGAAAAGAGTTGTTTCCACGTTTTAAAGTACATTAATTGAAAGGTCGTGATTTCAAGTGAGGTTCATTCTTTTAAATATATATTTACTCATGTAAAACTCTTGAACTCACTAGGCGTTAGCCTAACCCTTTTTATTTGTCGGCATGTGCAACAGGTTCTGGTTGGGAATAGTTTTAGTATCGAAGTGAAGAGAGGAGTGTCCTTTTGTGTGCCCAAGGAGTGAATAATTTGATGAAGTCTTCCGCACTAGGTTAAAGAGAGCAGCTTGTATCTGGGTTAAGTAACACCCGACTTTAAATTTAGTCTGTATGTTATTGGAGCTTAATATCTGTCAAAGTTAATTGTAGAGTTCATATTTGAGGCATATAAAGTTTTGGATCGTAAGAGGAAGTTTTGTTCCGTATTTTGATGTTATGTTTAAAATTTTTAATTAGTTGCTCTTACCAAATTCGAGGGTGTTACAGAACACCTTCTCGGGATTTTCGTTCTTTACAAAGCCCTTTGGTTGTTCAACGTAAACATCTTCCAGCAGCTCACCGTGAAGGAACACAGATTTCACGTCTAACTGATATACTTGCCATCCTTTTCTTGCAGCTAGAGCAAGAATGGTTCGTACAATATCCATTCGAGCTACAGGAGCAAATATCTCATTATAATCGACTACATATTCTTAAACATACCCTTTTGCAACTAACCTGGCCTTGAACTTTTGTACTTCACCATGCTCATCTAGTTTGGTTTTGTTAATCCATTTGACTCTTATGCACTTCGAACCTTCTGGTAAATCTGTAAGGGACTACATTCCATTCTTTTCAATGCTTTCTATTTCAGATTGCATTGTGCGCCTCCAATTTTCATGCTTCACAGCCTCATCAAAACTAACCGGGTCAGTGGAGACGTTAACAACAAAATTCAAGATTTCTTCTATCTCATCACTTTCTGACAACCCTTCTCCACTCACATAATCTTCCCTCCATGAAGGAGGTCTTCTTATTCATGTTTCGGCAATCGAACTTGAGGATTCAACACATGTTGCTTCAGGCCCATCATTGTTGTCTTCAACCTCCGTCTCGACATTGTTCGATTCACCTGTTGTCGCACCTTCATCTCCCCACTCAAGCATCATTTCAGCATCTCTCTTGTGATTTGCATCCCAAATCCAGTATGAGCTTTCTTCAAAAACAACATATTTGTTGATCAACAACTTATCCTTTAGAGGGTCACATACTCTATAACCTTTTGATTCATCACTAATCCCCAAAAAAATACCTTTGTTGCTTTTATCATCCAACTTAGTTCTTTGCTCGTCTGGTATGTGAACGTGGCAAATGCATCCAAACATTTTGAGGTGTGCAACAGATGGTCGATGAACACTCCATGCTTCTTCCGGAGTCTTGTTTTCCAAGGCTACCGTGGGACATCGGTTTAACACATATACTTCCCAATTGACAACTTCTAGCCAAAATGACTTTGGAACTCCTGACTAAGACATCATGCTTCTAACCGAATTCATTACCGTGCGATTTTTCCTCTCAGCAACTCTGTTTTGTTGAGGGGTAAAAGTCGTGGTTAGTTGTCTCTTTATCCCGTTTACTTCACAGAAGTTGTTGAATTCGATCGACGTAAATTCTCCCCCACGACCAGTTCTCAGACACTTGATAGAGAGCCATGTTTCTTTCTCAACAAGTACTTTGTAAAGTTTAAAAGTAGAAAAAAACATCCGATTTTGAGCTTAAAAAATAAGACCAAACCTTACTACTATAATCATCAATTAAGCACATAGCATATTTCTTTCCACTTTTCGACGTTGGAGAATGTAACGCCCTAAAAATCAGAGTAAATTAAAACCTGGAAAACCTGGCAACATGACGTTCGTATTGATATAAACCTCCCATGAAGGGGATCAGTCCTTAAGACTTTACAAAACCTGTACAAATATAGGGTTTATCAACAAACTAATCTAGACACCTACATCAAGATTACATCCGTTGACAATCCAAATTTCACCAAAAGAATGGGACTTAACAAATGCCCATATACAATACTAGTCATCTCAAAATGCCTTGAGACCAAACCCGTCTCTCAAAACCCCAGCAACCCACCGCTAAGGGAAACCTGTTATACACATCATTTGAGAAAAAGTGTTAGGCTTAAAGCCTAGTGAGAACATACAGTTCATAAATCTCGAGAGATATAATCAAATGCATCAAAGTAAATCTTTTCAAAGGTTTAGTTGTGCTAAATACAGTTCTTTGATATAAACGGACAATCGGTCCAAAACACATCTTCCGATGACGGGGATTACCCGATTTACCAAGGATTATAGTGGAACACAAAGTAAGCCACAAATCCGAGTTATGAGCTAAATACATGGAACCATGGCCACGAACGCTTCGGTCCGTACTACGATGTGAGGGAGGGCCCCCGAGGAACCATGTCATACTCGTTCGTTAGGCTACATTTGACCTATGGCTAGTAACCGGTCTCACATAACCGTACCAAGTGCCCCCGATGATCAAATGTATCTAACTACAACAGAAGGGGCATATCCTTCCCAGCCATAAGCCGACTCGATACCTAGGGATCCACTAGTATAGTCATGACTTGTCACAATATTTCATGTGACCAACGATAAATAGCTTTCAACACATTTATATTTCAAAATGCCGTTTTCCAGACCAACTGTTGGTAAGAAAGATAATCATAAAACCAGTTTATATACATTCTTTCAAATAAGCCACACACTGGGCAAGTAAAACATTCTTTTACTTCAACAAGATGGAATCCATCATTTTAGTCAAAAGCGTTTCGGGAACCCTAAAATATCTCAAAGACCCCAAGTTACATCAAATTGTATTAAATGGACAATCCGAAAACGTAGAGATATATAGGAGTTAAAAACAAAATCTTTGACATATATAACAGTTTAGAAAAGTTAGTAGGAACTCACCTCAGTTTCCTTCTTCCTAACGAATGCTACCTATGACAACACCGAAAGAATCGGTAAGTCGAAGCACAGATAACTCTCCCACTACCTGACTAAAAGCACCGACAACAGAAACTAACAGATGGCGCAAAGAAGACTTTTGTGCGGACAGAAGGTTGCGCAAACGAGCTTTGCGCATCCAACAGGTTGCGCAAACCACGCTTTGTGCATCCCACGGGTTGTGCAAACCACGCTTTGCGCATCCCACGGGGTACGCAAACCACACTTTGCGCATCCCACGGGGTACGCAAACGAAATCCCGGTCTTCCCTTGATCGGTCGACACACCGGTCGAAGGCAATACCCCGATCGAATGAGTTCCGGTCGAAGGCAACACTCCAGTCGAATGCACACTACCGGTCAATGGGTTCCAGTCGAATGGGTTCTACCGGTCGAATGCCTCTTCCGGTCGCCTTGTTCACCAAGAACACTCGGAGATACAGAACCCATGTCCAAAAATGAAAACACTCGAATCTCAAAATGGAACGGTTAGAAACCTTCACAACGAGATTCTACACAGCTAAAAACATTCAGATCAAAGTATTAACTAGATTCGTACCTTGATTTGTCCGAATCAATCAAACACTTTATCACCTGCTTTTCTCTCTCTCTGACTTCAAAACCAAGAACTGATCTAAGATATTTTTACAAAATATCTAAATATTGATTTCTATATATATAACCCAAGTTACATTAAACCCCCCTGAACTTTGGGTAACGGTCAACTTTTTACCCAACCCCAAAATTCAGGGTGTTACAATCCTCCCCAACTTGGGAATGATTTCGTCCCCGAAATCCAACTATACAAAGAGATGAGGATATCTACGTTTCATATCCTCTTCAGCTTCCCAAGTCACATTTGCTCCCCGGTGATGCTTCCACTGCACCTTGACCAAAGTGACTTATTTGTGACGCAACTTCTTAGACTTTCTCTCTAAGATGGCATCGGGTTATTCCACACAATGGGTTCCTTCGTCTACCCTTAGCTCTGAAAGGGGAATGACGCTGTCTTCCACCGCCAAACATTTCCGGAGGTAGCAAACATGAAACGTGCTGTGTATTCTGCTCAACTCCGGTGGCAGTTCCAACTGGTAGGCTTGCAAACCCACCCGCTTAAGCACTTTGAAAGGTCCGAGGAAACGGGGACTCAACTTCCCACGTTTTCCGAACCGTATAATGCCCTTCCATGGCGACACCTTAAGCATAACACGGTCGCCTACTTGGAATTCCATCGGTCGCCTCTTCTTATCGGCATAGCTTTTCTGACGATCCTGAGCCGCTTTCATTCTTTCACGAATGCACTTGACCTTATCGGTAGTCTCTTGCACGATTTCAGGTCCGGAGAACTGCTTTTCTCCCGTTTCAAGCCAACACACGGGAGTCCGACACTTAGGGATGGTAATGGGGCGGGGATGGGGCGGGGACCCCAATCCCCGTCCCCGTCCCCCGATCCTAATTTCTATCCCCATCCCCGTCCCCGTCCCCGCCGGGGAATATGAACACATCCCCATCCCCGTCCCCACCGGGGAACGGGGATCCCCAACGGGTAATCGGGGATTTTCCCCCTTATTTGATATATTTTAAATGAAATGTATTGAGCGCTATATATACTCGATCGATAATAGTCGATGTCTAAATCTCACATATTTCCAAAATATGTTTCTACGTACTACCAAATATTGATGTGAACAAAGTCACAACGTCATACGTAATTATTTGATCAAACGCTTTCGACTCTCCATTTTTTTTATCTAAAAAAGTAACACAAGTAAAAAAAATGTAACAAAAAATATCAAAATACTATTCTAAATATGAAAGTTTTATCTAAATCTTTATAAATAATATATTTAGAAATAGACATACAATATATTTAGTAATAAATATACATAATGTTTAGTGATAATTATATAATATATTTAATATGCGGGGACGGGGACGGGGCGGGGCGGGGATCACGTTACCCGTCCCCGTCCCCATCCCCGGTTTTTAACTTTCGGGGATCCCCGTCCCCATCCCCGATCCCCGGTTTTACGGGGAATCCCCGTCCCCGCCGGGGCGGGTACATCGGGTTCCCCAATGGGGCGGGTCTCATTCCCATCCCTACCGACACTTTCGTCCATACAATGCCTCAAAAGGTGCCATCCCAATACTCGAGTGGTAGCTATTGTTGTAAGCAAACTCCACCAAAGGCAGGTGAGAGTCCCAACTACCCCCGAAATCGATGACACAAGACCTTAGCATGTCTTCCAAGGTTTGGATCGTTCGCTCGCTCTGCCTGTCGGTTTGCGGATGGTAAGTCGTACTCAACTTCACTCGAGTACCAAGCTCCTTCTGAAATCCATCCCAGACGTTCGAAGTGAACCGACTGTCGCGATCCGACACGATCGACAATGGTATTCCATGCCTCGAGACCACCTCATCGATATAAAGCTTCGCCAACTTATCCATCGGTAAGGTCTCGCGCATAGGCAAAAAGTGAGCGCTCTTTGTCAATCTATCAACTATCACCCAAATGGTATTGTGACCTCGAAGAGTTTTAGGCAACTTCGTGACGAAGTCCATGGTGATATGCTCCCACTTCCATTCGGGAATCTCTAAAGACTGAAGACTCCCATACGGTCGCTGATGTTCAGCCTTAACTTGCGAACACGTCACACAACGCTCAACGTAACGCGCCACGTCAAGTTTCATCACCGGCCACCAATAGTGCAGTTTCAAGTCCCTGTACTTCCCGGATGAATGGAATACTTGGACTTGTGTGCATCTTCTAGCAACAACTCACGGTTACCCCCAATCTTGGGCACCCACACACGACCGCTGAACAGTTTCACTCCACGGCTATTTTCCGTTAAGAGCAAACGCTGTTTTGTCATGACTTCCTCTTTGAGATTCTCTTCTAACAGTGCTTCCACCTGCGATGTCTTGATCTTCTCAACAAGACTAGACACTAGCTCGATTCTCGAATGGGTAGTCCGAATACTCCCGCTATAGTCCTTCCGACTTAACGCATCGGCCACCACGTTCGCCTTACCGGGATGGTAAAGCAATTCACAGTCGTAATCTTTAAGCAACTCGAGCCACCACCTTTGCCTCATATTCAACTCTTTCTGATCAAAGACATATTTCAGGCTCTTGTGATCCGTATATAGAGTGCATTTCGTGCCGTAGAGGTAATGTCGCCAAAGCTTCAAAGCGAACACCACCGCCGCTAACTCCAGATCATGAGTTGGATAATTCTGCTCGTGTATTTTAAGTTGCCTCGATGCATAAGCGATCACCTTGCCTCGTTGCATCAACACACAACCCAGCCCCATCTTTGAAGCGTTGATGTAAACCACGAAATCTTCCGACCCTTCAGGTAGCGTCAAGATCGGAGATTCACACAACTTCTTTTGAAGGATCCGAAACACATTCTCTTGGGTTTTGGTCCATTCAAACTTCACATTCTTCCGAGTCAAAATTGTCAAGGAAGAAGCGATCTTTAAAAAGTCTTGGATAAATCTTCGGTAATATCCCGCCAGACCCAAGAAACTTCGGATCTCGGACGGACTCTTAGGAGGATCCCAATTCATTATAGCTTCAATCTTGGAGGGGTCTACTTTCACTCCGACCTGAGTGACTACGTGACCCAGAAACTGTACTTCTTTAAGCCAAAAGTCGCACTTGGAAAACTTGGCGTACAACCTTTCTTTTCTCAACACTTCCAAAACTTCATATAAATGTTGCTCGTGCTCTGACTCACTCTTTGAGTACACGAGTATGTCATCAATGAATACAATGACAGACTTATCGAGGAATGGTCGGCACACTCTATTCATCAAGTCCATAAACACTGCTGGTGCGTTCGTTAGACCAAAAGGCATTACAAGAAACTTGTAATGGCCGTAACGCGTTCTGAAAGCTGTCTTCGGAACATCTTCTTCTCTTACCTTCACTTGGTGATAACCCCAACGTAAGTCGATTTTAGAAAAACAACCCGCTCCTTGAAGTTGATCGAACAAGTCGTCTATTCTCGGAAGCGGATATCTGTTCTTTACTGTAGCTTTGTTCAAATCACGATAGTCGATGCACATTCTCATTGTTCCATCTTTATTTTTTACAAACAAGACCGGAGCTCCCCAAGGTGACAAACTCGGTCTTATAAATCCCTTATCCAAAAGCTCTTGGAGTTGTGACATCATTTCTTCCAACTCTGACGACGCCAAACGGTAAGGAGCTTTAGCAATTGGTGTTGCTCTAGACACAAGATCAATCCGAAACTCTACCTGCCGATTGGGTGGTAACCCGGGCAAGTCGTCCGGAAAGACATCTAGAAACTCACGCACGATCTTCACGTCTTCCAACTTTGATTTCTCTAACTTGGCATCGATCACATAGGCTAGGAAAGACGAACATCCTTTTACTAAGCACTTGAGTGCTTTTGCCATTGTGATTATTTCCACTTCCCCTTTTCTCTTTTCACCATAGATGACAATGAATTCGCTAGAGGGGTTGGGAAGTCGAATCAACTTCTTGGAACATACGATCTCGGCATGATTGTTTGACAACCAATCCATGCCGACCACGACATCAAAACCCCCGATTAACATCGGCAGTAGATCGATCGAGAATTCTCTTCCTTCGATACTAAGAGTACACTGCTTCAGAACATCGCGGACCAGAACTTGACTACCATCGGCTATTTCTACCACTAATACATCCTCAAGACTAGTAGTGGGCATAGAAATTTTCTGACGGAACAATTCAGATACGAAAGAGAAACTGGCACTTGTATCGAATAAAATACGAGCAGGTACAGAGTTTATAAGAAAAGTACCCAATACCACATCAGCGGATGCCTTGGCCTCATCGGCCGTCATCTAAAATGCTTGACCCGGAACCCTCGGAGGGTTCTCCTTCTTTGCCGCCACGCTACCCGTTTTGAGCTTCGGGCAATTTCTCTTCATATGCCCTGGTGCCTTACACTCGAAGCAGACCATCCCCACGACAGAACAGTCGCGGGCGGTGTGATCATTCTTACCACACTTGAAGTAGAATCTAGAAGTGGAGTTACAGTAACCATGGTGCTTGGTTCGACACTTCGGGCACCACTTTGCTTCTTGATAACCGTTGAAATTGCGGTTTCCGATAAAAGGTCGGGCCCGCTTGGGAGGTACTGAACTGCTTTCCCACTTTCTCTTATCATACACCACCACTACTTTCTCAGATTTGCTTTTCGCGAACATCTCTTTCATGAACTGAACTTCCTCGACCATCTCTCGGAGGTTAGAGGCTTTGGAATTGTGGACCATACATTGCATGTCCGCGGGTAAGCCATTGAGATACGCTTTCATCTTGTCTTTCTCTGTTGGAGCAGCATGCCCCACCAGACCAAGCTTCTCCATGAACTGACGGGTATACTCCCTCACCATCAGGCTTCCCTTTACCAGAGACCGGAATTCTTTCTCAATTTGGTCCATTGTTCTTTCATTGCAGAATTCTTCTAACAACTTCTTCTTGAACTCGGCCCAAGACAATTGAGCCAACACTGCAGGAGATAGGGTGGATTGGATGACATTCCACCAAATGAGTGCAGTATCCCTCAGCAGTTGGGTACCGAACCGCACTCTCTGATCATCTCCGCATTCGGAAGAGACAAAAGCTTGCTCAACCGCTCGGATCCATTTCACACACACGGCCGGGTCATCAGAACCAAAGAACTCTGGCGGTCCGCAGCCCAGAAAGGACTTGTAGGAACAACTTTTCCTATTTCTCGGAGCACCAACAATCCTGCGTTCCTCAACCCTGACCCCTGTACCAGTGCCTCCAGAACCCGCTACAATGTTCTCCACAACCGTCTCACTTCTCCGATTGTTTACATCGCGGTCCTTAATTACTTTCAGCAGAAACTCTTGCTGCTTTGCCATCTCTTCCCTCATTGCCAGCATCATGCTGGCCATCAACTCGGACTGGGGATTAGCATCCCCGATGACTGGGTGGGACGAAGCCAGGTCTACTCGCGGAATGACCTCTGGCCCCCCCACCTAGCCTCTGCTGAACAGGTGGTCGCACAACAACCTCAACTCCTTCCGGCTGACCCGCTGTAGAGGTTGTCGCTTCTAGACCATCAACACGCGTACGCGGTCTTCCGCGCGTACCTACCATACTGAACTGCTACACCGAGCAGAGAAAGAGATAAGAGAGAGGTAGGAAAACATGAAAGAAAACGTACTACCACATTACCAATTGTCATATTAACAACAATCAAGCACTCTTACGTATAATATCCTCATAATAACATTAGCTAAGTGAGATTATGAACATATAACACATAACGGTTCTTGTCACCACCGCTACAACACCTGATAAACGTACTTTCCGTCGACTCTAAGACTAACCCGACTTAGAAACTCTACCCAAATCTCGTGGATCAATTCTTAACATACTCAGTCTAAGTCTAGACATCTTACATTCATGCCTAGTTCGCTTAAACTAGGGCTCTGATACCAACTTGTAACGCCCTAAAAATCAGAGTAAATTAAAACCTGGAAAACCTGGCAACATGACGTTCGTATTGATATAAACCTCCCATGAAGGGGATCAGTCCTTAAGACTTTACAAAACCTGTACAAATATAGGGTTTATCAACAAACTAATCTCAAAACCCCAGCAACCCACCGCTAAGGGAAACCTGTTATACACATCATTTGAGAAAAAGTGTTAGGCTTAAAGCCTAGTGAGAACATACAGTTCATAAATCTCGAGAGATATAATCAAATGCATCAAAGTAAATCTTTTCAAAGGTTTAGTTGTGCTAAATACAGTTCTTTGATATAAACGGACAATCGGTCCAAAACACATCTTCCGATGACGGGGATTACCCGATTTACCAAGGATTATAGTGGAACACAAAGTAAGCCACAAATCCGAGTTATGAGCTAAATACATGGAACCATGGCAACGAACGCTTCGGTCCGTACTACGATGTGAGGGAGGGCCCCCGAGGAACCATGCCATACTCGTTCGTTAGGCTACATGTGACCCATGGCTAGTAACCGGTCTCACATAACTGTACCAAGTGCCCCCGAGGATCAAATGTATCTAACTAAAACAGAAGGGGCATATCCTTCCCAACCATAATCCGACTCAATACCTAGGGATCCACTAGTATAGTCATGACTTGTCACAATATTTCATGTGACCAACAAAGCTAGATAAATAGCTTTCAACACATTTATATTTCAAAATGCCGTTTTCCAGACAACTGCTGGTAAGAAAGATAATCATAAAACCAGTTTATATACATTCTTTCAAATAAGCCACACACTGGGCAAGTAAAACATTCTTTTACTTCAACAAGATGGAATCCATCATTTTAGTCAAAAGCGTTTCGGGAACCCTAAAATGTCTCAAAGACCCCAAGTTACATCAAATTGTATATAACAGTTTAGAAAAGTTAGTAGGAACTCACCTCAGTTTCCTTCTTCCTAACGAATGCTACCTATGACAACACCGAAAGAATCGGTAAGTCGAAGCACAGATAACTCTCCCACTACCTGACTAAAAGCACCGACAACAGAAACTAACAGATGGCGCAAAGAAGACTTTTGCGTGGACAGAAGGTTGCGCAAACGAGCTTTGCGCATCCAACGGGTTGCGCAAACCACGCTTTGCGCATCCCACAGGGTACGCAAACCACGCTTTGCGCATCCCACGGGGTACGCAAACAAAATCCCGGTCTTCCCTTGACCGGTCGACACCCCGGTCGAAGGAAACACCCCGGTCGAATGAGTTCCGGTCGAAGGCAACACTCCTTCGAATGCACACTACCGGTCGAATGGGTTCCGGTCGAATGCATTCTACCGGTCGAATGCCTCTTCCGGTCGCCTTGTTCACCAAGAACACTCGGAGATACAGAACCCAGGTCCAAAAATGAAAACACTCGAATCTCGAAATGGAACGGTTAGAAACCTTCACAACGAGATTCTACACGGCTAAAAACATTCAGATCAAAGTATTAAGCTAGATTCGTACCTTGATTTGTCCGAATCGATCAAACACTTTATCACCTGCTTTTCTCTCTCTCTAACTTCAAAACCAAGAACTGATCTAAGATATTTTTACAAAATATCTAAACATTGATTTGTATATATATAACCCAAGTTACATTTAACCCCCCTGAACTTTGGGTAACGGTCAACTTTTCACCCAACCCCAAAATTCAGGGTGTTACAGAGAAATAGGACCACACAAGTCTGTATGAACAAGTTCTAACCTTTGTGTGGATCGCCAACTGCTGTGTTTTGGCATGGGTTCTCTGTGTTGTTTTCCCTTTAAGCAATGTACACACACATCTTGTTGTTGCAATGTTTGTAAACCTGCCTTGCTGATATGTGCCAACCTTTGATGCCATAGTTGAGATAGGTCTTGTGTGACGGTGTGAAGACACACCTCCTGTTTGTCGTTAGCAACTTTGGGTACTGATAACTCTCAAATTTTGAGAGTTAATTCCTCTCTTGTTATAATTATTTTACCACATTTTCACCCAATTTGCTTTTCATCTTCTTCATTTGGTCTTGATTGTTCAAACATTGTGATGAAATCCCAAAAATGCAAAAAAAAAATCGGTTTTACTAACTTTTGTGCAGAACGTGGCCACGTTGCACCCACGTTGTCACCACGTTGGGGGCGCTGGCAAAAATTGCTTGGAGAAGATTTTACCATTTCGGGAAGTCTGCCTTCTGAAGATAGTGAAAGACCCTTCTGCTCATTCATAAGAATAAACAAGGAAGAGGACAAGAGATGTAAGTCAAAGGAAGGTGTTATACTCTTCCTAAAAAGCTACTTTTATGTTTGGTCACATCAACATTCTCTTCTTCCTTGGGCTATAAATGGGAGCATGGAGGAACCAATTGAAGGCATCACTTCCAGAGGCATTAAACACCATCTGGAGCATTAGCATTTAGTTTTCATTCCTTGTAGTTTGTTTGCATTTAATTGTTGTAAGTTTAAATTTCTTGTAATAGTTGTCACCAAAGTGGCCACCTTGTCACCACTTTGGCAGCGGCTCTTTAGTTTCTTTTATGCAATTTAAGTTATGTTATCTCCTTCTTCCATCATGTCTTTTACTTTCATTATGAGCTAAACACCCCTTTGGGTGTGGGTATGAGCCAAGGCTAATACTAGTAGGCAACACTTGGGTGTTGTCATCGTTGCTAACTCTTAGACTTGGTCACTCGAGTCGGGACTTCAACTCAACGCGGACAAGCCGATCACTTGTTAGTGTTAATATTAGATCTTAGACCTCGAGAGGGGCATATCTGAATACGACTTGAGTGATGCAAAGAATATTTGAGAAAGTCTTTTATAACCACGTAGAGATACGGGTTTTTGCATGATTTTAACTAAGGTTCAAATGTCGGTCGATATGGGTGTCACAAAGAGATTTGGGCGTCTATATCTATACTGGTGAAACTGAAACCCTTAGAGGTTTACTTAGTTAAGTCGACAAGTCTTGAGTTGGCCAACGTGGTGACAAAGTGGGGGCAACGTGGCCACGTTTTGAGGAAACTTATTTTCGAGAGAAAAAGGTTTTTAAGGTTGTCGTGTGTCATTTTGTTTCTGACCAAGTTGTTACTACATCAGTCTTAGTTAATGCTTGTACCCACATCCTGCCTTTAATACTGTTAATTCCGTTTAATCGTTGTTTAATTCGCGTAAAACCCATAAATATTGATTTTACTCTTAAAACTCAACCAAGCACTAGAAGTTCATGAAAACGTCTCTGATTCTTAGTTGACTAGTCCCTGTGGAAACGATCTCGGTACTCTACCACTTTATTACTTGTAGCGATCATAGTGTCCGGTGTGCACTTGCACCGCCACTGTGGCAACATAGTGGCCACTTTGTGGGCCTATACGATTTTCCGCTACCAGGTACTCTCTTTGCTACCAAAGAAAACATTCGATTAAGAGTCGTACCTGATTGGATAATAAGACCTTTCTCTGGATGGTATATCTTGCATTTTCCTTCGTCGATCAAAATAGACAGACCCTTTTCATGCAGTTGTCCCATGCTCAAAAGGTTGATTTTGAGCTCAGGCACGTAGAATACATCACCAACTGTGAAAACTTTCCCATTTATCTCTACTTTAATACTCCCAATTCCAGACACCAATATACTTTAATTATTTCCATGTTTCACCGATTAGGAAAAAGTCTCATCTAATGTATGAAACATATTTTTATCACTTCACATATGATTGCTACACCCAGAATCCAAGAACCATAAGTCCTCCCTTTTTTATAAGTCTCCTCAACGTGTGCCGTAAGCATCATCTCTTCGTGTTCATCAAACTCAACGTAGTTTGCTTGCCTTCCTCCTGAAGGGCATTCGTACTGCAAGTGACCAAGCTTGTGACATCGATAGCATTCAATGATGGATTTGTTGAAAGTTGGTCTTCCTCTTCCACCGATGCCTCGTCCCCTGCCTTGATAACTTCCTCTTCCGCCTCTTCCTCGATTAGACTCCGCTGTCACTTTCAACACTTGTTCTTCCATAGTCTCATGTTTCCTCAGCTTCTGCTCATGTACCAGTAATGAGCTTTGCAGCTCATCAACTGTGATTTTATCAATGTCCTTAGATTCTTCGATTTAGCAAACGATGCAATTGAAGTTATGTGTCAAAGTTCGAAGAATTTTTTCCACAATCTTGACATCTTCCATGTCTTCTCCACAGTTCTGCATGTCGTTCGATACGACTAATACCCTTCCAATATAATCTGTCACCGTCTCTCCGTCTTTCATCTCCAAGGTTTCAAACGATCTACGAAGTCTTTGTAACTGAGCTCGCTTCACTCTCGCACTACCTTGATACTTAGCCTTCATCGAATCCCATGTCTACTTTACGGTCTCCTTCTGAGTGATCGTTTTCTGGATTGATTTATCGATAGCTTGGAAGAGGTAATTCTTCGCTTTCAAATCTTTGAGTTTGGCTTCGTGCCGGGCTTGCAGACAATGCTTCATCGGTTGTTGATTCAAGGTAGTCGTCCTGAACAACACTCCAATATTCCTTCGAGCGTAACAAATTCTCCATGAGCAAACTCCAATGCTCATAGTCTCCGTCGAACTTCGGCACACACGGGGCTGAAAAAATTGTTTGATTCAGCAACCATCTCTCACACTTCTCCTTTCTCACGCTCGTGTTTATCTCTTACACTCGTCTTCCACATACTCAATCTACTCTCTCATAGTAGCTCTGATACCAATTGTAAAAGAACCAAAAGCTTCAAGCAAACAAACAGAGAAGAAATGTTGGTCTCAAAAGCTTAAGTTTATTCAATATTGAACTGGGCATTTAGCCATTTACAAAACAGAAAAGGAGAAAAAGTTGCTAAGCTAATTGTAACACCCTAAAAAATGCTTGTAGCTTAATGCAAATTCACGAGTACATGGACGGAATATGTACAAGTGTTAAGTCCAAGGACTTAGGGTGAGCAAAAGAAAACGAAATGAGAGGGGTTGAATGGGGATTGGAACCATATACATTCAAATTCAAAGGGTACGTGCTTATGCATGAAGCTTGAGAAAAATGAGGGCGGGAGTAGTTTTTTGGAGGGGGAAATTAATTGAAGAGGAAAGGGTAATGGTAATCTGCCATTTTTCTTTCTACGACTTTTAAGAGAGAGAGAGGGAGGAGCAATCCAAGAGAGAGAGAAGCAGGAAAAATGAAAAAGAGAGCATCCGATTTACGAGATCAGAATTCTATAAATTGGGGTAAGAATTCTCTTGAGTTTTGTATGTTTCCCCTAGTGATTTACGATGTGCATACGCCTTTATCGAGTTGATATTTTGGTCCAAGA